>VYXH01001640.1:410945-480248 GCA_013397275.1 Burhinus bistriatus | reverse complement strand
CGCCTCCTCCTTCGTGCCCGCCCCGGCACAGCGCCCCCGGCCCGGCCCAGCCCGGCCAGCAGGCGGGAAGCGAAGGGTTGCGGGAACGAGGTGTTAAAGGGCGCCGTGTTTCGTCACCGGCGGCAAAGCCAGGAGTTCCCGGGACACCGGTTTCGCTGTTGGCAAGCTGAGGGCCGGATGCCCGGAGGGAGGCGACCGTTCGCCTCCTCGCAGCTCGCCCGCAGGGCCTCGCCTCCCAGCAGCAAGGCCCGCCGGGGAAACCGGGAACAGCGCGCAGGCNCCCACTGAGCCCCGGTGCGATGTGTGGCACAGCTCGGCTCTGCTGTGTTCAGCGCCGCGGGCAGGGGCTGGCAGACGGCCATCCCGCGGGATCCGTCCTCCCGCTATTGCTGTGAGGAAAGCTTTTTTCCAGTCCCCCAACTGGAAACATCTGAGCTGTTGGGAAAAAGGGTTACAAAGGAAAAAAAAAAAAAAAAAAAAAATTAAAATAAAAAACCCACAAGCAATTAGCATAGAATATGATTTATCAAGAGGAAAGGCGAAAAACAACAAAATCGTAATGCAAATCAATGCCAGTGCACTTACTACTTGAATATTATAAATTGTCAATCTGACACCAAAAAAGCCTCCAAATTCAGCACCAGGCGTTAAGTCGTTACTGTTCCACTACCCAGGGCGTATTCCCAGGTTAAGTTTCTGACAGGGCGCGCTTCCCAGTGAAGGGCCGTGCTACTCACCCTGCCGCCGTGCCAGCGCCAGCCCGGCACAGCACCTGCCTCTCCCTGAAGCAGGAACACCTCTCCTCCCTCAGCCCAGGCATCCCAGCAGCAACAGCTGTATCAAACAGGAGGACATGCTTCCAGGGCACGGATTTTTGTGCCCTCAAACACAAAGGCTGCCACGTGACTCACCTTCATCAGGGAGAGCCTCGAGGAGCTCAGAAACATTGAGGTTTGTCTTTAGATGCTGGTTTTCCAGAGCTTGGCTATTTTCTTTCGACTCTACCAACACAGCAGAGCTATGATAGCGTGAATTAAGCTCTGATCTGAACCACATTTCATTGTTTTCCAGCCAAGACTCCAGGCCACGCTATGGAGAGACTGTACCCTCCTGCCCTTGCAAGCGCCCCTCAGGCTGGAGCCACAAGGGCTCCTTACGGACAAGTGGATACTCCCACTAGGAGCCAGAGTCAGGGACTTCCAAACTGAAGCAGGCTTTACTCAACAAACAAGGTAACTTCTAAATTAAGGTAAGCCCAGCCTTTGAGGCAGACCTGGAATCCACAGCTCTGTTCTTCCAGCAACACAAGAGAGATCATTAAGTCGTGTTACAAACAGAATTGGAAGGTTCCCCCCCCTCCCCCAACAGGCTTACTTAGCCCATCTCTAGCAATCACTGTTGTTGCAGTATCAGGCCACCAAGAGGGTCAGGAGGCTCAAGCTAGTGCCCTATGAGGACTGGGTCTGTTCAGACTGGCAAAAAGATGACCTTTGGGTAGGGAGAGCACTCAGTAGCAGCCAATACCTGCAAAGTGAAATGGCTGAGTAAGGCTCCATTTTTTAATCATTCTGAAACAATTGAATAAAGCTCTTTAACAGCAGTACACAGCAGGATGTCAAGAGGCAGCAGTCTTAAATTAAAGCAGGGGAGGTTCTGACACAACTGAAGGAAAACCTTTTCCACCATGAAGATGGCCAAGCAGTGGAGCACGTTCCCCAGAGAAGCTGTGCAGTCTCCATCCCTTTCCAAGGTCCCATGGGATAAAGACCTTAATAACGCACTCAGACCCTGCTTTGAGCCAGAGGCTGGACTAGAGAGCTCCTGAGGTCCCTTCCAAGCCAAATAACACTGTTACTGTATGAACTGCGTAGATCAGTGCAACCTTCTGGCAGTCTTCTGCCAGAACCAACCCCCCTTCACAAATTATTTGAGAAGAACACTATGCTTACCAGGAGGGACATGGCCTCTGTTCCTTTTTTGTTCTTTCTTTTCCTGTGGGAATTAAGAGTAAGTAAAATGCGAAGAGGCAACTCTGTTCAAGTTATTGTGGAGGCTTTACACGGATTCATTGTATTACAAGAGTAACTGGTAAAACTATTGGCTTTGTACTCCTTCAGAAAACTTACTGAAATACTGTAGTTACAAACAATCCTCCAGGATCTGGTGGCTTGCCTTTTAGATGAAACTGAAGCAAGTCTAGTTTTCCTTATTAAAGTGGATGGAATACCACACTGCACAAAAAAAAGCTTTGCAAAAACTATTTTAAAATTGGCCTCAAAGTGACCACAAAACTCCCACACAGTTGCTTTTCCAGAATACTTATTCCAGAAGCATAAGTTATTCCAGTGAAGGGGAAGAGTGAATAAGGAGAAACCAGAGAAGGAGGCAGTAGGATTTACACTTAGAGATATACGCACAAAGCCTTGACCTCAAAAGCACAGGGCCTGAAGTTGAAACTAAGTGGTTCCCCTCCCCCCATATTTAGCCTGTTTGCTCTAGGCCTGTAGTAAACATTTAAACAAATATATTTACTACTTAAAGAGTTTACATAACAAAGCCTTTTAACAACTCTATTTAATTCCAGCGGTAGGAAAAAAAGCATAGGAGCACAGTACATCCCTGATCTCATAAGGAGCTAGCTATCATCCAAGAATAAGAAATAGGCTACAGAATGAATACTGCAATACATCTCCGATTATAACTAAATGTTTTAAATTAAGCAAGCAAACAAATGAAGTAATATCAAAACAGTGCAGAAACACTGGGTCATTCACGGGCAAGGCCACTTTGCCCCATGAGATTGTCTAATTCAATGCCTTGCACTATTACGCATAAGATACCAAAGCTGGGAGATTTCTCCTTGCTTTGTGGACCAGAATGGGTGTCAGCTTGCTGCGCGACACAAGCTTTCTGCAATTCCAATGGTC
Organism: Burhinus bistriatus; assembly: GCA_013397275.1. Classification (NCBI taxonomy): domain Eukaryota; kingdom Metazoa; phylum Chordata; class Aves; order Charadriiformes; family Burhinidae; genus Burhinus; species Burhinus bistriatus. The sequence continues at coordinate 477,321 of VYXH01001640.1, read as the reverse complement.
TGCACAACTGTCGAAACTCATAGCAGAAACTTTTCGATTTTGCAAATAAGATCCCACTTGCTTTCCAACACGTCAATGAATTATACGTGGGATTTGCAATGTTGGGGCAGTCTTCCTACTTGGATGCAAGCACCTAGCTTTGCAATTCTGAGAAAAAAAGCAAGACTAAATAGATCTTTAATCTGCTATTTAGTGAGGTTTTTTCCATCAGAGAAGGTAAAATAGGTACACCTGCCTTTTTCCTACTGCTGACAAGTCCAAACATAGACTCAGTAGACCAAACAAGTGTCATACTGGCAACTGCCCTTAAGAAATCCTCCATCCAAGTGAGCAATTCCCTGTTGTTTCCTCTCAGCAGAGGAAACCACATGCAAGTGTTAGATTCAAAACCACACGCAAGTGTCAGGAGGGAGTGCTGGTGTTCCAGTAGGCACAGAGAACAGAGGGAAATATGTTTATTATTAGCCACTTGTAGCTTCAGGTAAGAGGATGTCACTAAGTTTTCTTCACAGTAATTCTTTCCACACTTCTTTTGAATGCATAGCTACAAGTCATCCTGCATGCACACTACCAGTCTCTACTTAATATTTCAGTGTGTTTTCAGAGAGCTGCTTACGTTTTTGACTGAACTTTAGCACGTTCCTTGGTCCTTCTTCACTAACTCTACCTCATCTTCTTCTTTCATTTGCATTTTCAGTTGCCACTCCTCCTTCACTATAACAATTTTAAGAGTTCTTGGTTTGTAACTGAAATTATTGAAATAAATTCTAGTGAACTTCTCCTGAATTTGTTACAGACATGTTCTCACAAAGAGCTCTTTTTTTCAAGCACTTATGAATTTCAGAGATTGTAAGAGAAATTCTGAACCATTGTATTTGTGACCACATGTTGCTCATGATAGCCTGATAATTGGGAACCCAAATCAGTTTACTACCCATTTCCTCCTGGGCAGGCTTGACTTACTCTGAATATCTTGCACTTGTCCTAGCACGATGGTATCAGGCTCCCTCATCACAACACCACAGAAATCACCTCAAGACCTTATTGGAAAAACACATTCAAAAGCAATTGAAGCTTTAATTTACAGGCCAGCTTCTGCTCTCAGATGCATGCTCTGTAAGTCTGCGTTGATTTCAAAGGCAACTGCTTTTATCAGGAAAGCAGAAGAAAGAGACTTAGAAATTACTTTCAAGTAGTATTTCTCAGATTTGCTTGTAGGAGGTTTGGATAACCTGATGCAACTGTGTTGGCGATACAAATCACACCCACTGTGGCATTTCCAACATCACTGAAATAAGCTCAGACAGGAAGCATTTCCTAATGCTTTCTTATTCTGTATGGGGTTCTAATCTTGAAGTTTGAACTTTGTGCCGTATTGTTTCTGAGTATAGTGTACAATTACAAGGTAGCGTGATCATTGTTTCCTATAGCTGCATAGTTACCATTTAGTTCTGCTCCTAACAAGACGGTTCTTTTAAAATACAGGTCAGACAATGGTTTTGAAGCAGCTTACCTCATTTTAATGTAACAGCAGAATACAAGGACAGTCCATCCTTATGATCTCAGCTTGCAAATATTGTAAGACATAACAAATGTTTTCCAACCAATTCCAGCTACAAGCATATCCATTTTTTTGCTTGAGGGAAGATCAAACAAAATAATAAATAGTTTTTCAGTAGAGAGATATATATAAAAATATATGTACTGAAACCTTCTTGAAGACTTCAATCCCAGTACTAAAAAATAAAACTTTCAAAAATGTACTTATGTATTTCAAGGAAAATTCAAGGAGGATTCATTGATAGATGTCAGACATTATAAACAGCAAAATACTGCTTATTTGGGGTAGTGCTGTTTGTAGAGCAACAAGCAAACCTAGGGTAAAAAAGCTTGAAGCAAGTACAGTAGGGAATACTTTTTAATTAAAAAAATTAAAAAGTGTTTACCAGCTGGCTCATGTTCCTTTTGACATACAGGCTGACAGCAAGGAGCAGCAGACCTTGACCAACAGTTTGGATCATTCCTTCACATTATGTTACTTTCCCTATCCTGCCCATACATAGCAAATCTCCAACTTCCAACGATAAGGCTGCAAAACCAGAGTTCTTTCTCCCAGTCTGCTAAGACAATCAGAGCATAATAAAAGCGAGCACAATACACTGAGTCATTGCCATAATTTCTCTCTTTACTGTCCCAAGCAAATAACGCAGGAAAATGAGCAATTTTGGTTCAAGCTTTTTTTATTTGCTTCAAGCTTAGCAAATGAGACCTAGACTATCACATTCATTATCTTAAAAAAAGTTACATAGACATGAAATCAAAGTTTTAGCCAATGCTTAAGATCACTTTTTCTATCAAAACTAAGAACGCGAAGTACCACAATAAAGTGAATAAAATCAGTAGGCGAATCTCCTGGGCATAGGTCTTTGTCACAGGTCTATATGAAACTGGACAAGTTTTTCTGCAGTGGTTGGTCCAGGCTTACCACATGCATCTGTATTCTCATAGCTACCAAAGTCACAATCTGTGGAAGACCAGAAATGAAGCCAAGGTTTATTTCATACTGATTAAACCTGACCATCTGCAATACCTAATTGACAATTGCTAAAAAAAATTTGAGGAAGAAAGTCCCTGGAGATGAAATATGCTTTCTTATCACATTGGCAGTTTTCTCATCATGTTCAGCTGTTAAGCCTGATTTTTCCAGTTTCAGAACTTCTTTTCTGGCAAGTTGTGACATCATTACCATTATCTCAATTGCACAATTTTGTCTAAAAAGATGGAATTCTTATCTCTTCCATTACCTTTCAGTAATGAGTGAAGTAAATTATTTCCTTTCACTTACTTCCTCTGTTAGATCTTGGACAGTGAGGCTTAGCTCATTAGCAATTCACACAGCAATAGGAGAGACACCAGACATCCATGGTGGTACAGACGATACTGGTTTTTTTCCCCTAAAACATGCTTGTGCTTTACAAAAGAACAGGTCAGTCTGAATGAAAGCCTTACACTGGAAAAGTTACATGGAAGTGAGCAGAACAGAGATGATTACATGTACACACTCAAGGTGTTGGCCAGCATAAGAGTCCAAGGAATTTTAAATAGCCACCACCTTACCTAGGCTGATAGGGAAAATCCTGGGGAAAAAAAAAAAATCACTGGCTACTTACAACTTTTGCAGAAGAAACTTACATAGCTATGCTTTTTTTTATCCTTTTATATTCCTATTCAAATGTGCTTACTGAAAACATATACTAGAATGACAATATTTGCTATTTACACTATTAAGTGTGTTTTGAAATAGTATATGTTCCTGGCATGGCAGTTAGCTTTTTGTGTCACTCAGATTTCTTTACAGATGCCCTAATAAAAGTTACTTAATTCAATTAAAGCATACATAGTTGGGACAAAACAAGCAAAAACAAAAAAAAAATGGGGCCTCTTGACTGTAGTCCTGAAGTTCTGCATGAGGGAACAATCCTCCTTTCTTGAATGTTACTAGACAACACTATCAGTACGCTTCAAGCAAGGCATGAGCACATGGTTACTAGTTTTTGCCATTAGTTAGACCATCTGTAAGACTGGTAGGTCAGAACTAAACTGAAAGAATGTTGGCAAATCCCTTTCTTCCTCCTCCAAGAATAATACTTACCTGTCCAAGCTCACAAAGACAATACAAATATTTAATAAAGAAAACTGCACAGCAGATACTTAAAAAAAAAATCACAGAGTATGCAGGTCAATCGGGTATCCTCCTCTTTTGAAAGTGTAAGCAGAAGAGAGTGGGCAGAATCCCTGATGTAGCAGGAGATGATAGCGTGGCACACATGGGGCTTGACAGGAAGAAATACAGACACCTCCAGTGCGTGCAGAATTCTTTGTCCACTGAAGTCAAGTGATTAATAATGTCTAGAAATACCTCCTAATCCTTCACCTACCCAAAAGATTCAAGAGTCCACAGACACACACTCCTTACACATCTCCGTTATCTCTTGGCCAATAACTAGCACAAGACAATAACTAACACGAATTATTTGTAAACTCAATCCAGGGAGGGAAATGTTTGCCACCTGAGTATAGTTATTTTTAACATGCTGACCTTGATGATTATTTGTCTCTCATTAACTACATATATATGTCAATATAGTTAAAGCTCTTTGTTATGAAGGATAATGAGAAACTGGGCAAACTGCAACTACTGTGTGGCTCTGCAAAACACCACCTAAACTGTAGCAGGGGCAGGGCTCAGTCAGAGCTCCTAAACTCAGCTGGGTTGAGCTGACACACATGAAGTTACTCAGGTGTGCCAGCTCTGCACTTCCCAAACGCTTGCAGCCATTGGGGGAAATCAGCTCCTCCCATGCATCTGAACTACTCGGCTCTCTAGATGCAGATCCCTGGATTCAGGAGAATGACAGACTTGGGAGTTGGCTGGCTTGGGTCTAGCAGAGCTTAGCAGTAAGATTACCAGGCATGTTTTTAAATTTGTCAAGCACAGGAGCAAGAAGATGCCTTCTAGATCTGAGTGGTCCCCAAAACAGTATAGTTAAACCAGCATGATACTTTAGTTTATTTCCTTCTCTGGCTCACTTGAAGCTCTGATCTCAGACCAGGGAAGATGTTGTTACTAGAAAATGCGTGTAAAGTATGCTGTGAAGTTTAGGGAGGTTTTTATTCTTTAGTTTTAAAGCCAAAATACAGGTGCAACCATTTTTTTGTTGATCCATTGAAATAGCGTTGCATTTTCCCATGGTAATCTATCCATCATTTGGAGGAAAAAACCCTCCAATATAGTTTAATATGTAACTCATTTTGAAAACAACTCACTTTAAGGAACAAAAAAGCAAACAAAAAACCTTATGCAATTGCTACAGTTTCACAGTCCAAGTGTGTGCTTGCCCAAACACAAGCTGTACAGAAACATGCTTCTGGTTAACCCTCACAACCACCCTCTTGTTGGTGCATAAAATAATATTGGGAACAGCACATTGGCTGCTGGTACCTGAACTGGTGGAACTGGGTACATTGCTGGGGATAGAGAGCAAAAATTCATATTGCCTCTGTAGGAATACAGATAGCTACTTCACAATATAGTCCGAACCACTCTACTTTAGCTTTGATACAGGACAGCTTGTAATCCACCTAGCCTTTTTAAGTAAATACCTTTTGCTAACAAGATATGCTTTGCCATGCTCAATATCCTTAAGTACACTCTATCTTCAACTCTCAGGCTCTTAAAACTTAGACTTCTTAAGAACATTTATAGCCTTTATGTAAGATAATGAGAGGTATATAGCCTATGTAGCCTTTCAGTTCCATATAAAACTACAGACGCACAGTGAAAAATACTGCTGCTACAAGGATGTAAAGACTGAGAAACTTTACATTCACTTATTTTAAGACTTGTTCTTAGTGTAATCAAATAATTGTGGGTTCTTTTACTAAATAATAACAGGTAGATCTTACATTGGTCAGAACTTATGGAATAAGGTATTCAAAAGCTATTTGGCAGCTTTTTAAAGACTTTGTAGTTGTAAGATCTGGACTGTTGAGCCTCAATGTTTTTTTAAAAGCAACACAGCAGAAATCATCTTGTCAAGCTTGATGTATTTCGTAGTGGTCACTCTCTTTAAGGGAAAGCCTTAAGGAACTAGCACTGGTATATTCTTCATGTCTTAACTGAAAGATTATTTTGCGTAGGTAATATTACTACTACAAGAACCTGAACATTCACAAACATTTTATCATCAGATCTGTTCTTAATGTGAATGCATTAGTCGAAGAATTGCTGTCATTACACAGTGATGGAGCTAGCCCAAATCACTCAGAAGTTGCTAAATGATGCATTCAGAAGCACAGTAGGGCACAGCAGAGGCAAGGTCAGGATATGCTCGTGGAGCTTTTCAGCTTAACAGCAAAGCGATGTTACAATAATGCTTTAAGTCACACGTCCCCAAATTCCCCCCAAAAGAAGATGTAAAAGAAAAATAAAACTTGTCTCTCCAGACCAGAGCCCAGCCACTGGTGGACTGAACTGTTATGAGACAGGTGATCCTTCTCAGTCTTAGGCTTACTTCACAAAATTCACAAAACAAGACTATATCATTTAAAAACTCTTACACAACCAGAAATATGATATGTGCCCTACTGGCCAAAAAACTGCATTCACTCATGACCAAATTCAGCATTTCAGCTTCATATGCACCTATTCAGGTATCATTAAATTGACAAGAAGCTAACCTACAATCTGCAAAAATATCAATCTCTTGAATGATCTAAAACCACTCTGGTGACAGTATAGAGATAAGTGAAATGCAAAAAGTTGACAAGCAGCATAAGTAATTAAAAAAGCATAATGTATTAATAACTTCTGCCTGAGTTTAAAAAGTTTTCAAATGCAATCTTGCCTTGGTTTTGCTGTATTAAAATCCACATACAGAGAAGTACTAAGATTTATTCTTATGTCCTTCAGATAAGAGATACAGAGAGAGTTGTTTCTGAGAAAAGCTTTCCCGAGCCTCAGTTTTCCTAGCATGCTGAGTATGTTTACTAAGTGCATTACAACAGCATCCCCATAGGAGTATTTGCACCAGCAGTTGCCGCCTCACAGGTTAAATGCCTTACAAAAACCCCTACGCTCCTGGGTCCTGACTTTTTTGGGCCACAGCCTGTAGTCTCTTCCCAACTTTGTGTCATGCTTCTTTACCACCAAAACTTTTTTCCAAAAGCCTCGTGAAGGAGATACAGTTCTGCGGAGCTTGATCAAGGTGTTGTGAGCTATCAGCAGATAGCACAGCCCGCACCCGGCCGTGGACACCCAGTTGCAAACCGAGAGCCGAGTAACTCTAATGGCAGTTTTAAAAGTGGAAAAGCTGCTGGAAAAAAGGCATTATTGTGTTTTAGCCCTGGGTTTAGCCTGCGTTTAGATCCCTGCAGGTTTTGCTTCCCCGTCCCTCCCGCCCCCGAGAGACTAGAAGTCAGCCCCGGTTCTCCGCGGCGCAGCCCTACAGCAAGCTCAACGCTGGGCGACCCCGCAAGCAGCAAGCGTCGTCGCGCCGCCCCGCTGCTCATCGTTCAAGACGGCGCTGGGCTGCCTAACCCCGGCCCTTTCCCCCGGAGGCGCAGCAGTTTTCCACGCCTTCCTCAAAGGCGAGTATCGCTCCCCCCCGCCGACCCCAGAGGGCCCAGCTGCGCTTCGCTCCTGCCAGCCCCGACCCGGCCCCGCCCCTCCCGGCCCCGCCGCGACGCAACGGCGCCACCTGGTGGCCGCGCGGGGGAGCAGGCCCCGCCGGCGGGCCAGCAGCCGCCCGGCCCCGCGGAGCGAGCCCTTCCCCGTAGAAGCGCCGTTTCTAGCGGTGGGGCGGGACGTGGACGACGGGAAAGAGCACTCCGCCGGGCAGCCAGTTTCTTCACACGTCTTTTTTGTGGAGGAACATGAGGTTCCCTTCCTCTCTGAGTACCTGTCCCTGGTATTCCTTCTTTCCCTGCCCAAATAAACCCCTCCACGCACATAGCTCCCGGAGGGCTATTTTGCCTGCAGTCAGGAAGCAGCAGCTCCGCACGATGCTTGCCCAAAGTACTTTGCAATAAAAACCTGGAAGACTGTACCTCCCTGCTTGCCCACAGGTGTTGACCATGCTTCTCTCTCAACTTTCCCAAAAATCAATACATCCTCTCCAATAACATAACTTTAACAGTGCAGCTGAAAAGAGGAGGTTGGTTCGACATCAGCAGGCCAGCTAAGCACATTTATTTTTCAGAAAGCCCTTCTAACCCCACTTGCCATTTCCCACAGGTAGAAGTGCTTTAAAAAAAAAAAAAAATCACTATTCTGCTAAAGATCTAGACTTACAAAGGACTGCCTTTACTTGTATACTGCTATGCTAATTGTATATGCCACATCAAAACAAAAGCCAGACTATTAGCACAAGATTTGCACTTCAGCTACAGGTTTTTTACTTATTTTTGTTCAGTTTAGGTATTCCAACTCGAGCTGAAGTCTACATGCATTTGCTTTGTTTTAATAACAAGATTACAGCCAGTGTGCTTTGCATGCTGAGGACCGGAACTTGTGAACTCAGCTTTTATCTATCAATCATTGTGTTGGTACAGAGCTCTGCTGAAATAAAAGCAAGAGGTGAACCACCTGTGCTAGAGATACCCTGCATTATCTCCTTCTAGTCATTTATGGAGAAATGGTACAAAGTATAAGTAGATATCAAAATAGGAACCTAACAGTCCGTTAGCACCTTTATAAACCCATTCCCTTCCTTAATTTTAATGCCTTGGTTTCCTCCTCTTTAATTTTTCCTCACATTCTGAGCTCTCTGCCTCAGTCACAGGCTACCTAAGGACCAGGATAATGACTGCTTCTCACTCAACATACACAGACAGGACTGCAGTCTTAATTTTGGCCTCTCAAAGCTCCTAGTCATTACCAATGGTGAATTTTCAGTCATCTTCATGCAACTCTGAACCCCTTGATTTAGCATCAGTTAGAGCTGAAACTGTAATACAATGTAACCAAGCTGAGGTTATACATGGATAAATTACATGATAACCACAGGCATAAGGTCTGTCAGCTGCAGCACCTGTATTTGCTTAATGACATCTGACAATCCTGTAATTAAAGCACTAATTCTAATAAAGGGAACCCAGGCACTAGTCATTTCTGCCTGATGGTATCTCATGGTAGTGTGGCAAATGATGACCTGAGTACAACAAAAAAGAAAAACCCAACAAGTTTTAGTTGGTACTAGAAAACTGGCAACGGTAATAAAAATAACAAAAAGGAGAATCATTAAAAACAAATGCTGTGGTAGACAACTATAAAAAGAAAACCAACCCATGCTACTGTCCAAAAATACTCCCAAAATAATTAAATTCATAGTAACATTTTATCAATTAGTCAAAAGGTAATGTATGGTAATCAGATCTGCTAGACATGCTGTCGTACCTGTAAGAGATAATTACTATCAACCCGATTTCTGAATCTTTAGTTGAATAAGCTTTTGAAAGAGAAAAGGAAGTATAATATGTCTCTAACTCAAGATGCTTGTCTTATTCCAGAATGCTCTCTGGACCAAGGGGCGGGGGGGGGGGAAATCAAAGAAAAGCATTTAATACAAAATTTGGTCCTAATAAGTCAGTACAGTAATTCTTCTCAAATCTAACACCAAGTTGTCTGTTTGAGTTCATGGACCTGAGCAATCCTCTGAAATTTTACATAAAGGAACAAAGTGGCATCCAATTATAGGATCAGACTCTGCATGACTGTAACTGATGTTGACAATTCCCCAGGACTTCTCTTCAAATCTATTTGGGAAAAGATTGGCTGGACTTGGTACACAAGGAATCAGTCACGGGCAAAGCTAAATTTCATGCTTCTGTTGCTAGCGAGCCTAAAACAAGAAATGACTGTTCCTCTAATAAGGAAGGTACAATAAATGCTATTGTAGACAGTTTCTTTGTCAGAAGTTAGATGTAGTCCTTAAATTTTTTGCAAGTTGCCAGTGCAATCTTTCCCACAGCATTTACCTACTAAGAAATTAAGACTGAGTTTTCATCTGCTGTAACATTACATATTGTTCTTTCTGTAATACCTGAACTAGATGTGGACTTTCAGAATTGACAGAGACCTGGAAAAGTGTGGAAAGAAGAAAATGCTACAGTAGAAGAATAACTTCAGAAATCAGGTCAGTACTAATTAGACTGCACTTAAAAACAAACCAAACCTACACAAAAATCATAGTATTCAGATCGCTAAGTCTGTATTGTTTCCCTCCAGAGACCACTTCTACGTAAACTTCAATGCACCAAGCAAGGGAATAAAGATGGCTTGCATTCATTTTACAATTATTAACATGGCTAAACTGCATAATCTTGAAAGAGTTCTGCACATTTATTTTAAGCAATATTACTAGCTATACAGTTCCTCTCCCACAACATGAGTCCCAAAACTACAATGGGACACTTGACATTTCCAGGCTCGCAGAAGCCCTAATTGCACTTCAAACTATACTGTTAACGCTAGGGTTTGAAATTGGTTTTGAGGAGAAGAAAAATAAAACATCAGTTTTTCCATGGAGCTACATATGATAATTAACACAGGGAGAGAAAAGAGATGGATTTCATTTGTTCATATACAAGGAACATAATGAAGACTTCCTCCTCCTGAGCAAGAAGGCTGACTTAAAATTGAGGTATACAGTAAATATTGCTTTGCATTGTTGTTTTAACAAAAGCCTTAATTGAAAGCTTCACCTAAGATGTTAAGAACATGCTACAGGATGATCACTGTTTTCCTGCAAGGTATTTATCCTTTTTCCTATTCTCTTCTCTAGCAGTTCCCTAAAAAGGCTGAAAATTTACCCGAAACAAAAGTCTCACTTAGAAAAGGAGCATTTCCCGATGCCACAAACTCTGCAGTATTTACCATGAAGTATGGGAAACCAGGGGAGGGTGCTCTGATTCATCCAGAGTAAAGGAACTGTAGTGCCCTGTTTCTAGAGAGGTAGACACCAGAAAAATTGCAATATAGCCACATAATCATAAATACAGCTTACATTAAAAAGAAAAGTAGCATAGAAAAACTCCACCTGAACTATTTTTCTATTCAAATGCTTTGGGTTTGATACCTGTAGTAAGGGCCTTAATTTTTTTTTTTCCCCTGTCCTTTTGAGTAGTTTCACATACATCTTTCACCTTCCAGTCTATCACGGTGGTACAATAGCTTCCTTAGAAGACGGTAGAATAAGGTAAACAATTGATTCACAGCTTCCCTATTCACAATAAACAAAAAGGGAGCTTGCACTCTACCTGAGTTCCCATAAGGAAAAAAAAATCCTTTCTGTTTTCACTCTACATAATTTATGTACACAGCAGTGTCTATGTAAGACAAAAGATTGTGTTCTGCTATTTCTCAGAAGAGAACTAAAAAACCTACCTAGGTGATCACCTTGACACCCAAAGCAGATGAAGCACTTTCCTCACCTCAGACACAGGGATTACTAACAGCACCTACTTCGCTGAAAGCGCCTGAAATACTTTAATCACTTCAGTGATGTCAGTCAGCCACCTCATTGACTCCTGAACATGGGTAGACTTAACTCAACAGAAATAATTCCACCCTGATTATTTGTCCCAGCCTTGAGGAAAGTACTGCTGAGCCACAAATAAGCATCTTCTGGCCTAATACAGTTTCTAACACTGCATATTAAGTACTGGTTAACCTTAGTATGACAGGCTATAAGGTACAGCTCTTGGAGACTGGCTTTATGCAAAGTTCAGCTTTCCCTGCCATGGGGAAACAACCACTGGGAGAGGGTAAAGAACAGAATTAAGTTGCTTTCCTATTTCAGTTCCACTTGTATTTTTGAGCACCATTGGACAGTAAATTACCAAAGCATAATGTGAGTTCTGTAGCAGTAGTAGAGCTCATGATAAAGACAGCAGGCCTCTACAAGTTCTTTAAAATTAAAGGACTTTAAATCATTAACGTATTTGTACCAGAATATTACAGCAATGACAATAGCAACTCTTTTTTTTCATTGCAACTAAAACACATACTATATGTTTTGCAGGTATATTCTACTCTATATTACTCATTTAGTACAGAGGCATCTAAACAGCAGATAAGTACAACAACTACCTTTTTTTACTGCTTCTCTTGTCTTCTAAATGATATTGTGAAAAAACCCTCACCTTAAATAGATCACTTAATCTGCTTGATGAGAATAAAAGAGACAGGTGACAGAAACCAAGGGCTTGAATTTCAGCTGTGTTTACTTAGAGAAGGGATGAGATGTGATAGCTTATCGAGAGTAGATGGTTACTTATTTCAAATAGTAAGCTGTTAAAAAAAGTATTGTTACTAAATGTAAAGAGGTTAGAAGGTTTTGTCTATTGTAATGTGTGTGGGGGTTGTTTGTTTGTAAAATTGCTCTTTTCTTTTTGATGCTTAAAAACTTGTTTCTGAGGTTTTGCAGCTGATGGGTTCCAATATGTGTGTCCCTGTTAATAAAAGATATAGCTTATCTATTTCTGTCTGAAAGGTGTAGATAGCTCTGAGGATAGAAGAAATTATACTGTGGTTGTACTTAAGAATATGTAAGTTTGTAAGTCTTGTGCAGAAAAACCACAGTAATACTTGAAGCTGATGTATTATTGTTACTCTTCTGTATTGTGCTGCTAGGTTGTCTTCTTGTTTGTCACAGATCAAGATGAATGCTCTGTCTCAAAGGCTCACATAAATGAAGAAAGTGGTTTAATGGCTTATGAAAATAGAGCTATGTTAGCAAAATGAGCAAAGAAAGGGAAGTACTAAGATTGTCTAGGGAAAGAATTAATATTCAAGGTACAAAAAAGAGAAAAACTTGTGCTATCTAGCAAAGTCTGACTTTTTTTATTGTGTTGTTTAATCTGTCTGTGGCCTATATAGTAGGTAAAAAAATGCCCTAGTTACTACTTTCAATTCAGATGCCTGTAGTGACATGATACAGCTTAGTACACTTTTATTGTAACATTCAGGGTTTTTTATTAGTTTGCTTTGTTCAAGCTGTCTGTGCATACTGTGTACTTGTGATGTTCCATCATCTCTAAAAGCTGAGATGTAACCATCTGAAGTTGCAAGTAATGAAACTTTAAACCCTGAAGTTTATGGTAACTTATGGTTAAGAGGAGTACAAATTAACTCAAAAAAACCTGTCCCTCCCTGATGTAAAATACAGCATCTCACATGAAAGTATTGACTTATCTTCAAAGGCAGTACTATCTTTAACCTAATTGAACATTCCTGAACTCCATTACCTGTGAGATTATACTTGCTGGGAGTCTTGGGTTGTTTTTTTTCCTTTTTTTTTTTTTTCTCCCAAATCTTAATGAAAATACTGAAAGTGTGATGTAGGAAGTAATTAATATTCCCACGGAGATATTTAGCTCAGTACAATACAGGAGAAGCTTAGAGAAACTAGCTTAATTCAAGCAAAAACTGATAACTGAACTACAAATGTATTTAAACAGATATAAAATGTAATCTTGGAAATAAAAAAAGCTATGTGGCCCTTGTTTCAGTTACGTCCTTTTGGAATACAGCTACAACTATAATATGAATTGCATGGGCAAACTCCTTGTAGAGTTTGAGCTTTGGATACAGGCATTTTAAAAAGTGGTGTTACTCCCTTTTCACTGTGTATTTTATATTCACAGCTTTATACAAAACATTGCCAATGTTTTCTCTTGTGCATTTGATTGTTCAGTTCCAGGTTATGTGGACTCAGAAGTTCATAAAATCACTGAAAGATTTTTTGTCAGCACAGGTGGGTTTTCTTTGTTGTTTTTGATTGAGAATGGAAGTCCTCTGTTCCTGGATGCATCATTTGAAATAAGATGCATGCTTTGGAACGGGCAGGAAGAGATTAATAAAATGCATATTCTATTCAGCATCATCTGGTCTTCTAATGCAGCATAATAAGTAAGCTCTGGGGAGTTATTACAGCCTAGCAGGGTTTATTGCTGGGTGGTACATGGATTGAGCAGGAGGGATCCTAGCCCAGCACGACAAAGCAACTGGAGTATTATGGGCAATAGCTATGCAACCTTCCAAACAAAGTAATAGGTCACCTTGCAAGTACTAATCTGCAGTAAAAACCTGTCGGAGCCTTAACCTGTCATGTTATGATGTCTTCTCAATTGAAGTTGAAAGGGTTCCCTGGAAAACAAATCCTGTGTGTATCTTCCTTTAATTCTTTCTCCCTTAAAAAAAAATAGTCTCTCATTTCCCAGTACTTCTCTGGGATTACTGAGTGTGGTGGGGGCCCTTGTTTTAAGGGTGGAAAGTGCTTTTGCTGTATTTATTCCTCATTTTTAACACATAATTATGCTGGAGGTTTGTCATCTTGAGAGCTGTTTTCTTTTTCTCATGGAAAAGGAAAAAATGAGAGTAAGCTGTCACCAAGAGTCATTGTAGGAACAGTAAGAGTTGGACATTTAGTTACAAATCTGCACTTTTCCTTTGGTGTATGGGTGTCTCTGATGGGGATCAGTCTGCCCCCAGGAGAGTGTGGGGTGCTGGTGCCGGACCTGTGCTGCTGTAGGCTTCAGGCTGCCCTGGGGTAGGGACCTGTGCTAACCTAAGAGGCAGAGGTGGCTGCTCAGGTTGGTTAGCCCTGCGTAACTGAGTCTTTCTGCCAAAGTCTAGCTGTCAGTGAAAACTACACGTGATGCCTGTCTAATTTCCTCTGTAGCCCTAAAGCCAGAGGACTTGGCCATCTTTTTCTCTGCCTGTGCTGAGCCAGCTTACACAGAATAGGTCAGAATGGGTTTTCAGTCTTGGTTATCTGGAGCTCCTCATCCAATAACTTTAAAGACAGAGTGACTGTTAGACTTGTTTTACTCTCAGCAAAACTTCTGTATTCATTCCCTTAAAGGGCCTGCATGTAACTTACATTCTGTTCCTTTAAAATAAAAACAATAAGAAAATCCTGTCGAAGAATGTTTATCTGATGGAGGAAAAGGGAAGAACAGAAAAGAATCTTGATATGCACACTGTAAAAATCTATTGTAGCCCCCAAAACTGGTACATGGGTGTGCTCCAGTTTGTTTTCACTCCTCCACTTTTGTAAGTGGATAACCTTTATTCTGGTACAATGTTACTGTGTTAGATGTGAAAAGGTCCCCTGACATCACATGGCTAATCGGGGCTCCTCAGTGAATAGGATCTGGCCTTTTAGTGGTATCCTGAATGCACTATTGACTTGCTGACAGGAAGCCCTGTAGCGATAACAAAGGAAGAAATGATTCAGCAATCACCGGAAAGCCTCCCTTGATTTCACATCTGCTAGTCCATCTATTTCCATGCCGACGGAGCTGCCTTCACATGAGGGCAAAGTCTGTCATTGTTCAGTACTAGGTTCTTCTCTTTTTCTTCTTTCTTTCTTTTTACCTTAAAATGTCACATTTTCCACAGACAGTATCAAAACCAAAATAAAACAACTGCTAGGGTGATGGAATGTCGAAGTATTAACTACTGCTAGCTGCAGCAGAAAATGGGTATGTGAAGACAAAGTGCTGCATTATGAATGGCAGGGCGATTTCCAAAATTAGCTTAAGAAAGTCCAAGGGATTAGGGTATTGTTTTACGAACTGTGGCAGACCATTACTGTCTCTAGGGTGACCCAGCTGCAGCCCTTTAATAGCAAAATCCCAAATCCTGCTTTAGATAGGTTGTTTTGGGTTTGTTACTGCAACAAAGAGCCACTATTCAAAGTTTAAAATGCTCTTGCTTTGTATTACAGTACCCAACGTGCTTAAGCAGCTAAGAAAATATTAGGAAATTATTTTATTTAAGAAAGCAATAAAGCCATTTCTGTTGATCCATGCTTCTTGTGAGAGTACAGTGTATGCCAGCATGCTTAGCGTGACTAGGAAAATTCTTTTGCTGTATTTGGGCAACATGTACACCAGGGCATTTTATACTTATCTGCATGAACTCAAAACATCATATGTTCTGGTCCAGATACTGGAGCACAGTCAAAATTCATAAATATGCTAGGAAGAACATAAATAATAACAGCTGTCTAACCCTGATATGTTTGGTTTAAAATGTGTAACACAACATAAAGGTTACATATCCTTGTTTTAATGCAGTTCGTGATGTAGGAATCTGCAAACTACCATATGAAATCAAAGCAGTTGTCCATATACTTTGTCATTTCATCTCCTAATTAAAACAAGTCTGAGGTATCCCTGAAATTGTGTTCTTTGCCCTAATTAAATCAAAAGGAAAGTACCATTTGCTCTGCCTGTTCACAGAGAATGCTGTCATCTTTCTGAAGCAGCTTAACTTTTCCACATTATGCCTTGAGTAACTCCTTGCCTTATTCCTTCTTCTCCAGCTCTTTTATTTTTTTGAAGTGTCTGTGTTCTGTGATGCTATGTTGCTGCACGGTTTCTGAGGTTTTTTTACCTTGTTAATTTAGGCCTCTGGATTAGTTTCCTTTCTGTCAGGAGGGGTGTAGAAGAGGTAAGGATTGTTGGCTGAATCATCCTCAAGATCTGTTGCGAGAGCTTTCTGAAGGCCCAGGGAAAATTTTGGCAGACTCGCTCTCCTATGGAGGTGAAGTGGGTGCATTTCTGTATTGGAGGCACTGGAGCCCAGCCAAGGCATGGCAAATCTCAGGTTAATCCTGTCTGGGGAGAGCATAAGATTACATTTAACATAATGAAGGTAAGTCCCAACTTTAGGTCATATCTTTGGAAAACAATAGTAATCACTCACCACTGTAGGACTGTATGGGATGGAGACAGTGTAGGATGGGGGTGTCCTGGGGGAGGGCAGGTGGCAAAACACACTTTCCTCTGTGGCCTTAACAAGGTGGTGGTCTCTGTAAATCTTGGAATATGGAATAAAGTGTTAAATGGTTGTTAATTTACAAGTGAAAACTTCACCTATATACTCCAAAGTGACTGTGTTTCCAGCAGCATGACATGTAGTTGTGATCATCCATGGGGTTTTTCTGGAGGGTGGCTGTGGACCCAGAAGGCACAAGGCACTTCCTAGCAGTGCTCTTTTGCTGCTCCCAGCAGAAGTCACAATTATTTGTTGGGAAGCATTGCAGGACCATTTTAGAAGTCTTCCAAGCATTTTATGGAGGAAAATGTGACTCAGGAACACAAGCTGAAGGGAATGTCAAGCTTTAATTGTGACTTTCTTGCTGTGTATAAAAGGTCGATCCCTATGTTATGGAAAGTTAGGAATAAAAATAATCATAAAACCTTAGAAGAAGAGCACCATGGGATGGGGGGGAAGAGAGAGAGCACAGTGTTCCCTGTTGATCAGGAATTCAGCTGTTAAAGTGAAATGAGGATATAAAGCATCATCTTCATTGCTTAGGGAGCTTCATTTGTCATATCTATGAGAATTGTTTGAATTATCAGTGTTTCTTCATCAAGTCTGGCACTTTGACCTCATATTTATTGCTGTATTGTCTGTCCCCTGTGCTGATTTCAATACAAACAAGGATAAAGTACCCATGGATTGTGGGTGCATAAAGTTGATTTTCAGTGGGACAAGTGTAAGTATTTACTTGCACAGTTGAGTCTATATATACACATAGACACATATATGTAAAAATAGAAATATAAACATATATCTTTGTGTGGATATATTCATGGAATGTATATAGATCTATGAATAGAACTTTCTATAGCTATATCCATTGAATATATATAGATCTATGAATATATATTTCTATACATATATTCATACATCTACGAGCACGTAGATAGGATCCCAGGAAAGACGTGGTATGGTTTCAGAGCTGCCTTTGGTTGAGACGAAGCGGAGGAGGAGGGAGAGAGGGAGGTATCCGGCCGGGCCGGGCTGTGCGCAGGCGGGTGCCCGGCGCTGGGGGGCAGCGCTGGCCCGCCACCCGCCGCCGCCCGGCAGAAACCTTTCAGGCTGAGAAAACACTTGAAGTGTGTGCTCTAAGGGGCTCCCTGTAGCTGAAGGGCAGGCAAACGCANTTTTTTTTTTTTTAAAATGATAAATCCTGTTTTCCTTTTGCATCCCTCACACGCTCTAACCTGTTAAAGGAGGGGAGGGAGCTTGCAAGCTCTGCGCTGGGCTCTGAGCAGTTAACGTGTTGAACCGTGCTCACAGTCCGTTTTTGCAGAGGTATGCCCCTGCCAGAAGACGGCGGGAGCCGTGGGGGCAGAGCCGTCGAGTCCCTCGGGCTCCCTAGAAGGGCTGGAGCGTGTGGATGGCACCCGCACCGCAAAAAAGGAAAAGACAGGGGATCGCTCCGGTTGCCTCCGGTGGCACAAGTATTGTGTATGTCCAGTTCTCTATAGGAAATATCTAGTAATACAATGATTAATTTTGTGCTTCTGCATACTTCATCTTTACATTTCTAGCAGCCTAGTGAATGCTGGAGAGAGCCTCTATCTTCAGCGGCATTTCAAAGAACAGTCTCTTGCAGGAAGTTGCACATTATGCTTTTTCATGGAAACATTACTTTCCCCCCGCCCCCCAGAAGCTGGCATTTTTTTCCATGAATTCCACGTAACTTGAAACTTATGGCTGTTCTCTGAGTATGTGAAGTTAAGTATTAGCCAATGTGACAGAAGAAGTATCCCATATAAAGGAAATACTTGATCACTGAAAGTCAATTCTAAAAAAAGCTAAATATTTATTGAATGTTGCTCCTGACATGAACCTTTTAGCTGCCCTGTGGCAAAACGATAGTAAACAGTGGTAGATATGGTCTCTAAAATTGTATATGGCATCCAGCTTTTTTCTGGCTCTGAGGAGGCTCAAATTCATCAGGAAGCATCTTCCTATTTCTCTTTTTTTATTACCAGATTAGTTCAGTGACTTATCTGTTGTTTCCATCACTGGATTATTTTCTTTTTTGGTTGTTGTTAGTGACTTTAGTTTGTGTCACAGGGAAATAATAATTTTCTCCTAGCTACTGTTGATGTTTTCTTTCTCTAGAGTTCCCCGGGGAAGCAGATTCCCCGAGCCCCTGTTCATGTAACAAAGAACAGTGAATACTTACGGTTCTCATTTGTGTATGTAAAGATTGCTCACACTGCTAGAGATCGCTGTGATCAAGCCACCTCTGCTGGGATTTCTTACATTGTGATAAATAATGTGTCTCGCTCCTTTCAGTTTATAAATGCAGTTTCTTATTCCCATGGGTAAAATTGGTGCTGTGGATGAAGTGTATTTACAGTTTTATTTTCTGACAAAAGAGGTATATATTCCTTGTTTATTTTTTAGGCTGTTAGAACCACAAAAACAAATTGTGAATGTTTTCCTTGATTTAGCAGTAATGATAATATCTGGTTCCTATATCATGCTGTTGGATAATGTTATTTCCATTTCATATATGGGGAACTGAGGCACACTAAAGTAAAATGAATTCCTGGAAAACACCCAAGAAGCACATGGCAGAAGCTGGAAAACAATCAAGTATTCTCAGTACTAGTCATCTGCTTTGTGCACAATGGTTCTCCTTCATTAAAACTGGAAGGATTTTCTTTTCATGGGAATGAGGAGGTCAAGCATTGTGTGAGAGCATTTAAACTCTAATTTAGCTCCAAATAGATGAAAAAACAGAATGTAACAATCTGCATTTTTTGAAACGTAAATAACTTTAAATGTCTTACTAAAACATAATTTGATGTAAGGGTGGGAAAGAAGGACCAGAAAATGAAAGGTTAACACAAGGGAAGAAGGAAATATCAGTAAAAAAGTGAAAAAACTGTTATTTCTATTGCCATAACAACTAACCTGTTCTAAGGGCTTGTAAACTTGATCCAACTAACCTGACAAGGCTTCCTTGGCTTATTGAAAGAACGCAAAGCATGGGCTAAAATAGATTTTTTTAGGTACCTGCAGTTACGGTTTCCCATTATTCTTTATTTCCACAGTAAACAGGGCGGTAGCCTGTCCCACCTCTCTCTGCTGTAGGTAGTCCCACAGATATAATGTGCTCTGAAAGGCAAAGGACCCTGTTTACAGGACAGGTGCCATAAAGCACGTGCTTATCAGCCATTACTGAATAAGTCTTTTGATCCTGACCAGTCACATTTTTCCTTTGAACCTACAAGCCAGAGAAAGTGCCTTGTGATGTTGAAACTGTTTTTTACAAAACATCAAACCTCCCACTTTGGACGTCAGAAAACAGACTTGCTCTGTCCGACTGAAAATAGAAATCCCTCTTCTTCCATCATTTGCTTCTCTGATCTTGTGCCAATAGGTCACAGCAAGGGTGGTTGTCATTATGGTACTGATGCATCCCACTTTTCTTGTCCTCCTTTTGTGACTCAAGGGCGGAGCATTCCCCAAGACCTTCTTGTAGCCCTGCAAGGATTTTTCAGGGGGGATGGCACTCCCTATGGTACTTTCCCTAGGGCGCACTAGGTTCATACCCATGATATCTTGGGCCAGGCTAATCTGCCTTGTTGTCTAATCTGCCTAATCTGTACAAAGCAGTCATGTACATTATGAGGTGTTTGCTCTGAGCATCCAGTGATCCCCATACTGCTGCAGGAGTAGACAGCCGGCTTCCAGCAAATGGAATTTTTACCTGTCTGTGGGCCAATATTTTTGGTATGGGCAACCTGACCAAAAGAGACTGTAAAGAGATTCATATTAATGGTTTAGCCTTACTTCTTTTGAGAAAGAAATGCATCTCCAAAGAAGCACTCACTTTAAGGCAAAAAAGGTTTAAGATTGCTCTGGGACTACTAGAAAATATTGGTACTTCTGTCTCATGGTCCTTCAGAAAGTGGAAAAAAATATGCCAGTCCTGGTGGGATTCAACAGGCAGCTGGGTAATAACTATCACCTTGAAGAATGCACAATGCCTGTTCACTGAGAGAATGCGAGAAGCTGAAATCTTATTTCCTTCTCATTACTGTGATTAAAGTTGGGAGGTATTATCTGTTATATTAGGGGCCTCCAGTTCTTTGCTGTAATGGATCACGGGATACAGAAGATTTTGGTAAGTGGAAACTGAAACTCTCCAGTATTCCTGGAAGTTGCAAGATGTTACCCAAACAGTGCATAGGAAACACTGAAGGCAAGAGGATGCCATTTCTAATACTATTTCCCTGTGTGGTGGGTCTTACCTATGCTGTTATGGCCCATATGCAACACTGGCAAAACTAAAGACAAGTATTTTCCAATGGACAGAGCTGTTTGACTGGCTGTGCTTAGGCAACCAGAAAGTGTACTGGTTAATACTGGTGTGCCTCTGAGACAGAGAAGGGCTACCCTGTGGTCTTGCACGCTGGAAACACAGGGTGACATTCATGAGTTACTGATTGGAAAGGTATGCACTGCTTTCCCAGTCAAATTGAGCTAGAGACCTATTATAGTTATTTCTGGTGATCACATGGGTTTGCTGGCAATACATTATTGTTTAAGAATGTAAAGGATGGCTGTTCTGGTCATTTTAGGAATAATTTATTCTTTGCAATTTCAGTGTTACATTTCCCCTAAGCCTTCATTTTGACTATAAAAATGTAGTTGGAAAGTTTATTTTAGTCAATTTTTTTTTAAATGTCTGTTTTGAGTTTAAAAAAAGTCACAAACCTTTTGTTTTCCAATGATTCAAGCATTCATCTCTAATAAAAATGTTCAAATATGTATACATTTTTAATTTATAAATATTCTTGAAGCACCACTACTACCCTGGAAAAAATCCTCAAGTTCTTAAAAATGCAGTTAAGGCGGAGGTTAAGGTTTGTTAGCAGCTTGAATCTGTTTTTTGAAAGTACAAACCAGTGTAAATGACAGCATACTTGTTTTTAATCAGTCAGTGTACGTACAAAACGCCCAAAATCAGCAGTCTTAACTAAATCAAAATGTTGCAAACAGAGTTGTTAACTTAGGAGGGAGGGTTTTAAACCAGGTTTGATGGGGAAAGAGGGACTGAGGGCTAGACATAAGACAGGAAACTTTGCAACAGGAGGAGATGTACCCGACAGAAGGATGTAAGGAGGACATTGACATTCCCACTCAGAAGGGAGGGTGCTCAGAGGCTTACTTTGTATGCAGGTGCACTAACATGGTGAGCCTGGGTGGCAAGCAAGAAGGGCTGGAGGTCCATAAGCAGTCACAAGGCTGCACATGGATGGATTGTGCAGAGTGTCATGATAGGAGCGCTCCAATGCTCTCTTGGCCAGCCTTTGAGCTGGTCAAGTATGTCCAAGTCCTGCAGCCATGCTAGGTCAGACCAAGGATGGAGACGATGCAAGCATCGTTTAAAGCCTTTTCTCCCTGTCTCAGCTTCCAGTACAGCACTGTTTAGTCAGGCCAAAGAATCTACTGGATTTCATCCAGATTTCCCTTGTTCTTAGGGCTGGATTTACTACAGTTTAAATAACAATGAAATGTGAACTGATTTTGTCAGTCTGGCTGCTCTTTAGGTCTCAGACCCCTTTGTCCATTTCTACTCCCATAACAAGCAGCCTTTTCCAAAAATGGCACAACCACAGATCTGGCAAGCCAGGATGCTGCTAAAAACAGAGCTGTAGGAGTTAGATCCCAGGACGGCAAAACTGCTGGCTCATGGTCTCTGCTAAAGATTCAACTGTGGAGACTTGTGATATTCTTGCATTAATATTGGTAACTCTGGTTGATGGTGGTTTATATGCTCAGACCTTTGCATCTAGAATCTTTCCTACAGCAGCCTTTGCTGTGTGAACTGTTAAAAAGCTTGGTGAGCTAGTAGCACAGCCTAAATATGTTCTGGCCCCCTCCTCTGAGCTAGTTTTACCAGGGAGCAACCAGAGTAATAACTCCAGTCTCCAGCTCAACGAAGGCTCCTTCTAAGCCATACTGAGGAGTAGAGCTCCTTCAGAGGAGAGAAAAAACAATTTTCTTGTTACTCAAGTGCCAGGTCTGACCAACCAGATAAGGAATATTTAGTAGGATGCTTCAGCTCCTTCTGCCTAGTAATGACACCTAGGTCGACTCTGGAGGAACTTTGGAGTGCTGTTACATAGCTGAGTCTCCTTATGCCCCATGCAGCTGATGATATAGGGAATAAATACATGTGACAGTGTGTGGAGGCAGTCACCAATTCCCTGGAAGAAAGTATGTGAAAAAGTTTAATGACATGAACAATGTGAGCTGGGGTGACAGTTCCTTTCTGAGCACACTGTGAGTCTGCTGCAAGAGTATCTGAGCATTCATAAGGTTTTTTACATCCTCTCTCCCTTCCAAGCAGCTTGCTAGCTTGTTCAGAGCACAGAGGTGACATTGCAAATGTGGTTCCTGGGAATATTCAAGTTTTGGGAAAAATCTCTGAATTCACCTTCTCAGCCAGACTTTTCCAAACCTAGTATCTGCACTTTTTCTCCCTAATGTTCTTTTTTTCCAGTACTGGTATGTTCTGAAACAATGCAAAGGAAAGTTGCTCATTTGAATACCAAAAATTTAAGAGTGCTGTGATATTGACAGAGTGAATTATGGCCTTTGCAGAGTCTGAGGCATTAGTTAGAAGTCAGAGGTTTGCAGGAAATTTGTCTGCTACGAAGTGCAAAAAGTTTACCTGTGGTTTTTTTCCACAGCAATGGATACTTCTTAGCGTCTATTCAAAGGGATAAAATCGGAAGGGAAACAGCACAGGTTGCAGGGAGGCTTTTTTTTTTTTTAAATCAACATGTGAAATGGTGCCTTGGTAGAGGAGCCAAAGACTGTAATAGTTTCTTTGACAGAGTTTTATCAGTG
Source organism: Burhinus bistriatus (assembly GCA_013397275.1). Classification (NCBI taxonomy): domain Eukaryota; kingdom Metazoa; phylum Chordata; class Aves; order Charadriiformes; family Burhinidae; genus Burhinus; species Burhinus bistriatus. The sequence goes on along the minus strand of VYXH01001640.1, from coordinate 454,076 downwards.
CAACTTGTTCATGGTCACCAGTAGCCTGCTGTTTATAGTCTTAAGAACTCCTGTCCACATGTGCCTATCTATTGAGCAGATTCCGAGCAGGCAAATAATTTTCTAAAGCATATATAATTTGTATGGCACTGGGGAAGGTATTTACAAAATGGAGAGGAAATGGGGATAGAAGTCTTCAGCAGGATTTTCTGGAAAACAGAAAGCTGAAGGTGCCAGAGGAAAGAGATGACCCAAGACAGCCTCCTCTTGTTCTGTGGGAGGTTGGGCATGCTGGCTGCCACTGGTGTGCAGCCGCAGGGAGCCCTGTGGGGGTCTGCGTCTGGGACCCTCTGCTGTTAGAAGCTGTGGACTCACGGTACCAGCAGGCAGTAACTGTTCTGGAGTTAGAGGGACATGACTGATCAGTGACATTTTCCCACACGATAAATCAGCAGTGGAGTTGACTTATGTCCTTTTTCTCTTGATGCTTTGATTGCTCTACTAATTCATACAGTGAAGGTTAATATGTTGCTGTCGTCTATTGGTTTATTTCTAGTTTTGAAGTGCTTAAGCCAGTATCATCTGCTTGCTCTGCACAGTAGAAAAAGTAGGAAAAACCCTAGTGGAAAGGTGGTTTTGAGTTGATGGTCAGGAGATTTTCTGAGTTCTAAAAAGATTCATTTCATGATATCGATCAGAATACTGCAGCATGTGGGGAAAAAAAAAGTGGTTTTTTTGCGTAACAGCAACAACAGTCATAATGTAGCAATGTTATCTGGAGGTATGGTGTTCAGTTGGAGTGCAGCTGGGAAATCTGCTGTGCAAACACCCTGCCAACCGCGCCCCCTCCCCCCCAAAAAAAAAAATAAAAATCCCTGCTTTCAGAAGTTTCCAGTCCAAGTTGCTAAGACAGAAAAGAAGGCAGTCATTGAAGTGCCTTGGGATCGCCGTATGTAGGAGGAGGAAGATAGTTTGCTTAAGCAGACTATCTCTTAGATGGCTAGAATAGTATAGAACCTACAAACAAGCATAAATCTGTCCCTTCCATGTTTATGGGGCCTCTCTATGACCTGAGAATACTTTTTTCATCAAAATAGACTGCATCAAGGTGAGCATCCAGTTACCACACTTGTGGCCAAAAAGCTTGTAAAAGCAACATTTCCTCATTCAGTTAGCACTGGATGTGGCTGATGGCAAATTAAGTGATGAGGAACCTCGACAGCCAAGGAAAAGGAAAGGCTCCTCTATAGGAACATTTTCTGTATGGGAAAGAAAGGGCAAGTATAAAACTGGGTTACTGCAACAGAAACACTATTGTATGTATTGTTTAATCTTGTATTTACCGGGAGTTGTCCAGAATGTGAAATGATGGAATTGTGTGGGCTCCAAAGCTATGTACAAAATTTCAGCAGAAGGCTAAGAATTATTTTATTGCCTTTTTTGTAAAAGTAAGTTTTCTTTCCCATTCATTGTCACATGCTGGTGTGTATTTTACAATTCTTGTCTGCTCTTACATTGGCTTGGGGTGAAGTGTTGGGGTGGGGGCCAGCAATCCACTGTTGCTGGGATGCTGGCTCTGGTTTTCATGCACTAGCAGAGCACTGTTCATAATCCTCTGCCCCAGCTCCCTCCCCCTCAGCATGGAGAGACATGAAAGTCTTCCAGACAATAGCTTCTGTATTCTGTAAACACACCAAAGGTCATAAAAATATACAATGCTAACATTAGCTCCTGCTTTTCAGCCTCTGCTACCTCCATTTGACCCCATATGATTGCGTAAAAAGGTGAATAGTCGTCTTCAGGCTTAACAGTGAGGAAAAAGTGAGTTTGGTCACTTCTGTAATAGGAAGGTGTTACTGGCTTCAGAGAGTTTTGTTTGCTTTTTACGTTTCTCTGTCTTGCCAGCACTGAGGACAATCATAATAGGCTTCTGCCCAGAGTTTTACTTGAGTGGTCAGAAAAGTCTTCAGTTACCTGTGATTAGATACGGTTATTTTACCCCTTGGTTAAAGTTTGCATATAGTGCTGTCTGGGCTCATTCACTTGACTGCCTAAGTGACAAATGTAGCAAGAATGGGACATTTAGCAGAGTACAAACATTTAATGGCACAGGCCTGCCCTCACCCACGCTGATAGGGTAAATAGGTTTTATTCTGTAAAAGTAATGACAGGAATTTGTGCTGTCTTTAAAATATTTGATGAGCTCTTCTGAGAAAGGCATTAAGTAGCATGTCAATAAATTGAAATCAGGCCTATAAAACTGAGCTTTGTGTTTTTCGTGGCATTTACTGATTTCCGGCATCTGTGCATGTCTCCCTCAAGCCTGGCAAGGCAGTGAGGACATCTGTTTCTGTGAACGAGCAGAATGCACCTAGCCTGTAAGCAGAAGGTGTATTTCAGGCTACGGTATCATGTTTTTGCTCTGAGCTTCCAGGAAACATAACCTCTGTGTGTTTAAGTTTAGTAGTAAACAATGTGAAAATATGGAAAGCAGCAATTCCTGCTGTTAAGTTGTTCCTTCTCCCCCCTGCCCCAAGCTAGAAGTGTCTTGTCTAACTTTGAGAGAAAGCAATGTGAAGGTGCTAGCTTGCCCCGAACTATTTAAAAGGATTCAGAGATCTATAACCTCACTGGAAGTTGATGTGTCAAAGTGGGCTGTTGGAAAGAATCGCAAAATTGGCAATTAACATTTCAAACCCTTGATTTCAGTGTCTTCTGTTTGAAAATTTATGATCTGGCATCTGCTGTTATATTTAGTATTGGGAGGTTTGCCTTTTTTTGTCTTGTTTCCTCTGTGTGGCTGTAAGGATGCCATCCTAGCCCCATTGCAGGCAACAGTAAAGCCCTCATTTGATGTCAGTAGGAGCAGGACTGGACTCCCGGTGCTCTGTTGCTTGCTCACAGTGCACAGCAGGCTCCTCAGCTTTTTAAGGGGTTGGTCCAGCTAGGATAAATCCCAAAAGATGATGGACTTGGGGACCCTCTGCCTCAGCCCACTAACTGGAGTCCCAGAGTCCTAGCTTAGACAGAGGTTAATCCCAAGAGCTGCAGCCCAGGGCAATGGCCACAGGACTGCATACCTCCCTGGAACAGCAGCTGGGGCTTGTGTGGAACTGGGGGGCTTGGGGCTGTCCGTGCAGGGGCGTGCAGGAGGGTGGAGGTTGTGACCGTCCAGGCTGCTGCACTACTGGAGCTGGTGCCACTATGGTCAGTAGTGTCATATTGTATGAGCACTTCTGCAAACAAGCAGGGCTGTTCTCCCCCATCTTGTGTATTCTCTGCTCCTTTGGAGTCATGGAGAAGGAATGGCTTTGCTTAGGCTGTCTTAACCCTTGCAGGATCTGATCCCTCTTATTTGGCCCAAGTACTTCTTTTACGTGAGGCTTGAACTCTTCCTGGTCCAGCTCTGCACCTCTGGCTTCCTTCTTAATTCTGTCTTTGCTTTTGGACTGACTTGAAATCCAGACCATCGCATACTGCTGTCGTTATTTAGAGATGCAACGCCCCATCCTCTTAAAATTCTTTCAATTCTTTCGTTTTGCACTAAAAGCAATAATAGCTTAGAAAGAAAAACAAAAAGAGCGTACTTCATGTAATCCAAACTTCAGCTCCCCCGATTGTTGGCTCCACTTTCCTGGCTTGTGATGTCAACAGAAGTCTTGAAGATTAAGAACACTTATCAAATTTCACTGGCTGGCTTAAAGTTACCCTACTGGGAAATGTTGTACATCTTTTTTCCCTCTGCCAAGTAAAATCTTAAGAAGTTTAATAAATAAATAAAAAAAGTCCGAAGAAAGTCAAGGCTTCTACTGAAGTGAAAGGGATGTGAGCCTCCTGAGCAGGGTGTAGTGTACAGCCATTTTCTGGCCTGGATTCGTTAGCATCCCGCCTGCCCACCACCAGGATTGCTGCGGCATCCTATAGTATTGCCACAGCTGCCACTCTCCACCTCCTAATTTAGTCTTGGACATCATTTGCCCTGGTTACCTGCCTAGCTGCTCTAGATTTGCACTTTCTCCAAACACTGGGAAGTTCTTAAGAGTTTTTCTTTTCTTTTCAATCTTCTTCCCAGGCCATCAAACAAGAACATCCACTTTGTTACTGTGGGTCCCCTTGGGTGCCCAGGAGCTTTAATTTTTTGAAATGATTGGAGGTGGGTGAGGAATTCAGTTTCTTTAGAAGTTCAATAAACCTAAATTTTTGAAGACCTATAAATTAGATAGTGATTAAGCTTAATGTAGAAAGGAAGCAGTCGTGTGTGGTGGTTTTTTTTTCCTATGTGTTTATGTACATCCAACACAAGAAGAACTTAATTTGTTTTTAAGGAAATTGTATTGTCAAGAGAAACTTTCCCTGGAGCCCTCCTAATGTGGTGAAAAACAGACCCAGCCTTGCTCTCATCTGCACTCAGCCACGCTGCAGTAAGCAAGCGAGGAAGCTCAGTATGTGTGTGTGTTTTGACAGTGGCACCAAATCTTATACCTTTGCTGTGCAGTCACTACTGCTCCTACATGCTGCTTGTTATCTACTTGCTCCCATACTCTAGGATAAAACTCGTGCCTTTTTGGGATTAAGACACACACCAGGAAGAATTCATTTCAAAAGCAATTGGGATAGCAACCCAGGGAGCAGAGGGTCCAGCTTCTGGATGGCTCCTGCTTTCCCTGTCTGAACATGCACTGGCTGACACTAATGGAGGGGGCAGAGAGCCTCCATTCCCTGTTATATTTACATCAGATCAGGCAGTAATTTCTGCCTTAACCTTTCCATGGGAGCAAACTTTCACTTCATTAACAGTGGCGTCATTAGCAGGATGGGGTAATTCATGTGATCCAGACCTGGCTGTGACCCGCATGGAGCCATCCAGTGGCAGTGCTAATTAGTGGCTTAGTGCCACGTGAACACTTCTCCACAGTCACTTTGGCTGAGACCACAACTAATTTCATGTGAATCACTAAGCAGCCATTGCCTGGTAACTAATTTTGGCCTCTAACTGCCTCGGCAAAACATCTAACCCTGCCGCTGAGAATAAATGACATCCTGTTGTTATCTATCCTCTGGGCAGCTGCTAAATTCCCACAGCAGCTTCGGTCTGCTGTCTCCGTGGAAGGATAGTGCTCCAGCCATTGCAGCATGCCCCTGACGTGAACATGAATAATGAGTGTGATCAGTGGCTGACCAGGCAGAGACGCATCAGGCCCCAGTGGCAGAAGCTCAAGTTGGACCTTGGAAATATTTCTTCCTTTTTGGTCGAGTTTTTTGGATCAAAAGGGAGAGGAGGGGGAGCAGAAGTGCTGAGGCAGGGCTAACAGCTTTCTCCAAATTCCCAAGAGACACGGTCTGACACTTTTACGCATTTAATTCTGCCTCTGATCTTTTGGCATGGCTGTGCAATATGACAACGTGCATGGCACTGTGAGGAGCTGCAGGGGAAATACCTATGGTGAAGGATTGTTTGGGATCGCAGAGGAGAAGAGTAGTGTGTTTTGGCAGGGGTGTAGACAGGGTATACCCAGGAGATGTAAGAAAGCTAATTTAAACTCTCTGATTAGCTGGATTTTGTAGTTGGGCAAGGCCTTGGATTTAATGGCATTAAGTGAGCCATTACCTACAATGAGAAAGTATCTTCTTGCCAGGGGTCCAGAATATTAATTTCTCTTGTGTTGTTAAATTAAGGTTTGGTGGCTATCCTCAAGGGTCTTTTAGCTATTTTTCTAATGCCTACTGTATCAGATACTTGAGAGAGCCCTTGTTGCCTCGAGAACAGGCCCTGTGTGTGTGGAGCAAGCTTCAGTGTGTGCACACACATCCCAAATGCGTGTCCCCGCTGCTGGTGTTTCACTGAAACCTGCCACCAGGTTCTTCTCTATCTGCTGCTGTTGACAACAGCTAAGCTAAATGCTGCCTACATTAAACTTTTGGGGAACACATCAGCAAGAATAATGAGAAACTTTTTATTGGAAAAAACCCAACCAAACAAACCACTAACCCCCCCAAACTCCCCAAAAAACCCAAACCCAGTGTTAGTACAGAAGTAAAATTTGCTCATCCAGCTCTGGTTCTTAAACCTAGTTGCTGTGGTCCCAGTAATGCAATATTCACAATGTCTGCTTCTGTAATTCTGTACTGAGGATGTATTCTCTGTGTTGGTGGTTTTTTGGTGCCTTTTTTTTTTCTTTTTCTTTCTCAGATGTTTAGCTTGCATTTCCCTGAGAGAAATCAACCCTTTTCCAGTGCAAGCTTCAGAATTGTAGTAGGCAATACAGTAATAGGTCTAGGGAGGAAAATTAAGCAACTGGTTTAAGATTGAAATTCATAGTCTCTTTTACAGAGAGATTATCACGTAAACACAGTTCAAGTAAGGCTAAGCAAATGTATTTACAGGCTGGATATCTAGCATTCAAGCTGTCAGGTTTCAGCTATGGGACTGGGCTTTACCCCGAGGCAGAAGTTTATCTACTGGTAAAATAAGATGTGCCAGTGGAGCCTCTGAAGTAAAGCAGAAAATCAAAGCCCCTGACCATTTGCAATTAGTAAAACTTATGTGGCCCTGTTTATAAGGGGTTTATTCTGTGGTTCTGGACATATTTCAGTTTGTGTTTACGCCCGATCTTCTTAAATTTTTTTTTCCTTGTTTCTCTACTTCACTGAAGTTGTGCCCTTTGTTTTATAGACCATCGCCATATAACATTTAACAATTCCAAATTGATTAAGTTTAGTGAAGGATGAAGCGATCCCTATTTGTGTGTGTTTTTCTGAAGTACTGCTGACAAAAGCTATGTAAATGTAACACATGACTACTGTTTATGGTAGATTAAGCTTGTTCAGCATTTGTCAGTAATGTACCCAGTTTGCAATTAAAATAAAAGGATTTTGTTGTGGGGTTGTTTTGTGATTTGGGTTAATAATTAACCTAATCTGACAAAAACTATCTGGCAAAAATAGCTAGACTGGACAGATATGTGGCAGAAGGCTCCTCAGTGGGAAGAAGGCGAATTTTGGAAGCGAACAGCAAAGCCAGTACATTAACTCTGTGGAGACTCAGAAGCAGTTTAGCTAGATTTATTTTTTTTTTTTCCCCAGAAGCAAAATATAGTTTAAGCCATCTCTTTTTCTCTTGTTCCTGTCAGGAGTATGGGCCTGTGTGCCTACCCGTCCAAGAACATAGCTCTGTGTGATAGCACCCAAGCCAAACTATGCTATGCAAGCTGTTGTGCCACATCAGGAAATTTTAGAGAATTTGTGGACCCTGGGGGAAAGTTCTATACAGGCTTTGGCCTGTGGAACCAGGGCAAATCTGCTGTGTTTCTGGGCTAATTTCACTTCTGTTTTACATTTGTATTTTACTTTTAATAGAGGTAACTAGCCTCTATATGAGAAAGGCAAACTACAGTGATCAGTGTCTAGCAGTCTTGTGAGGGCAAACTAAGAGGGAAACCAGTTTGGATCTTTACGCTACAGTGTGAGTGGAAAAGAACAGAGGATGCTCTGACTGATGGCACACTGGTTGAGGGGAGAGGCAACATGTGTGGTGTGATGTCTTGGTTTTTCTGGCGTCTAACAAATTCTCCTTGACCTGCCCCTGCATGTTGCCTTTTTGTATTTAAAAATTAAAGAAAAGAAAAAGCTTATGTTCCTCATTATCAAGAGCAGTGGAAAATCTGCAAAAATTCAGGACTAGAAAAACAAAGTAGATGAAGTCAGTGGGTGGTCTGTGTTCACTGCAACATCTTCTCATGTGTCTGGACACTGAATTTGTTGTAATCACTTTTGCTTTATAAGCATATATCTGGGTGGGAAGGGAGAGGGGAAAAGAGAAAAGTAACAAATGTTATTTACCGAGACAGTATGTTCCTACTAATACTGATTGTAAAAAAGAAAGTAAAGATGTTTCCGGAAAGGAAACATGAAACAGTGTATTGTTAAAAATCACATTGTTTATATTTTTGTATCCCAGCCCAGCCTCAGTTCTTCTGTGTCAGTGAATTTAATTTCACTTTTAATCTTGCTTGTCTTTCTTACTTAAATGACACTTATATGTTAAATACTTCTGGTTCCTTTAAAAAATGCTTATCAGTTGTAGATGCTAAACCCGTGGATATTTCATCTCCTCTTTACTAGAAGAGGCAGACTTTCCTAGCCTTTGTTTTTTGGAGAAGTGCCTCCATTGCTGTGCATTTGCCGGTACCCAGGAGGCTGTTCAGATGCAGAGTGCAGGTGAGTGCAGCCCCACACCAGTAGGCAAAGCTTCTCATGTTACTGGGCAGATGTACCATATAAGTAACAGAAAAGTGATATTATGATTTTTTTTTCTTTATAAAGAAAAGCAACGAAACTCTTTTTAAAGGAGAATTGAGAAAGCCATTTTGTATATAGTGTGTATCTCTGTCCAGGCCTGCCTTCACTTTCCCAGCATAGCAAATATAGTACCGGGGTCACTCTCCTGTGCTAGGGATGGATGGCATCCCACAGGGTCAGTGAGGAGTTCCGTCCCTTCTGCCCATGGGTACCAGGCTCTGTGCAAGATTATCTGAACAGGCTTTTAACAAACACTGAGATTTTAATCTGATCCTCAGCCTGTGGGCCTTGTGCCTGCTCCTGATCTCCTGAGTCTGAGTGCATGCTGGACACCTCTCCCTGCAGGGACAGGGCAAGGCCTGGTGGGTGCCCTTCGTCCCCCTTGCTCTGCAGGCTGGGGGGCAGCGTGGTATTCTCTGCCATACAGGAAGTCTGAGGTGACAAGGAGGTAAGGTCCCACTGTACAGTTTCTACATAGCCTGAGGGTATTTGGGCAAACTCTACTGTACAAACTTCTCAGTGGATAATACCATGCTTGTAGATATAACTCCACATTTTCAAACATATGCTTGTACTACATCACCCTCTCTGTTATTGTTATGATCTTCTGTGGAACTTTCTTAATGAGTTATTTCTTATTTTTCAGTTGCACAGCAAGCAGGACTGTGAAGATGAAATTATTATAAGAGTATTTTTGCTCTAAGGTAATGGCGTAGTGCTTTGTATTGTTGATAGCTGAATCTGACTGCCTTACAAAACTCATGCTGTAGGAAATTGCTCAGATAATGTAATTTTGTTTCCTGTTTCTTCCAAAGCAAGAGCCAGGATTTTTTTTATGTCTACACCCTCTGTACTCCTCTTTCCTTTGGCTTACTGGATAAAGCTGAACTAGAGTAGCAAATCTGACTTGGCTTCATGGATGGGTGAGGTTTGTAGCAACTCTGACCTAATACAGAAGCCAATTCCATTATTAAGTTGCCTCCTGAAACTCTTTTGTTCCTGACTGCTGCGTCCCACCCCAGAGCTGATATAATTCAACTCTGAGATGCTTACGCACACATTCTTATTTGTTTTTTTGTTGTGTTTTTTTGTTTTGTTTTGTTTTCTTGGGTTTTGTTTTTGTTGGGTTTTTTAAAATAATAATAAAACCACTTTGGTACACACCATGGTGGAAGGCAGCTTGCAGGAATACGCAGCTTGCTGTCCCTGAGACTGAATAATCCTCCCCAGTTGATGCATGCCCATCAGTAGCAAAGGTTGAGTCCCAGTTTTGAGATCATCTCCTCTAGGGGTTGCAGAAGCTGCAGAAGCAGCTTCCAGTTGCTTCACACTACCTTCTGCATGTGCAAGGATGTGCCTACAGCCCATGTCCTTGCCCATGTGCAGCAGCAGTATTAGTCCTGCTGCTTCCGAGCAAGCTGTTTGCAAGTGCAAGAGGAGACGTTTTCTGCCTGGAGAGCAGCTCACCTTCTCCTTGGTAGAAAATGTGATGGGTGAGGTAGGAACAATCCATATTCTCAACAAAGTAAATTTAATTTTAAATGTACATTTCTTTCTTTGTAAAGGTTAAATGCCTCTTACATGTTGTTGATATCACACAGGATTTCAAAATTCAAATGTTTTTAAACTGCTGTGTGAGTGAATTATGTGCTGTGCTTTATGCCATGTATTATATAACAGCTAATTCAAGGTGTCCCACAGTTTCTCAGGATCACACAAATGGATGTGAGGCCTTGGATATAAATCTTCTTACACCAGGTGCAGTGTGTTGTTTGGTTTTGTTCGGTGTTTTTTTGTTTTGTTTTTTTAAACTGGTGGAAGATCTGCCCTTTTTGTATTACGCTGTTGCATGCAGCTCGTGTTAAGTGTAGCTTCTTCGGTTTCATTAAGGTGTCCTTCCTTGCATAATTTATATCAGTATTCAGCCCTCTACATTACCAAAAATGGTGCAAAAGAACCTTAGGATGAATGAAGACCAAAGAAAGACTATTTTTACTGGACTATGCAGCTTTTCCTGCTTTGCATGTTACCACTGATCATAACAAATTTAGGTGGACTCAATTTCATATGGAGTCTAAGTGCCAAAATTGTGGATTTAATTGTAGAGTATATCCCTAAAATTTACAGTAGAAGTTTAGTTAACTGTAGAATTAAATGACTTTGTTTTCCACTGCTGTGGGTCTCTATTGAATCTGGCACAAGTTCAAATGGCCTTGTAGCATCCAGCCTTTGCTGGATCATAAAGCAAAGACCCTCCCTAGGAACACAAATGGAATTTCTTTCCACCACTACAGTGAGATTAATGACAGTGTTAGTAGGGTTTTTTCTCCCCCTTTGTCTTGTAAATCTGAACTCTATTCGACTAAATTGCCTTTTAAAGAAAACAAACTAAAACTCAGGCTGCCTAAGTTCTCCTGAGGCACCATTCAAGGGGTAGATTTTGTTCATCCCACAAACCTTTCATGGCACTGTGGATTTTGGGCAGGAGATGTATGCAGGATCAGGCATGCTGGCAGAGACTACTGGGGTTTGCAGTTGTAGGAGAAAGGGGCCACACATCAGCTGATGCTGCTGATGTGGTGATGGATTAGTGAACAGAGAAAGGTTTGCATTGTGCTAAAAATGGAAGGATTAGCAGCTGCCCTTGTTGAGTCAGGCGAGAGGGAGGAGGATGAGGAGGACAGAACGTGCTGTGGCATTGGTCTGTACTAAATTCGCTATCAGCATCCTTTACTGCTAATCTCCCTCCCCTTTCTTCAATGAGAAAAATAGTTCTGAAGACCTTCCTTCATATCAGAGAAGGAGAACTCTTATTTTTATTCCTTTCCCTTTGCTTATGTTTTTTTATTATTACTCTGATGATTGCATTTTTAACTTTTCAAATATTTTTAATTCAAAGTAATTTCCAGATAGAAAAGATTTACAAGTGCTATCTTAACTACAAAGGCAGATCCCAGCCTAAAATAACAACCAGAGATGTTTGTGCATATGGATTTATTAAATGCTACAGCTGTGTGACTGGACAGTATGTCCTCATCGAGATCCATTCCTGTGATGTGAGGTTTGAGTTCAGATCCACCTCTAAAATCAATAAGCCATGGTGTTTTCTTTTCATCTCCTCAAAAAACCCAAGTAAACTTGTTGCTTATGCTGATTTTTAGCACTTAGTTCCCTAGGGCCCCTGTTTCACTATTTTGATACAGTTCAGTAATTGAGACCCTTATGTTTGGCACAAGACCTGTTTCAGTAATGCCAACAGTTAGCGTCATCACTGATGGACTCTGGTGAGAGCCAAGAAGCTTGCTCAGATGCTTGCTGCCCCTTGCTGTCTCTTGCTGTCTGCTCTTGTCTCTGCTGAGGGCTGCGATCCCCAGAGACTTGTCAGGAGAGAAGGTGTTTCCGTACCTGCTGATGGCTGTGTCGCAAAGGGCTGGAGTCAAACCTTAAACCACTTCTGAGTATGGCTCTGAGTAGCTCACTTACTGGGATGTGAATGGGAGCAGTTGTGTGACTGTGTAAATCCTACCTGCCAGCTCTGCCACCAGCCTGCAGCCACCGAGCGGGTGGTGGAGTACACATCATGGCATGTGCTCCCCAAATCTGACCCAACTGCTGGGGCTGTGCTTAGGTGCTTTGCTGAATTAGGCTGCTGCCCTTTCAAGGTCCCTCAACACTTTGAAATGCCATTTGGCCAAATGAAATTGTGTTCCTCAAGGAAATGGATTTGCATCAGCCAGATACCTTTGATCTTAGCAGAGAACTCAGTCTAATAGCCGAAGGCAAATGAAACCCCCTTTTCAGAGTTGCACTGCAATCAGTGAAGCTTCTCCCAGAGGGATGAATCTAGAGGTAAGGATTCCTCTGTAGAAAAAGAGAAATAAAACAGGAGGCTTAAATTATCTGACTGTCGGGTGGTGAGACAATGCAGTGGCTGGAGCACATGCAGGGCTCACCATTTCTGACCACTGCAGCCCCCCACTAGGTCAGCTGCACGCATAGCATTCATGGGGGCAGCAGCTTTTTATGCAACCCAGAACTTCCACTATGGGCAGCAAAACTGGGCTCATAGTAAGACAGGATAATGATTTGTGGTATTTTTTAAATACCTGCAAAGAGCTTTGTGGGTTAATGTTGGTATTTTAGATCTAATTACAGATAGCTTTTAACAAAGAAAAAACATGAGATTGCTAAAACGTGTCATAGTATGGTACAGCAGGACAAATTAGCCAGTGTGTAACATCTCTTGACATTTCAGATTTCTGTTAATTTAAGGAAAAATACAAACCCAAACTTAAGAGCCCAAATTCTGAAAATGGAGCACTTAAATAAAAAACTCTCTTCCATTAATTTCTTTTGTCTGATACGGATTAAGCTCCTGCAAGCTCTTCAGAAAACAGGGTGATTTGCTTCAATGTCTTACTGTGAATTAAATGCTTAATTTGGGTTTACCTAGTTGAAAAACATTGTCTCTGTAAGACAGTTTGCTTATGTGAAGAACTTTGTTTAACATGACAGTCAATGAAAGTAAAAGAAGCCTTTTGAAAATAGCTTGATTTAAAAAAAAAACCAAACCCAAACAAAAAAAACAACCCCAAACCCAACAAAGCTGCAGAGAATTAACAAATGTAAGTGCTGTTTAAAACAGATGATCCTTCTTGTTTGAGTGCAGACCGGTCTCCTCACAGTGCCTGGTGGAGCTCACCATGTGGGCTCTGCTCAGCCACATCTCTTCTGAACAAGGACAGAGAAACATTTGAAGACAAGAGTACTCCTACTCACTTGTTGGAATTATGATTTGCTGCCTTATTTTCTGTCACATCATAATCTAGAATATTTGGGATCTCCACCTGAAAGGAGAGGAAGAGGCCTTATGTGTACATGCAGGAGCACTGCTTAGGGAAAATGATGAGAAGAACTTGCCAAGTGAGAAAGCATTTCACCATTTTTCCTCTCAGAAAGTTGCTTGGAAAGTTAGGGCAGAAGGAGCTGAGAAAGAATTTGGCTATAGCTGACTTCCAGATTTTTCTTCTTCTCCTTCAGGGAAACCAATCCATTTTAAAAACAGAAGTTGGAAAGAAGGGAGTTCATTCAATGTCATGTCTTACCTTGCTGTCTTTAGGCTGCAAGAATGAGTTTTTCCCCATCTCTAAGCATGATTGTTGCATGAGGCTTTCATTGTGATGGGCACCTGTCATAGCTATAAAGGGCATACCTCAGGGATAGCTGAAATTAATACTACAAAACCACCAAAACTTACAGACTTGGAAGGGATCTCTGATACTCCCTAGTTCAACTTCTCATGCAAAGACTGGGTCATGCTAATACACTATGTCAGCTGAGGCTACTTCTGGCCAAGTCCTGGAGCACAAGTCTTATGAGGAGCAGCTGAGGGAACTGGGGTTGTTTAGCCTGGAGAAAAGGAGGCTGAGGGGAGACTTTATCGCTCTCTACAACTACCTGAAAGGAGGTTGTAGCGAGGAGGGGGTTGGTCTCTTCTCCCAAGTAACAAGTGATAGGACAAGAGGAAATGGCCTCACGTTGTGCTAGGGCAGGTTTAGGATGGATATTAGGAAAAATTTCTTCACAGAAAAGGTTATCAAACATTGGAACGGGCTGCCCAGGGAAGCGGTGGAATTGCCATCCCTGGAGGTATTTAAAAGACAGGTAGGTGTGGTGCTGAGGGACATGGTTTATTGGTGATTTTGGCAGTGTTAGGTTTACAGTTGGACTTGATGATCTTAAAGGTCCCTTCCACCCTAGAAAATTCTGTCATGACCTTCTGCATGGAGATTGCACAGCTGCTCTGGGTGCCTGTGCTGGACCTCCAACACCTTCCTGGAGAGGAAAGTAAGGAACTTGTACAACACTTCTCACAGCAAACATGCACCCAATGTGCAAGTATGTGCCAGTAGTCTTTATCTGCAGAGAGGCCAAGGGGCTGGAGGAGAAGATGACCTTTTCTTTTAAAATCCCGAAAAACACAAGAAGGTTTTATAGCCTCAGCAGAAGGGGGAAGGTTATTTTGAAAACTATTAACCTGTTCTCATTGGAATATTTATACCATGTACTTGAACACATAACTTATTCACATGGCTAATATTACTGTGTTAGTTAAATGTGTGAGGACAAACAACACGTGTAGAGCATGAGTTTTTTGACATACTATTGAAGAATTGGATGGCTGTTATTGGAGACAAGGAATAAAACTCCCTCTCGCCCATATTAGATAAATATACCATTGAGACCGAAGTCCATTGAGCTTGCTGAGGTACTTGGATGGATATGAAGATAGGGCTACAAGACTCTGTGTTCAATGATTCATTTAAATTAATCTGCTTAGAAACCAAAACCAAAGTCAGCTGTTGTGATTTCCTCAAAGAGAGGGGACAATGACTGAGATCCTGAAGAGGCATCCAGAGTCCTTTTATATCTTGATAGACATGATTCACAGGTTTGTGACTTAAAGAATAAATTTGACAGAACAACAACAACAACAAAAGTCCACCAACTCAAAGTCAGTAATCTGAGTTGTTTGGGAGATGGACATGAGCCAACAGAAGTCTTTCCAGGAGTTACCCATGGGATCACAAATTCATTCCTTCCTCTGTCACAGCTCAAGCTGTTTTTATAAAGTACTGCTGCTTTTTCTTTTCTTTTTTTTTTTTTTAAAAAGGCTCACCCAGGCTGAGGGGCTGGAAGTGTGAGATATTTGGCATCCTTCCTTCCCTTCCAAGGTCCAATACATTTCTTTCTCCCTGCGGAGAAATAGCAAAGGAAAGAAGCACTTTAGCGTATGCTCCTGATTTGCGCAAGCTCCTCTGCATGCTCTGGCAGACCAGGCTGTGGGAGCAGCTGTTGCCAGCCTGCATGCAGATGGCTGCAGCTAGCCAGTGTCTGAGTATGCTTATGCTAAGATTAATCACTTTCTAATGTTAATCACTTTCTACCCCTTTAAAACCCTGTTGTGAATAGCAGTGAATCCTCCTTCCTCAACAACTGATGGAATCTCTTTCATGCATGGGCCTAAGGTGGCCTTCAGATGGGCTGGTAGAACACTGACATAGTTTCTGTAGGGCAGACGGGGCCCTGGACACCTGAGTACTTGTGATCCTTTGCCAACTGTGTCTCTTACACTTGTTTTAGCTACTAGTGCCTTTCACGCGGCTCAGGTGCCTATGCTGCACTGCTGAATATGTCATGACATCTTGCATTTCTTCTGACTTCAATGCAAATCTGGCCTTTTAGCAAGTGCACTAAAAGGCTATGTTAATGTTGAAATAAAATTTAGATGTTATGTCCTGTGTTATTTTAAGAAGAGTTTGAATTATTTTGACGTAGCCTGAGACATACCTGCTACAAGGAATGCTGAAGATTTGCTGATAACATTTTTAAGTCCTCACAGTCACCTGAGAAAATGTTGAACATTTCTGTGTTCTAAAAGGTTTGGATATGATCTTTTTGAAGAATTGTACTTATGCACAGCCCAGGCATCAAAACTGCGGGGATTTAATGACATTTTCTTTCACCCTCAGAACTATAATTTTGAACAACCTTCTTCAGTAGATTGATAGTAACAAATGATATTTTCAGCAATGGATCACAATTCCTTCTTCTGCATATAGGTGGTACATGTTAGGATTGTTAGGACATTATGAACACAAAAGGCCAATTTCTTTGTCAGGAAGCAACATTTCCTGAATAATTTATAGCTAAACACTTCTCATAGCTGAATAAAGTATTAATACATGTATGAATCCTCAGTTTAGTTTCAGTGATAGTGAGTCACTTCCTTTGTTTGTGTTGGTCATTCAACAGCAAAAGAGAAGAAGATATCTCAACTCTATGAAGTTTCCATTTTTTATTAAATGGGCTTCTGGTTGCTAGTGCTTCTTCAGCGTTAACACTGGAAGTGACTCCCCTCTCATGCCACCCTAAATTATCTCCTATAGACAATAAATTTCATTTAAGAATAAATATACTACTTTAAAAAAAAAATTTAAATCTCATGCTGTCCAAAAAACTTGCTTTAGCTACAGGAGCTGATAAAGCTACAGCAGTGATGTAAGTGCGTAAGTTTTCCATATGAGATAGACACACATGTGTAAGTCTGGTTTGTGTGCCTGTAGGGAAGTTCACCACAATATCTTTGAAAACTTCACTCTCACCCTTCAGATAAATGTGTTCTGTAGTTACTAACCTTCAAGTACTTTACTCACAGACAAATGAATACAAGGTGAAAAGAAACACAAAGTATTTTTGAAAAACCTCAAAATCTGTTGGGAGTCGAGCAGGCACATAGACACTGTTCTCATACCCCACTCAGGAAACTGCCACAGTACAGTGCCACAAAGGTGGTGAATTTTCAAAGTGAGGTTACAAAATCTTCAGGAGAATGGCAGAAAAGCCTACAGCTCTGATGATAAGACTGTCTTCATTTGACTGACTTTTGACAGCCATCCCTGATGGCCTTTGAAACTCCTAGCTCTGAACAGACTGTTTCGAAACATAAAACAAAATCCTTAATTGTCTAATGCAAACACCACCTAAGAAGCTCCTGTCAGCATACTTGGCCTTGCCTTGCATTGCCTTTCACTTGTAAGTCTTTCAGAAAGCTTTGGACAGGCCCAGCTCTGGCTGAATGCCTGCTTCCACCCTCCTGCATTTGCCACGCCACGTTTCCAGGCTCCGCATGGTTTGCTTGTGTTGTGCTCATGCAACAACAATCACACCAAGCATGGTGGATTCTCTGCCCTGTAAAAGAGTTTCATCTAGAAAATGTCCTACTCATGCCTATGGGATAGGCACATGTTCAGAAGTTTTTCTAGCTTTGAACCGTACAAGGAGTGCAAACAGATTCCCCCCTGGCTATCTGAGATATGCAGTAAGTGTACTTTAGATAGAAACTTTGAGGAAAAAAGGAAGGAAATGCAGCAAATATGCTAGGGACCTGACAGAGCTTGTGATCCCCTCCAAGTATAACAAAAGCAATCATCCTCTTTATTTCTGTGCTTCTGTGATTAGAATTAAAGGAGTCTTTGATATACAGGCTAAACTGAAATGAAGCAGATGATTTAGTAAAACAACCAGATACTTCATCAAAAGGCAGCATGTTAATGCTTTTCTTTTCTCAAAATACATGCCATTGATACATGGAGTAGGACTAAGCATATTAAGCAAAAAGTCTGTATTATAAATATAGACAAGAAGTGTTCAGCCTTATTATCTGTTACCAAAGACTCAAAGTTGGAGATTGTTCGCCACTATTTGGACTAATGGTGTATCTCAACACTGACATTCTTTCAAGAGAGCTTAGTTCAAATGCTGTTTGGGATCTAGAGGTGGTAGCTAGCTCTACTGAGCAATGCTACTGAAGGAATCTGGCTCAGTTTCAGGTATGCAGGAACTTAAGACTGTTTATCCAAAAGCTTGAATCACCCTCACTTGCATCTGAGCAGTCTTGGCTGGCAATCAATCAGGAAAGCAGAATTCTTCACCAGCAGAATGCTAGAGGCAAGGATGTGTTTTACAGACAGGGAGGATGGGAGATGCCATTGCTGGGCTGGGAGGAAAGGAAGCTGTTGCTATGATGAAGGAACACAAACAATCAAGTCACTTTGTCTCTAAAGATAACAGCACAACTGTGAACCTAGACATCTCTCCAACCTAGGAAATGCTGTAGTTGCCCTCTGTCAGTTTTATTTCTTTTACTGCTTGCTTGTGTTCTTGGGATTCTGTTTTTCCTACCATTGCTTGTCTCCCAGTGAGTCTAGGGACAAAATAAAATTGTTGCTAAGGGTATAGAATTTGTATGAATTCAGATGCCAGTATGGGATATAGCAATAGAAACTCACATCTGATGTCTGCTGGGATCAAAGTTACTTTGAACTGTGGAGACTGCAAAACTGTAAAGCTCTGGGTTCTGCAAAGCTTGGCAGCCCAGGACTGGACTTGGAAGGCATAGGTGTCAAAAGGAGGGATTTGAGTAGTAGTCACAGTGTGAAAAGAGAGGTGAAGTATAAAAAAGGAGAGAGACGTTGGGGCTTGAGAACTGGAATTCAAGCATTAGAAGTCTGTCTTGGCACAGCTATTGACTTGTTGTGTGGCCTTGGATAGCCTGGTTTATAAAGTGGGGAGGGGAAACTGGCACAGGAACATCTGAGGATTAAAAGATGTTTACAGAGTGCTTTGTACTTGCATCATTTTATCTTTTCAAAGTGTTTATTAATTTAGAGCTAGTCTCTTATGCCACTGTAACAGCACTGAAGTTTCCTCAACTGGATCTGTTTCTTTACAAAAATATTCACATACACATAAATAAGACACAATGCTCCACACAAGTTCTAACCAGTTAGAAGCCTTAATATCATCTCAGTTGGACTAGATGATTGTTGTAGGTCCCTTCCAACTAAAATAGTCTTCTCCTCTCCTCTCCTCTCTTCTCCATTCAGTGTTGAAAAAGACTGGAATCCCAAGGAGAGGAAAAGTCTTTATGGGATAGCTGTCTCATGAAGACCTTCTTATTTGTTAACTGCTTAGTTAAGGAAATATTTATTTGACTGAGAAGTATGCTTTATGTATATTTTTGAAGTCTCTGTCATTTTAATTCATATTAACTTAGTGACATCTTCTGTGGCATGAAGTCCCAAGAGTATTTTGCAACAGATATTTCTGAGCATCCAAACCCTACTTTTCTGAATGAGAATAGAGCAAAAGTGGGTACTAGTAGACCATACTGCCTACTGCCTGCAGGCATTGCCGTGCTTGTTTCGTGAGACAAGAAGCCACGTGTTAATCACCATTACAGTATGAAACTACTAGCTGCAGTCAGTTTAAGAGTTCATGCAGAGTCTTCCCCTAAACCCGCTTGCCTGTGTGGCCTGGCCGTGTTCCCTGGGAGACACTGGCTCCCTTGAGCCAGGTAAGATAGGCTGTGAAGAGCATATGAAAGGGAGGACTAAAACAACCTGAAGTAGTGCTGATTATTGATATCATGGTGAACAAAATGCAACAGGTCAAGGGGCTGAAAAGATGCAGAAAGAGATATATGTTATCATAAATATGTACTATGAACACTCAAGAAAAACAGAATTCAGTCATAAAAGAAAACCTTTGAACTGAATGAAGACTTTGTGAGCAGTTGCACAAATGTAGTCTACAACAGAGGTGATACTACGGATACAGATCAGAGTTGTTGCATGCATGCACTGAATGCTTGGAGTTCCTCTATATACAGTAGCTGTAAAGGAAATGTTTCTGTGCTCACTTAAATGGCTTATGGAGTTCAGGAGCTCTAGGGGCCAGCTACTCTCATAGTCTGAGAGTTGCAGATAGTATCTTCCATTGTTAATTACATTGTATTACTATTGGCTCTTGCAAAGCAGCTCTGAATATTCAAACAGTCACGTGTCCTGTGTTTTGGATGGCTGGAGTCCTTGGTAGGTTCATGGCACCTTCTTGACATTTCACTAACTACAGAACTACAGGTCCCTTCTCAATAAGCTTGGGGAGTAACTAGCAAGGACAGAGAATAAACATACCCATGGAGGAGAAAGGTACACCTGGTTCCCATCCTTGGATTTTTCAGGTATGAAGTCATAAGAAAAACTCCTTTAGACTTACATGCCTTGGGTCAGAGACCCACATTCAGTGGTGGTGTATAAAGATAAGCAGTTTGATTTCCAGGAATGGCAAGAGGCATAGCAAACTACAGACACAGGTGAGATTTGTGTGACAATCAGCAACTCTGAAAATCAGGCCCCTGCTATTCAGTGCTTGCCATCAGGCACCTAATCTTGAAAATGTTGGCGAAATGCCACAAAACTGTGCTTCTTTTAGAAAATGGAACTTGTTTTTTAAAAACTCTAATCTGTAGCGCTGGAGCTTTGTAAACAATGTCAGATATTTCCACTATAACATTAATGAGTAAGTAATTTACCAATGGAGAAATAGATTGGCTTGATTTTTCTCTCATTGCCCTTTCTTCTGCGGCCAAGGTTGAAAGACTAGAGCTGAAATGATTACTAGAGGAAGAATGCTCTCTGCTTCTGCCTTTCCAGCTAAAACCCTTGTAAGAGAAAGTGCTTCTTGTTCCTGGCTCTCATTCCTGAGGGTTAGGCTGTTCTCACCCCAAACTATTTTTCAATTTGCTTGAAGTGCTTCCCTTGTGCATTTTTATTTAGTGTCTCTGTACAACTGGGATGAAATGTGTTCCTCGGTTGTGAATGCAGATTGCTGCAGGCATGAAGGCTATGAAATCTTCGTGGTCTAATGGTGCTCAAACACAGATTGAGTAAGATTATTATGAGGGAAGCATGGCACTTGTATTCAGGAGTGCTTAGTCCCTGTGTCTGTTAGTGTTGTGGTATCTCAAACCACCCCTAAACTTTTAATGCCTTTTCCCCATTCTCAAAACATTTATTCAAGAGTAAGATAAAATGAGACTGAGATTGAGTGTAACATTCCCAATGGATAAACCTGTTGGGTTTCTCTAAGTTGCTTTGCTTTGGACTGTTTCTTCCTGTCCAATAGGCTCTAGTAAAGTTTAAAAATCTGCTTTAAAACATCCTGCCAGTTTCAGGTGCCTTGGCATTTTTCAGTAGTATCACCACCTCATTAGTCATTGAAACAATTGATTTCAAAAGATTAATTAACTAAAGATTGACAGCAATGATGGTGGATCCGTGGGAGAGCCAGGGGATTTCATGTGACAGAATTTAGATGTGAAAATTGAGGATGTGCCTTTATTCACTTTCTCAATGCTTCCCATGAAGACCTTCTGAATGTTGATCTTGCCCACAAACTGCTGAAATGCTTGCCTGTTGCTTTCTGCCACTGCTGCAGCCCTGATCAGCACACACACTGCCGCAGAGGAAAAGATCCAGCCGGTGTCTTTGCAGGAGAAATATTCTAACAACAAAAACAATTCCTTTCTGTTGCATAATCAGTGGTATTAGATGCTCTAATAGCTGGGCTTAATGATCCAATAAAACTTAAAACCTAACTGGGTATGCATATGTTTGGCATAGCATGTGGCACTAAAAGCACTCTGCAAAACTAATTGCCTCTCTTTCTTTGTGGTTATGAGTGTAAAAGGTCTAGCTTGATGAGAAATTTGCAGTATGCATAGGTGTTATTTACTACCAGTTCAGTAATGTCAGCAACATCTTTGTCTCTGCTGAGCTCTCAGGAAGACATTCTGTGTGTGCTGTTGTCAGGGACCTCAACTTTCATTGCCCACAAACATCCAACACTTGGCAGAGCAGGTCAGTTAATGAAAAAAAAGGAATGAGTGAAACTGTTCCGGGCAGAAAAAGAGGGAAACCTGCAAACGGAAGCCTCAAGGTCAGCAACAAAAGGGTAACGAGCATTACTTCTTTGGGCTCTCCTGTGAAAGCACAAGTCTCAAGGAAGGCACTCCTCTAATGACTGGAACAGCAGAGGGGCGAAAGCCCCCAGAGCTTTTCCCTTTCTTGCCTTGCATTTATCTCCTGTTGACCATCACAGGAGAAGGCTTTCGAGGGCAAGGATGTCTTAATGTAACAAGAAAAGAAATGCAGAAGCAAACCCTTGCCCAGACACTGCTCCTTTCAGAGCTTCCATTGCCCAAACAAAGCTGAGTGTAGCCTCTGACTTGCAGCATACTAGAAGCTAGTACATACTAGTATACGACCAGAAGCTATTTTCCTCAACTGTTTTCTTTCCCTGAAGAATATACCTTAGGGTGCCCTACTTCACTTCAACATGCAGGCTACGTGTGATGAAGTGAGCCGCTATCCCCCTGTTCCTGTGGCTACCATACAACCATTTTTTCTCAGACAGATCCTCCTTTTCTAACCTTTATGTCCCACTGGGGTTAATAATTAATATTTGAGTCCTTGCTTGCTCTTCATTTATTATTTCTTTCCAGTCTCACCTAGGTGAAGCAAGTTTGTGAGTACCAGGCTGTTCTTAGATAGATAGGAGGTAGGAGGCAAGTGTCAATGGCTAAGGGTAATATAACAGGTTGAAGATGAACACCTCATCCACGTACAGGAGATGTAGATGCTCCAACTGGGGGCCTTACAACAGGACAGAAGGACCTAGGGATTGAGAGAAATAGGAATGCCCCAGGTTGTGGGGAGAGAAGGAGTTGCGAATGGGAGGTACTTTGAGGCAGGATCGAGGACAGCAGGTCAGAGAAAAAGCAGAACTGAAGCAGGAGTTGGGGAGCTGAAAAGTTGGAGGGCATTACGGCAGCAAGGAGAATGGGGGCCTGAAATAGGATGTACGGGGTCCATAGTGAGCTTAGGGTTGGGTGAGCTGGAGAACGGAGTTAAGAGAAGCAGAGTTTTGGGGATGGTGAGGTTGTGTATGGGAGGAACATTGAAAGAAAGGTGAGGGAGGCTGGATATTCAGCTTGGGAAATACTCAGAGATTCTGAAGAAAGAACAATGGGGATATTTGATCTCTTGGGCACTCTGGGACATGAGAAGCTGGAGACAGAGTCTGTGAGACAGGAGAATTGGGACCCGGCTCTCTGGAATGTGAGGAGCTTGCAGTCCGGAGAGGACTAAGGATGCTCTGCCAAATTTCCCCTCAGCCTCTGCTGTGTGCTGATGGTAGGGACATCCACTAAACTGCTCTCCACATGTTCTCTCAGTTGCAGGACTGCAGGACACTGTCCCCCTGACTGTTCCCTACTTTCATTAGGGTGGCAGCCCAATTAATTTTCAATCATATAATATCCCTATGGCTAAAAGAGTGGTGGCTTCCCTGTAAAGAGTTAGAGATACATTTTAGCTGTTAATATATGAATGTAATATAATGTAATATAGTATGTGCTATAATATAAATATAGTTTAGCTATAGGATTTAGCAACTGGAAACAAAAAGAGCCAGCAAAATATCCCTCATGTAGTGGAACAGGAGCCCTTCTTCTCCTTCCTCAGTTTGTCCATAGGCAATGTAAGAGCATAGAATGATAGAATAGTTTGGGTTGGAAGGGACCTTTAAAGGTCATCTAGTCCAACCTGCCCTGCAATGAGCAGGGACATCTTCAACTAGATCAGGTTGTTCAGAGGCCCGTCCAACCTGACCTTGAATGTTTCCAGGGATGGGGCATCTACCACCTCTCTGGGCAACCTGTTCACATTATAGAAGGAAATCTCTGTTTCACTGGAAATAAAATTGCAGGCAAATGCCCTTCAGTAATGCCTTCAGACAGATTCTTACAGATAAAACTCAGCCCCTGGAAGCAGGAAGTCCATTTTACAGGTGTTTGCAACACTGTATGGAGGTCATTTCCTCCCCTGTGGAGAGACCAGCTACTACCCAGTGACACTACCTGAGAAGGTAATGTCAGTTAATAGAAAACCTGGTTAGTTTTCAGCAAATTTTACTGGGTTTGATGAAGCCAGTGTTGCTTGGAGAAGAAAGTTTTGTAGCACACTCAACTGCCATTTTTCTTATGAGCATTTCCCTTCCCAAAGACTGAGAGCCTGTCTCCATACAAAAGCGGCAATGCTGTCTCTCTGTACCGGGAAGGATGAAGCTCACCCTGAAGGAGCAGTCTGCAACCTGGTTTCTGAACTCTGCTGGTGGTGGTGGAGAACTGCTGAGGCAAATGCTCTGGTGAATGCGTAGGCGAGCACATCATCTTACTGCTGGTACTAAGCCTGTTACCAGTGTGTGTTTCTCTTTTTTGCTTAATTTGTAGTCTGTTCACCTCAAGTTTGTTTATACCTAGCAAGTAGGTTTATTACTTGTTTGTACTTCACTTACAGTTTGTTTGCATCCAGATTACAGTAGGGTCACTGGCAAATTATACCCAATTTGCAATCTTCATATAATTAACTGATTTGTTAATACCTTGTTTGCTATCTGTTTACAAAATTTGACAGAGAGGCATTTTTTGATATTATGCAGGTCCTGATGAAGAGGAGAGGAGCTTTATACAGGTTCAAAATGTACATGAACTGGGCCTTATTTGGCTAAGCTCTTGAACAGACTGCCACGTTAGTGGACTAAAGAAATGGGCCATACATTTTAAGTGGGGAGAAAATGAATAATTCAACAGTAAGGGTCAAATAGTCCTGCCAAGAAAAACCAACTGAAGAGGAAGTACACTGAGTTATAATTATTTGCATTGTAGATAATAATATCAATTATAGTTCCCAGCTGGAATCAAGCCTCCATATTTTGGCTTCCGTACAACCATGGAGTAACAGTTCCAGTCACAACAAGTTTCAGCCAAATAAAGACAAAGCTCAATTAGCAAAACAACACAAATTTGCAGAAGCATGGGGTTGGACAATTAGAGACTGATGGTTGGATATAGTTACATATGGCAGTTCAGTGACAATTAGCAGCACTAATCAACATTTATAATTAATGTCATTTTGCAAACAAAAAGTTTTAACCCTTCCCAAAAGCCGGATCAAACAAAATCTTGTTGGGCCCACTAGGAACCATCTGCATAGTATTAAGTCTATGGTTTAAGTGATATTGCCAAGCCACTAGGCTTTGTTGTACATGTCATGCTATCAGCTTCTTCTAAAAGCCCCAGCTTCTGAAATCTAGTTATTATGGGAGAATCACATTTTCTTTTAAAAAAAAAAAAAAAAGGAAAGTCAGCAGTAAGGAGCATGCTGGCAGGTGCTGGGGTAAAAGGGGATCAGACTGGTTTGAGGCAAAGGCAAATGAGGCAGCTGCATTTGCAGACTGCTGGGGTACTGTGCCTGGCACAGAGCCCTGAAAGCCAGGCTGGCACTGCCACTGTCCAAGCAAAACATCAGGGGGTCTAGGGAAGCAATAATGCCAAAAGGGCTAACCCCCCTCCAGCCCCTCGAAACATTCTGTGACAGCAAGAGCAGTGATCCTGGCTTTCTGAAGTTCTCCTTTAGTTTCCTTTTCCTAGTTTCCCTCTAGTTTCCCTATGTTTTCTGTGTCTTTCCCCACACCTCTTCTCTTCCCATAAAAGTAGCTTTGGTCCCTCCCACCTGGGGTTGCAAAATACAATTTTGCCTACACAACTGAAAAGCTTCATGCAGTTTCTGTCCCAGATGAGGGGACTAACTTTTCCATGAGATTGAGCAGTGAAGCCGTCACAGAATTTAGGAGGCACAGAGTTGGCTGAAAACCATAAGCCTCCATTCTGCAAATGAAAATGTTGAAGCCAGGCCATCAACCTCCTGGGGAGAGATGTCAAGCATTCATGCATGTCACTGATCTCCATGGATATGGCAAAGGTCTTGGCACTTCTTGTACCACTGCTTGGAAGAAATAATCTGCATATAGTTCAAATAGCTCTGATGGTCCAACCATCCTGTACAGAGTTCTCAAGTCCCAGGAAATCCCAAGTATGTGTCACTAATGGGACAGAGGATGGTACCAGGGTAAGATGAAGAGAGAAAGAACATGAGTTGTCTCTGTGGTAGTACGTAAAATTGTGGTCAGGTCTCTGGAGTAGATAGTCTTGATTTCATCTTTGCAAAACATTTTTTTTTAATTTCAAGGCAAACCCATCAAATTCAAAAAGGTAGCAGTAGAGCCAGCGAGAGTCTTCCTGCCTTCTTGTGCCCCTGACCCTGCCCATTGCGTAGTGTTTTGTTTTGTACATGCTGATTCCTCTTCACGCTCTCTGTGTCGCTGACACCTGCAAAAGCTTCTTTTCTAGGGCAATAATCCATGACGTAATCACAATGGATTGCCATTTTAATAACCGAGGGACAGATGAATAAAAACACCTCTTTGCGCGTTCCTCTTCAACTTCCCACCCTTTAGGAAGAGGAAACATTTTTTCCTCTCCTGCCTAAAGGATACAGCAAGAGGTCTCTCCTCTTTTCCCTCATGCAGTTGTGGTCATCCAGAAAGGTGACCTATTTTTGTCCCCTGTTAATGCACCCTTTGGGAGACAGATGAGTCTGGCTACCTCGTCCCTCTTGGGGGAATCTTCCATGCTCCCACTTTCAGATTACATCTCAAGGCTTCAGCTTGCTTGTTTACTGGCAGGTTTAACTCGACAGGCCTAACTGGATTTGGCACCTACACACCCTTTATCTCTGTTGTGACAGCAGTTAATTAAAATGACTCAGAAAACAGCTTCTCCAAAACAAAGTCATGTTTATTTGCCAAAGGAGCAGCCAAAGAAATGGCCTAAACAGCAAAGAGCCATAACTTAGCTTGACCTGCTTGTAGGTCTGGCTCTGCCCCAGCTTGGTAGGGAAGCCTGCTACCTGCTATGCTGCCTGACTGCCCAAAGCTCCTCTCTGCTCACTGTTAGTGGCAGCTCATCCCTCTTCCTTGCCAAGCCAGCATCTTTAATGTGTAAAATCCACCTTGACCTCAGCTCTTGGCCTGAAGAAGCACCAGTACCGTGTGCCTAAGAGGAGCAAGCCTGGAGCAGACCTCTTTTCTTCAGAGGCACTCACATTGCCTCTTCTTTCTTACTTTCTATTAATAGTTTAATTGCATTTTAGCTTGGGGTGCTCAGCAAGAATAAGATGTTGCAGACAAAATGAGACCTACACGATACATGCAAAACAGTACACATTTTTCTTATTCAAACCATCTATGTAAGAAAAAAAGGGATGCTTCTCTTTCTTACTTTTAAGAGTAGGTGGAAGAACATATCTTAATATAAAAACCACCATGTAAACAACAAAAACTCTTGAAACTGAGTCTCCTTCCACTTATATCCACTTAAATGCTGTGGAGCTAGATGAACTCTGTCTTTGTACAGTCCTCTCGATCTGTGAAAAGTCTATGCAAGTTTTCTACCACAGCTGTGCCTGGGAAATTCTCAGTGAGTAGCATTTCCACTCACGCAGCACCGCCGCCAGTGGGACCACAGCAAGAGGAGGAAGAGCGGTACCGAATCACAGTCACCAAGGAGCGTTGAATTACTCACAGGTGTTTTACAAGATAAAAATCAGCCTTCTCTGTTTAAGGTTTCTGTAAAAGCCGTTCACATTAGTGATGGGCAGAGCCTCTAATTCTGGATATTTGACTGCCACACTTTTGCCCATCACTGGTAAGCACAGGAACTGAAAGAGAAACATCCCCTCTTTGATTAGGAAGATAGGGTGCCATCCCTAATCACTGCACAAATAAAACTAATCATAGTACAAAAAATGCAGTTACTAATAGAAAACATACCATTTCCTCCACATGAAGAAATCAGGTCGGAAAACTCATGTAGGCATTGCTGAAACTGCTTTGATGATTGTAACTTCCCACATTGCGAAGCAAGGAGGTCAGAGGCTGTGGCTTAAAATAAACAGGCCTGAGCTAAGAAAAGGAAGGTTCATTAAATTCCTCTTGCAATGCCTACCTAGTCTTGTGAAGCTTTGGGACAGAAATCTGGAGGACCAAACTTCAGAAATATTTCTGAATTTGTAAAAAGAAACAGTAAATCTTGTATTTTCTGCCCTGTTTATTTGGTGTGGTAACCAAACATGATGTGTGAAGGAAGCAGAAACAGAGATCCAACAGCTAAACCAAGATACTTCAGGTCACTGAGAAAGAAACACTATAGGCATGTAGCATATTACTAGTGATACTACATTTGAGGTCCCAAGGCTAGTTTTACGTTTAACAGATGATTGCTGCCTGTTAAAGAAATAGTAAGGTATTAAGGATATGTTTTCTTTGTCCTTCTCTTACATAGTTTCCTTGGATATTTGGCTCATAAATTTGTGGAGGGAATGCCTCACCCATATTAAAAGCCTTACTTCAGTTAATAAGAGGCAAAGCAGGGTTCATTTTTTTCAAAATTTGCCTTTTCATTCTTTTTATTTTTTATTGTTCTTGGTGTATTTTCATTGCTTACACGTTCGGTTTTCAAGCATTAATGCTAGGTTATGAAAACAAATATTCTTTTTATATTCCAGTAGTTAATAAATGCAGTTTATTTACTTCCTTTTCATTATTGTTATTTTCATTGTTCGTTTTTAGGCACAGGGTATATGAAAGCTTTTTTTCAGTATATCAGACATTTTAGTGTTCCTTATACAGTTTTTGATTCAGCATGCATACTGTTAAAAAACAGTTGGGTTTTGTGACATTCACAGTCACCAGTCTCCTCAAGTTGTGACACTGGGAATACTTGAATCATGATTTTTTTGTCGTACTTCCATCCCTGGTCCGTTGAAAGTCTGAAAACCCCTGCTTTATTGAAGTGTTAAGGAATGCTCAGAATCTCCTTGAGCCCTAATGACAATTAAGACCCACTGGGGACATGGTAACACTCTAAGAAGAGAGAAGTTTAAGAAAGAAAAAACCTCAGAATAATAATTTTTGGCTGCAAAAGAGATTACATATATTGCCTTGTAGACAGCAATTGCTCTATGCAAGGGTTACTCTGTCTTCTTGGAACCTCAGAGCAGTGTTTGGGGATGGGAGAATGGAGGGCGTTGTAGGACCATGGGCTTATTTCAGCTTCAGTTTCTGAAGCAAGGTTTTAAGTAATTAGCCTCTTGGAGCTGAAGTTTGTAGGTGTTGGAATATGATGTTTTAATCTATTTTTTACAGCTTGCTTTCCTACTAAAATGTACCTAAAATTTGTACCCTAAGGTAACACTGTTGAATATTAGCTCTTGGTTGCTCTCTGGTTCTAAAGAAATGCCTTCTAATAATGCTTTTTTTTTGCTGTTACTCAGGAATCTGCTGGCATTTTAAATCTTTTATGAGGTGATATAATTTGACTGAGAAGAAAATAATTCTTACCTGAAATGTGACTTGGAAAGTGCTAGTCCTGGAAAACAGTAAATTTTATGTATGGACTTTATTTTCGTGTTGTTTTAAAAGAGAGAAGAAAATAATGACAAATAACAAATGAAAACATTATTTATATTATAGTTTCTAAGAAATAGCTTTTTCTAGAAACTGAACACAGAATTGAAAGCTGCTCTATATCGTGATCAGAAAAGGCTGATTCTTAAAGGACAACCCCCCCCCAAAAAAAACCCCAAAAACAGAACAGGAATTTTTTAAAATGCTATCGACTAACATTTTGTCTTCAAATGATCAAAATTCTGTTTGTCTTTCTGATAGAGAAAGAAGACACCCTTCCTCAGTATCTTATGATGTGCACATTTCATGCTTCCCTGTGCAGGTCAGCATACAGTTTATGTATTATGCTCAGCATGTATTGAAGGTTCAGGTAGGTTAACAGACGTACTATATTTTAAAAAGTAAAATAAGGAATGCATTTCTTTAAGAACTGAGATATCCTGATCTCCATTTTTTGCTTCTGTGCTTGTAAGCAGCTGCACAATCATTTAGGCTTCCTTATTGCCCAAACAGTATCTACAAACCTGTAGCAAAACTGTTGTGATTTAAGCACTTTGGACGAGTTTCTGTGCAATTCCACTTTAACACAGTGGTCCCATGTTTAGACAAGAGAACCTCATGTGGCATAAGATGGGAGACACGCAGTAGTGAATCAAGGTTTTTTTCAAATGTTCTTCCCAGTTATTAGTGACGAGAGATACTCAGTGTGTGTGCATGCTAATGTGTATGTATGTTCATGTGTCTGTATATATTTATGCATTAAATATTATTTATATATTAAATATTTCTCATTTTACTATAATGTGCAGTCCCAAATCAGTACAGTATAGAATTTTGCTTTCAGAATTTATGGATGCTCTGAAACCATTATTGGCAATTGGAGGAAGGTGCCATTCTCCCATTCTTTACAGATGTCCTTTACAAACTGCAGTGGATTAAATTTGTTATGGTTATAGCCTGATAGCTAAATGATGTACTTAATAATTTAATATTAATTTATATGGCAGACAGTAACAGTTTTTAAAAGGTTTCCTTCCCTCCCTGTGTCAGGAAACTTCTCTGTCAATCATTTTAAAAACCGTTTCTGAAATAAGCTGTAAACAAAACATTATGTATGCAATAGTAACCTAACAGTTAATCTGAGCAGATGTTTCTGATGAAACTTTTCTATTTGCCAATTTCAGATTCTCTTTCTGTCAGATACCACTGGGACAACCACCTCAGTGACATTTCAGTTTTTGGTTTGTTTTTTATTAGTTTATTTATTTCCTTTCTCTGTATAGAAAAAAATACAGTGAAATCTGGTTTGCAGGAATATAATTTAAAGCAAATACTTATATATATTTTTCCTTGTCATTTCAGAGGTAAACCAATTTTAATTCTTCATTATTATTTATAAGGTACACTAGTAATCAGAAGATAAATCTTCAGGAAATAGTTATTCGATGTGAGAAAGTTACTAGAAAACTGTTTAGGTTTATTGGTCTTTCCAAAATAGTATGTCAGAACTGGCATATAAGAGCTGCAGTTCATTGCCTCACAAGGGTTATGAGAAATGTTACTTTTCTAGTAAACTACACTTTACTTCTAGATTAAGGATTATGCCAGCAATAGCTTTTTTTCCCCCTAGAAGCTCCCCACCATAATGCCAACTAATATTCCAGTGGTGGTAGCACTGAAAGCAGTAACACAGATCAAGTTCAGATGGTTTCCAGTGCTTGACTTAAAATATTGCCTATATGTTGTCTAGATGGGCAGATCACCACTTGAAAACAGTTCTTTCATGCTTGTTAAGTTACAGAATTGTATGTTCTAAGTATATCCATGTTGTAATGATCTATGTCTAGTTATGCTTCGCTATGACATTTTCAGTGACAGGATTGAAAGCATTTTAGATATTGATCCAACCCAGTTAGAAAACAGTGCCCTGCAATGAGATTTTGCGTCTTCAGTCTGTGCCTGGCCTGTACATGTGTCATACGGATGATCTGCAAAGCACACCTTATGTCACTTGCTAATTTATGGATTTTGACCAGTATGGGAAGAATTCAGGACATGCAACAAACATTGCAATATATTAAAGTTATTACTGATCCTGTAGTGTTCTTAAATTTAGATTAATGAGATTACTGTATATTAACTGTAATAATCCTTTACCAGAAGATTAAGTAACTAACAAAGATGTAAGAAAACATTTGCAGGGCAGGGAGACTGGTTGGGCTGTTTCTGGGAGGCTCTAATGAAATCACCTTCCTACAGCTCCAACTCTAAGGCACAGACGTTCTCCTGGTCTTTAAGCATCTATCATCCCACACAGGAAAAATTTCCATTTCCAGGGAACTGACATGCCCCATTCTTTCTGTCAACAGATGTGACATTGGTGGGATCTAGCCATGTGCTACGGGACCCTCTGTTCTATAAATGCCAGTGTTAATGGCAAAGCATGTTTATGCCCTGCTGTCTTTATAGAAGCTAGAAAATATATTACAAAAGACATGTCACAACCTTTACTAAATACTCAAGTGTATTATTATTGCACAAGCACTGTCCTTGTCCCTGCCTGTGCTTGAACTGCACCAACGTTAGTGATGGTGAGAAGCGCCAAAAGCTTTCTCAGACTCCGAGTGCTTTCAGCCATTGAGTAGCTCCAAGCTGGTCCCCAGAAGGAGGAAGCCTGCCTTCGCGTTGATGGTAGGACTTAACTGTGCTGCCAGGAGAAACTCAGTTGTTGAAAGCATTTTTTAATAAAATCTATTGTAATTTGTGATTCCCTGGTTTACCATGGAGATAAGTGCCAATTCAGGGATGGTGGAATGGACCACCAGCCTCACCCCATAATTTGTGCTGTACCTTCATCTACAAAGACATATTGAGGAGCATGTATGGACACCTGCAAATCCTAGAGGGACAATGCAAACTGCAGTGAGTCAGACGTACTTGTGCTATAGTGAAATGTGGAGACTCCAGGCAACAGAAATCGCTGATTTTATGATATTCACTGCTGTCCTCCATGTGCCAGTGCACAAAGAAATATTTCCCATGGTTGAGTGAGGTATTAAGTTCTGTGGGGAAGAACAGACATTGTGGGAAAATATGTCATGTCACATACCTAATACTTGGCAAGTCTGAGGTAATAGTTGCCTAAGATAACAGCAGCTAGCACAGTGGAAGTAGGTTGGGCATGCAAAATATTCACTATACCCTGAGGTCCTCAAACACTCCTGTGATTAGTTATGCCCACCCTCAGATCAAGTAAGGATTAGAGGAAAGCTGTAGCTGGCACATGTATCAAAAAGGAAAAAAAAAAGAGTCCTTAACCTACTGAGCTCACAAGCATGGGGAAGTAAAAATACTAAACTGAAAGTCCTCCAAAAAAGACAGGTGTGTGAATAGTTCCTGCTGAAGGGAGGTATAATGCTGTTTACATTGCTGCTCTTAAGCAAGACTTCACTTTGCCACCTCCCAGAGCATAAATATTGAGATTTTTAATGAAAGCAGCTGCAGTACATCTAAGAACAAGGATAGTATCTTTGGATCAGAATATATTGACATAGGCTATGTTAACCTTGTAAGTCAGGAGCAATTAGTGAAGTAATTTAATTTTTCTGGTTCTATACTCAATAGTAGAAATTAGCAAGGCAGAAACATTTTAGACTTTTTTTTCTGTGTGTGATTGCATCTACATTTTGGTAGCTTAAGACAGATGCAAATACATAGTGGCTATTGTGGGTCAAAATGCCCAGCTGAATAATTTGGCAAAGACTGTTTTTAATTAGATCCTCTATTCCTCCAAAAGGAGCAAATTTGGGGGAGTCTTCTGGAGAGAATAATGGCAACAAAGTGGGTGTTGTAAGATAGGTAAGGACTCCATCTAATCAAGCATGGAGAGCTTCCTGTAAAGAAATCTCTTAGGAAACCTGACTCTGTGGTGAGAAGCTGGAGGTTTTATGCAGTGAATGCTACAGGAGATTGCATTTGTAAATGGACAAATGTGGTGAACTTGTAGAAGCAAAAAAATGTATTTCTATGCATCTTTATCCAGTATACTTGAGGCATAATATCCAAAATAATAATATAGAAAACAGTGCATACATTAAGCCATTTGGGATAGTTACCAATATTGCAGTTTAATTCTACCAAATTGCTCACAGAACCTGCTGTCCCATCCAGTCTCAGCCCACCCCTGTCCCCAGGGAGGTGCCCAATTCCTGGTGCTGGGGCTGCCCTGGTGCCCCCAGATGCTTGCTCCTGGCTGGGGCAATGGGATGGGTCCTGACTGCCAGGTCCTGCCTGGCTGCCCTCATGGGGAGCCCCTGTGCTCCTGGACACCCAGCTCCTGGGAAACCCACTGGTGCTGGAGTAGTGTTACATTCGCTATGCAAGAAAGGAACAAACAAAATAGCCTAGCACAAGGTACCAGAATTGTTCAAGAGAGATGAAAACCTAGTGCTTTCCCAGCCTCATGCTGGCTGGACAGCCGTCTCTATTATTCATAGCCTAACAGCCATTCCCTGCTCCAGTGGCAATAACGACGCTGTATCAGATGCTTCCAGTTATCCTCTGGGGCTAAATATGGAAATCTTTTAAATAAAATATAGTGCTTCAGAAGGTATGAAAATAAAACCCAGCATTTTATTCAATTACCTTTATCAGCCCTTGAGAGAATGAAATACTCGAGCTGACCCTTTTGGATCCCAAATCACTCATCAGTGATGGACACAGAATAAGTATTCTCTTGCTCACACACATCACTGCACATCTGGCATTAGCATGGAAGAAGCGGACTTGACTTCATCTAAAGCAGATCACACTACAGATTGACAAATGCAAATTATAGGGTAAGAAGGACCACTAACTGCACCCACTACAGCATGGCCCATTTTTTAATTTTATGTGCGTACCTACCTCAGAAAAAAATAGTCTACATCAGTTAAACTCACATTGAAATCAAACAGCACTACTGCTTGGGTATGTGTCTTGAAGGCATGGCATAGGCACTGTTATGGTGTAGCTGCCTGGGACACCTGAAGAACATGAACTACCTTTCAGTAAAAAAGTGATGAAACTGAATTTTATTTTTCTTAAGAAGTACATGTTAATATATTTTTTAAACTAAGGACATGAACCGTACGCGAAATTTAAACTGAAGGCTTCCAAATTCAATACAAGTATTACCTTTTTTCTTTTTTTTTTTCTTTTTTTGTTGTATTTGTCAATGGCCTTCTAAAACTTTTGAACCATTTCAGCTACTTTGAAAAAAGGCATAGAGAGCTTAGAGGTATGAAGCTCCTGCACATTTAAGGAAAATCAGTGCATGGAGAGTGGAATAAGACCCAGAGGGTTGTTGCTGCTGAGGAAAAGGCTGCAGCATAAAGGTGTCCATTGACTAATGGCAACACAGGTAGCGGCTGTCCGGCCAGCACAGAGACACCTCAGAGCCATCCATGCCCCTCCACAGTTATTAGTGAGAGAGCACAGCATGGAACCAAGGGTCTTTTTGAGGTGGGGCAAAGTTAACTGGTGATGTAAAGGGTAAGCAGTAAAAAGATACCAGGGAAAAAATGCAGATTCAAAAAGAAAAAAATGATTCAGCAGTTTTCTCTTCATGGAATAACTTGCACTTTTTTTGGCATTTCAAAACATCGCAGTACTGGAATTATTAAAAAATTATCTATCTGATAGTGTAGCACATTATCATGCTAAGTTACCACGCTGCCTTAGTGAGCAAAAAAGTATTTTTTGAATGACTGGAGGTTTCAGGCAACAATAATTCACACTGCCTGAAATACAGTTCAATTTCTTTTTGAAAGGAGCCTTTCTCAGAAGATTCCTGGCACCTCTTGGGCCCAGCTGGATCAGAAGTAAAATACAAATAGCCTCTCTTTGAATTCAGTGTTTCTTCTTTGGCCACAACGTCAATTAGGAAGTCAGCAAGGGTGTGTACGTGTGTGGGTAGATAAATGAATAAGTGCGATTACTTTAGTTATTCCCATAGATTTAGCTGCCACCTTTGTGACGATGACTCTAAAAATCTATTTCCAACCTCTCCCACTTTCATATATCATACTAGACATGTCATTGGAGTCTTCCTCAATCAGATTGTCTCTATCTCAGTTCTTCCCTCACCCCACCTGGGCTCCTGCCAGGTCACATAGCTTCATAAAAGCTCTGAAATCCATTCCCACAGCCACCAATCTGATTCATCCTGTGACTCGTTTTTATCTTGGCTATTGCAGGTTCTTTGTTTCTATTTGCACACTCCATAAAACCTGCACTTGCACAAGCAGTCATGTTAGTTATAGGCACTAGTGACATCCTGTCCTTTCACTGACAGATGAGAGGGGGAATTGAGTGTGATGAAATTGCCAGTTTATTGTTTGTTCACCTTTAAGAATCTAGGCAATAAAATTGGCTCTGATTTTCTTAATTAATGCATCTTAGAGGGCCAGAATATGAACAAACTGAGGTAGCCTCTTCATATTTTCATAGTATTGTGTCAGTTGTGGGAGGCTCCAATTTGCTTCCCATCTGGTGGCCATGGCCTGTGTGGCTCTAGATATCTCTTTGAGTGACAGAGGATGGAAGACAGGATTTAAGGGTGCTATGCTTGATATTATATTTCTATATGGAAGAAAAGAATTTTGTTTTATTCCTACCCACCAGCTATCTAATAACTCTCTTTTTTAACTTGCTGGATCCCTGGAAAGGGAAAGCAAAAAGCATATTCAGTCAGATTATCCAAATTGAAGTGATATACCCTCATATCCAATAGAGGGTCTTCTGTGTGAGGTGTGATTTGGGAACCGCTATTAAAGGAATTATTATGTATTACACACTATTTCCTGAAAATGCTAGTGGAGACCCTGTTGTGTTCAAGGTGTTCATACATATAGTATCTCCAACAAACTTGCCATGTAAATAGCCAAATCAAACAGAAACACAAGCAGCTGAAGGGCACTGCTGAGTCAGACACACCTCATGGCTGGCAGTTCTGATGAGAAAAAACATGATCATCCAAATCTCAGTTCCTGGCTTTTTCCACTGGCTCATTATCATTGACAGATGACATGGTTTATAAATCCCTTTAAAAAAAAGAGACAGATGGAAATTGCATTTAAGAATAAATTTGTAATAGCATTTTCCCAGCTCATCCTTCTAATTGTCCTGTGATGCTTGCAGGGTTAAAAGACAGGAAAAATTAATTAATACAGAAAGAGACAAATCCTAGTAATTACATTCAGCTGAGGATTTTGGGTAGGCTGAGGAAATAGGCCTTGACTGCCAGGCTGTCAACGGACCCATTTTTTCTCGCCTGTTCCCTGCAGTAGAACACAGGGAGTAGGACAGCAAACTGTGCAGGGTGCGCAGAGACCTTGGCCTCAAGTACGGCAGTCCCAAGTTAAGCTGGTCCCTTTTTTTATTTGGAAGTGTCTCATTGCTTCAGAAGGCCTACAGCCCGCTGCAGTCACTGAATCTGGAGACTTGGCTTGGCCATGGATCAAGCACATGAAGAACATGTGACCTTCTCAACA
Source organism: Burhinus bistriatus (assembly GCA_013397275.1). Taxonomy (NCBI): domain Eukaryota; kingdom Metazoa; phylum Chordata; class Aves; order Charadriiformes; family Burhinidae; genus Burhinus; species Burhinus bistriatus. The sequence continues at coordinate 417,498 of VYXH01001640.1, read as the reverse complement.
CAGAAAACCTTTCTCGTTCAACGAACTCGATTAGCAACACAGGGAAGTTGTACTGGGAATAACTAGAACCTCTCTGCTCCTCCCATGAAGGGATATATAATTCAACCAGTGTTTGAAAGTGGGAAAAGAAGAGCATATCACAGACAATTGTTACTTTTTTAATCTAAATTTTCCAGGACTCTTCCTGAGTCCTTGCTGTGAACAGTTATCACCACATAACGAGAGGACACTCAAGTGTTCTCACACATAGAGCCAAGGGAGGAATTTACCGTTTCTTACTGCTTCGTTCGCCTCCATAGGCAGGGTCTCCCCTCAGCGAATGAGACAAGAATCAATGTTGTAGCATCATAATTTGAAAGGGCAAGGGCAAAAACCTCACTGTTTATATCATCCTCTTTTACCCCTCTAATGTGACTGTAAACATCTGGATGTTGTTTTTTGCCTGTCTACTCATTAGACAGGTTCTGCAAAGGAGAATGACACTGATGCTGTAATAATATCGACCTGGAAAATTGGTCTGTAGATCTTCTGTATGAAATTCTAAAACCTTCTTACAAACATTAATGAAAAGCATTTCACAACCTTCTTGTCAGACAGGTAAGTGTTATTGTCATCATTTGATGTCTGCAAGAACTGGGACAGAGACTACATGAGTTGCTCAAAATCAAGTGACAGATCTGAGAACAGCATCCAGCTCCCTGTGCCACAAATATATAAAACGTGGCAGCTTCTCAATCCATTTAATTTCACTAACAAAACAGATTAGTGTAATGAGGAGGTATATAAAAATCAATTTAATCTGTGTGGTGACACAGATAACTTTTTTTTCAGTAGAAATTGTATGAGAATGCTTCAGAGAAGGCACAGCAGATACAATGGGTGATGTGTCACTGCAGTGTCCCTGTGTGAGCCGGGGCGTTGAGACACTGGGCTTCTGTTTCTGTGTCCTCTGTTGATCTTCGGGTGAAAGCTGGTGCTTATCTGTGCAAGGATGCACAATTCTAACTATTGCTTGATCCTTACAATTGCTGGAAATGTCTTAAATGAAGCCTGTGTTCAGGGTTGGGCTACTGACAAACATGCTTGAACTGCCACTGTCCTTTTTACTGTATATAAGAAAAAATAGGAAAAGATGGTTGGTTCATCCACGCCTGAATTTTCTTGCAGCAGAAGTAAGCAGCAATTCCATTCCCATGTGACATTAACCACATTTTGTTTTCACCTCGAAAGAAATGGGTGAAGTTTCTTCAGATACTAACAAGTTGCATCACAGTGGATTAAAATGACAGCTTGTCCTACAAGTCTGTAAGGATTAAGAACATTTATTTCTAAACATTAAATCCCAGCAAAAGGACAGGAGGAGTTTGTTTTTGGCTTGGAGCAATATCACAGCTGATAGCAGAGACACTGAAGTTAGCAAGTCAGCAAGTTTGGGATAATGTATAAAACCAGAATTCATTTCATTGGTTTTACTTTCTTTTGTTTGACAGGTTATTGCATTGCCATATGCTAATATTAAAGAGTACAAACTAAGCGTATACTTTGATTTTTATTTCAAAAATAGTTTATATTCTCCTTTGAGTTACTGAATGAGAAGTATAGGTGGAAATAATTACCCTCACGCGTTGGCTATGCATTCTACCTACAACAAATAAATTCCTGCTGAATTTTGGATGCTTACCAGTTTGAGCTATTTTATGTAAAAACATTGAAAATGCATTTTCCCTGAGTTGCAGTGCTGTAAACTTAAAACCAGATGGTGGATTATCTTTAAATTAATCTTATTATAAAGTTCTCTTTATGATCTTGTCTTTTTCTAATTCATTGTATACTCAAGAGTCTTCTTTTCCCATGAACTCTTAACCGATACCAGGGAAATAAGATGTGTGTATTTGAGGGGGGCAGGATATTGTATTGTCCTCATTGAACTGAATTCACTCAGGGCCAAACAGGTGTCAAAGTTTTCCGGTGTTTACGAAGAGGTCAACTGCACTGGGCAAACACCAGTATGTGCTACTGTATGTCTACATCAGAGGTGTATGTTGATGAAGCTCCCTAGGTGTAAGAGCAATTTTTTAATCTAGCTAAAGTTTTGGGGGTTGAATTTTAGGCTGTAATGTATTTGCTCTGTATTTGCTCCAGCACTTGGCCTTTTAGACTTCTGAGAAAGGTCTAATGGCTGGGAATCTTCCAGGTAAGATTCAGGTTTAAAATCCAGTTTAGTTTATATGTGAGGACCCAAATAAATGGTTTCAAGGAGAAAAAAACTATCATAGTGTCTTATGGTCCTTCTCACCTTTTCTCTTGTTTTGTTTGGTGAGTGCTGATGCTGCCTTACAATCTCAAGGCAACTACATTTCACTTGTGTTTTGCTTTGGAACACTTCGGGGGTGAAAAGATATATTCCCCTTAAATGGTATTAATTATGTGTCCTTTCTAACTAAATGAGAAAGAATGCCAGTACTTGCTATAGTCTTCCAATGCACAATAAGATGTTTTAGCATCTCTCTAAATACTGCATCTACCTGATCTGTATTTTATTGTCATCTGGTACTTGTATTTCAGAAAAATCTGATATGTTAAGAAATTACTCAGCAGCCAGGAGAGAAAGAACAATGAAATGTAGTTGTGGAAACTTCTGGCTGTGCATAGACTGTCAGTGTGCAGGTAGCAGATGTCCTTCTCCACAGCAGTGTTATATGGCTTAGAGATTGCAACCCCCTCTAGATGTGCAACACTTACCCACGGTGTTTCATTTGGGAGATTACCTGCAAGCACTCTGACGTAATAGGGAAAGAATTCAAACAGAAATGTCTCAAGCTGATGAGCTTTCAGGTAAGTATGTTGCTGCTCCAGCTTATTTGAGTTCTTAAAATTTTAATGCAACTCTACAGCCTCTTTGGGGGTTAAAATCCTTGACAACACTAGTGTAAAGGACTGAATCTTCTGTATGCCCCTGTGCGGCTGGGACCCTAAAACATGGAAATATTCAGCATTTAGCAGCTACTCTAAGAACCACCTGTTGGTAGGGCAGACATTACAACCTTGATGGATATTTTTGATAACCATCTGTATCCCACAACCTGCCCTGTCATCTTCCTGGGGTTCTCACAGTTCTTCTGCTACATTTTACTTGAGAAAGGGGTGGCAGGAGCTAAAAGCTTGGCAGTGACTGATTTGCCAGGGTGGTTGTTGTGGGTGTTGAAGAATTGTTGCTGTCTCCCTTTGAGTGTCAACACTGAAGTACTTCAACAAGATTCTTGCACTTTGACAGTTTGCTTCTGAGATTCGAAGCTTTTCCAAATGATCAAGATTATGCCTAGGCTGTGAGAGAGACACATTCGTGGCACCCCAACATGCTGGTTTTTTGACTGTCCTGATTGTCCATCGCTCTGTTTTGGCATTCATACCATGGTGATTATTACTGCAGACACAGTTCAGTTTTAAGTATGGTGGAATAGGCAATTGCAGTAAATTTTATATTCTCACTCTACAGTCAAACATCTCTGTATCAGATGGCTTCAGAGGGGTACAGTCCCTCCTCTGTGCTTGTGCCTGTCCTGTCCAGTTGCTGCTGTGCGGCTGTATCACTCCTGCTGTAAACAGATTAGCTGGTCTTCCTTGCAGAAATAGTACTACATCACCAAATTATCTTTGCTAAATGATCTATGCTTTGATACTTCTTATGGAGACTAGTGAAAATCTTCAAGAATGTATAAAGGCATAATAGGGATGAAGGCAATAGAATGCTGTAACTCAGTCTGACTCTGTGATAGAAGGTACTACAGAAATGTAAACTTTCAGGATAAAGAATTAATATTTTCTTCATTTGCCATATTTAATTAGCTTGTAGGTCTATTGTATATGTCTAACATGAGTCACACAGATAGGTTGCACTGGATTTCCTTGGTACATAATATCAATATTGTTTTAATAATAGAGATATTATTCCTACAAAAAATTACGCTGCTCTTCTATGATGACTTCTTCCAGGTGGAAATATCATTCATGATAGTAATATTAGATGCATAACTTCTATTTGTTAGGCTGGAGGAAGCTTTTATTTAAAGGTTCAGCCCTGTAAAGTGTTGTTGTATGCTTTGGACCGCCACTGACTCCAGAGACAACCTGAGCATCTAAAAGAAATGTGTAGCACTTTTTAGAACTGAACTCTGCTTCCCTTGGTGGGGTTGTGGGCTGAGGAGTAGGTGATAGTGTCGCAAGTCTCACACACCCACTGTGCAGTTAAAAACTGGGGACTCTGCAAATTGGTTGTCTCATTTCATTGTCTGACTACCAGATGATAGCTGAAGCTGAATTTTTGCTCTGCTGGGTGTGCCACACACTGAAACATAAGAATTACTTTTCCATTCACTTTTTTGGGTTTAGCATCCCTGTATCTAGAGCCCAAGTGTTCTCCCTTCAAGTACAGTCTTGGGAACTCAAATGTTTAGTACCACCAAAACGCTGTTATGTAAAAGTGAGCTTTCACTGACTCAAATTCACACAGGATGTGTAAATGCTGTACAACTGATGCGAAAAGAATTGGACTGTACCATTACCATTCTTTCTACATCCTTTCTGGATCAAAACTGTCTAGGCCAATGTTAGAAAAGATATCTTGCTGCAAATTATTTGCCTTTTCTAAGAGTTTATTATTTCTCTTTTTTTTTTCTGTAAAATAGAGGTGGAACCTCTCTACTGCACAGAATTACCTTCTGGCCTTCAAACACAAAGAAACATTGCATAGTCATTACTGGACTGGATGTTCCTATCTGTCTTCCTGTACATCAGCATGTTGACATTTCATCAGTGACATGAATTTTCCGTGTGACTTTTATTTAATTATTAAAACCTGCCTGCATATAACTGTTCCAAAGTTATCTACTCTCAGAATCACTATTATGTTTTAAAATGCTTGCAACTGTGAAAACCCATAGACAGATGTTTCCTAATGAGCTGTGTGTGCCATGGCTGGTTGCATGTGAACAGCAGAAATACGGACTTTTCAAAACAATACACATTTTGTGGTCAAGTTTCTCCAAACTAGTGAGCGTCTCCACCAAAAGCAGTTTCCTGGCAGAACATAAGGTTACAGCAGCTGTTTGAGCAAAAAAAACCCCACCCCTGTTGCTGGGGTGGTTTTGTATAACCTCAATAGATTTTTTTTAAAACATCACCCAAATTGGCACTGGGAATTCACAAAGTAGCATATGTAAAAGGATGCTTCATATGCACTAGGTATGGGACATCACTGCATTTGTGGTGTCATTAATTCTGTATGCCAGGCTTCTTCTTTGGGAAGCTGAGTGAAAAGTTACTTGTCTAGGAGTCAGACACATTTATCAGAAGGGAAAGACACTCTTCTGAGTCCATATTTCCTTAGCAGAGTAAGTTTGACTTTAGGAAGACTGCATATATTCAGATCCCATTAAATCAACTAGAAATATTCTTATTCAGCATCTCAGCTAATACTTTCTAAAAAATCAAAACAACCAAAAGTGGTGATTTCCGTTTAAGAGGTATATTTTGTTAACAAACAATTTGCGTTTGGGTGCTTTTAGGTACATAAATGTATTGTTATTACAGAAAAGAACTGTAAAATCCATTTCATCTGTCATTAAATACGGACTTTGTTTATGTGTTTGCCTTAGCTTCTGTATTTACCACAGAAGTTTAACAAAGTCAGTGTATTAGATGGGATGCTTCACTGATCATCAGTATTTTTCTGTTATTCATTAATTTTTCTTATGGGAAAGAGGAGAAGGCATACACCATGTTGGTACTATGATGTTCTAAAGTGCTCTAAAATGCTGGCTGAAGGCATTCCCTTACGTATGCTAGAACTTTACACATTTCTCTGGGTTCTGCGTAGAACAGGTAGGCTTGGAAATTTTTTTTTTTTCCAGAAGAAGTGAAAGACCTGTATTTCTTTGTCTTTTTTATTCTAGGCAACATGTAATAAGGAAAACAGATTTAAAAAATAATCATTATGCTTCCAAGCATATTTAATATGTATGCATTTGGATACGTATTATTCACTTTTGTATTTTATTACTTGCTTCATAGAACAAAGAAGGCAGAGAAATTAATGAAAATACAAGCTAAAGAAATAGCGTGTGAGAGCATGTGTGTCTGCATGCAATAATTTATATACTAACTTCATTATATAGTAATATGAACCATCTAGCTAGCAATGTTCCCCTGCTTCATTACACTGTGCACAGAAATAATTGAGCTTTATATTAGAGATCTTGTATTCATTGCCATCTGAATCTTTTGCCTCTTTCATTGTTCTGCTCATCTCAATTTAAAACACAGTTCCGATTTTGATCTGACTACTATAAATCCAAAATAAGTCTAAGAACTTCAAAGAAGTTTATTTCTGCTTTACATAGTTATAGCTAAGATACAAATCTGACCCATAGGCACATTCATTTTATAGCGAGTTAAAACATGTACCCTTACTATTGGCAAATCTTTAAGGTTAACAGACATACATGTGCTGTTAGAATAGCAGCTATGGTGCTGCTTTTTTTTTGCCTTTTTTTTT
>VYXH01001640.1:382905-410922 GCA_013397275.1 Burhinus bistriatus | reverse complement strand
TTTTTTTTTTTTTTACATTCAGAGCTATTTTTGGTTCCTTCCCCTTTGACACACATTCCTGGTAACAATTAAAAGCGGCTCTTCTTAGTACAGAATTAAAGCCGATAGCAGAGCACTTTATGTATCAAATTCATTTTCTGTTTAGATGGTGATTATCATACACAGAATAGCAATATGCGGTCTGATTGTCCTTTTACTTACGGTGGTGTAAACCAGCGGAGATAGGGTGAAAGATGGATAGGAAAATGATTCTGGGGACCTATCCACGTTTGATGCTTGGCTATCAAAAGAAGCAAGTGATGCAGAAAGAGGGAGCGCTTGTGCCTTTGTGGGCTCTGAATGATCCCTGTCCCGGCTTGTGGACAGTCTGCTTGGAAGGAAAAGCGATGCACGAGGTCATTCACATCTTCCGCCTCTCAAAGGAGCCAGAGCTGACACTGCAGCACATTGCACTAATGGGGTTTGCCTTGACCTAGGTGGAGGTGTAAGACTTGCTGAAAAGGGCTGCTACCATTGTCCCTGCAGACTGTCACACTGGTTTTAGAGGTCCCATCTCCCCTTTGACACAGCTGTTGCCCTTTCAGGTTGAGATGGACTTGATATCTGTGCTCTGTCTGTGGACAGACTCTATGCCAAAGGTGAAAGGAGAAGTGGATGACCTTGTCCATCATAGATTCCTACAGTGGGCCTTTAATCTGCCTTAATCCCCAGGAGCTCTTACTGCCGTAAACTACTGAGTGCCCCTGCGTCTAACTGATTTCTTCCAGGAACTCAGGGAAGGTGTTCCAACCTTTTTCAGGGTCAGCCTTAGGGACTCGGGCCTCTCCGCTTTTCATTTGACCTGGGCTACACAGCATCCCATTTCCTGGGATGATTTTAGGCTTACTCCCCAGATTTGAATTTCCAGGTGCTGACAACAGAACGTTCTTAGTGGAAAGTCCCTGCGGTGTTGACTAATTTCCTCTTTTTTTCCATTAGTGTCCAAATTTTCTGACTTTCAGTGTGCGCAACCAGGAATACTTATTTAATTTAGCATTCCTGAGTCTAGGCAAAATGCCAGGAATTTATTTTATCCGTGGGTGGGGTGGGCAGATGGTGGCATGGCTTTGGGCATTTGCCAGCAGTTGGCAATTTCGTTTGTTTATTTTTCTTTAACTGTGCACTCTGCCTACACACAGCATTATGGTAATGGGGGCAAATACCCATGAATAGTGATGAAGGAGAACAGCTTCTAAGAAGATCTCCATTATGGTGAAAAGGTATTAAACTCACAGCCTACAGTCATCTGCACGGACTCCATGCAGCCTATTAACCCAGTTCAACAATGTGAGTTGGTTAAAGTACCAAACTCCTGTTCAGGAAAAGTTTCCCTTCAAGGGTAGTACGAAGGCTTTAAGTTTAAGTCAATGGGATTTAAGCACATCCTTTTTTTCCTGAAGTAGGACGCTGCTAAGTTTCATTCTTTCTAGTTAAGCCGCAGCATTGCTGTCTATTCTTCAGAAAGAAAATGCAACCAGAAAGTGTGTTTTCACTGAGATTAGCTCTTGCTCCCAGGTCACTGGGTTTCCAAGCAGACTGCAATTGTGTTTGGAAATGGCCAAAAATCGGTGGGAAAGGGTCCTGTTTCTAGGGGGTTGCTGCAATAAATGGTGACAGTGCGGTCACCAATGGATGAAGAAGACTTGCTGTCATCTCGTGATGTTTTGCCAAACGCATTCTTCAATGTAGGAGCAGAGGCACTGTATAGTAAAGAATGTAAGAAGAATTAATATGGTCCTATAATAAAGACTAGACTAGTTGTAGGCAGGGCACGATATGCAAAGGAAAGTCTCATTCAGTATCAGTAAAGATCAGTTGGGCCTTAAAAGCAGTATCTGGAAGGCAGGAAATGCCATCTGTATCACACACTCTGTGCATGTTAGTTGTCCTGTTGTGTCATTGCCTGAAATTGCTCCAGTGCTTGCAAGCTTATGATGCTCCAGGAGACCAGGGTGCACACAGCAGCGCTTCTGAGATCCAGCGCTGCCATGAATGTGGTGTGGCAGTTGCCTGGGATGCAAAGGGCTGCAACTGATGTTCATTAAAATGCCATCAATGCTTTGATCAGGGCCACAATGAGTACTTAGCCGCTTCTGCGTACCTTTGTAGGGTAGCACTTTCTTGTATAAAGTTGATTACTGGCAAAACTTGCGAGGGATAAGCCTCAACCCACCCTTGAAAGGGCAGACTGTTATGCGAGCATTACTGTCATATGGGACAGCCTGCATTTGGATCTCAGAAACTTTAGGTGGCTTTTCTGAATGTTGCAGGTGCTTTGATCATAATTCCTATAATAGTCCAGCCTGTAAACCCTCAGAACAGTATGTAACCAACATTGTTTGGTTCAGCTAAACCTTGTTTGTCTCATGGTAGTCAATATTCATTCTATTTTAAGGGCCAAGCTTTCTGGTTAAGTTACACCTCTCATTACAAACTCTGTTCAAGTGAATCCTATGATGCACCATGTCATATAGTCAGGTGATGGCTGTTTTGCATCACTGGAGATGTTGTAAAACCACAATGCCCAGCCCAGCCCTAAGACAGCAAGGTGTTTGGTCTAGAGCTCATATGAATCAATTTGCCATAGGAAGGAAAAACAATTTATCTAACTGACTTAAAATGAAACTTCCGGAGTCAATTTAACACCTCAAAATACTGTTTTTCCCAGAAAATGAAATTTAAATATCATTTTCCTCTGGAAAGCAACAACTTTATGGGAACTGCATTTTCTGTTGGAAAGGCATTACAGTGAGAGATCCTTGATCAGCTCTAATAATTCAAGCACTGTAGCTTTATGGGGTATTATTATTGACTCTGGCAAACAAACAAATGTGTCCTTTGCTCCTTTTTTTTTTTACCTCCAGTGCCCTCCTTTCCCTTTCTCTGCTTCCATTGCATTGGCCCTAAAACGCTGACTAGACAAACAGGTTGTCTAACCTCACCCATCTATTCATTTTTCAGCTAATTACTTTGTGCTCCCAACCCCCAAGCAATTTTCATGTAAACATGATTCAGGAAATATGTTTCATTGGGGATAATTCCCTTGCCACCCTCAAGTTCAGGCAGGTGTTCTGTTTGTTTTTGTACAGGTTCTTATTCTCTATCATTAGTCTTTGTAAGTCATTATTTTTAACTGCTTTGATCTATTCACTAACTTCAAACTAGCCTAAGTAAAAGTTCACTCCTGTATGTTTTCATTGATTGACTTTCATGTTATATTAATGTTCCTAAACACAGCTTAGCTTCATTCAGCTTTTCAGCTGTGCTCAAATAAATGAGATTTCTGCCACAAATAGGACCCACAGACCTTTCTTTCCCACAAGAAGAAATACAGATCATCACACGGCAACAACTGTCAGGTAAAACCCCAGCCTACATCTCACTGGGGATGCATGTACTGTGTGGTGATCTGCGGGAGAGCTCCTGTGGCTCCGCAGGATGCTCAGCTGTGGCAGGTCATGCTGCAGAGCTCCAGGTGTTTCAGAAGAATACCAAAGATGTCCAGAGGAACAGCCCCCCTCCGAATGCCAACCTTCACCTTGTGCAAGGGGGAGAAATGAGCTCAGGTGAAGCAAATTTGTGCCCTGAAATCTTCTTTCTTACCTCCAACTTCTACCTTTCCCATGTCTCATCTCCAGCTGTGACTAAGCTTGGCATACCTTTAAAATAAGTGATGTTGCTTGATGATTATATTGATGTATGTAATTATTGTTCGGTATTCTCCAACAGACGCAGTAGATCATGCTCCTGTTTTCTCATAAGTAGTTCAAAAAATTACACAATCCTAGAGGAAAGGCAGGGCCTCTTGGTATACACATCTTATGAAGAAAAGCAGGTAAATATGCTGCCAAAAGACATGAGTTTTCAGAGATCACATCACATGACAAAATAGACTACAGGGCAGTAGTTCGTCAAGGAGGCCAGTGAACATCAAGTCTTCTCTCAACACACTGAAAGCTGAGATGACATGTCAGACCACTTCTAAATGAACTGGAATTTTGTGTTCGATTTACCCAAAGTCCCTTTAAAAACAGAAGAAAAAAAACTGCTGAAGGGAAGGTGTTAAGCTAAAATATTGCCAACTTTTATTGTATTTAGTGAAGAACATAAAGAAAAGATGCAAAATTACTGAGGGAAATAATAGCATCTATCTAAATCCTTTCATCTCTACACCTGGTCTAGTCAGGTATACATGAACCTGTATCAATGCCATTATGCTCTTTCTTCCTGAAATGAGCTCGGTGGGTTTTTTTCTGTTTGTAAAAGAAAAAAAGGAAAATTCTTAGGATAAGAATTCTCCATCATAACTAGTATTAGTAACATCTTCGTTGACCCCCAGTGGGAAATCCATTGAATCCTTTGTAGAATTCCTGTTGGCTTCAGCTTGGAGAGCAGCAGAGACACTGCAAGTTTCCAAGACCCAGCTGTCAAATACAGTGTGTAGAAAGCTATGATTTAGGATTTCCTCTCTAGGGTTTCCTGGTAGAGAGTCTAAATGCAGAGTGTGGCTTAGGGAATCCACATTCTCTCCAGGGAGATAAAATAAACACACCCAACAGTCAGAAAAGAATCTGTTCTCATAATATTTCCAGCTTGCTTTCAAACCAGCTGGGATTTCCATGCTGTGAAACTTTGATCCATATGGGAATGACTTGTATACTACTCTGACACTAATTTTACTTTGAAGCTTTAGAGTTTTGTCCACCTCAGGGAATAATGCAAAATGGAATCAGCATGGACCTGGAGGAATAAACATATTTGTGCAACACATTTGGCCTCACGGTTAAGCATTCTTGCTGTTAAACTCAGTCAGCAAGTCATTCATGGCTTTCATGGGAATTTTTGCCTCTGAGTGCAAAGATAAATAAATGCAAATATTTCTTCCTTCCCAGAAACAGAAGTTATGTGGGCATGATTTGACTTGACAGTAAAAGAAGTGCTGACCTGGCTGTACCACCAGGGTCTAATGGGCTACAGCTTTAATTCACTAAGCGACCACATCAGCTTGGCTTTCCCTTTCCAGTTGTTGTGAGGAGAGCACTACTCTTCTCCTAAATCCTTATACCAGCCTGGCTGATGTGCCCTCTGAATGAACATAGCAGACCCCAAGGTAGATCAGTACATACTTTGTTGTTGCTGTCTTCAGGTCAATTCAAAGATGAACGCATCTATCTTGTCTTCTATTCCTGTATCTTGATGCTTTATACAGTATGTTGAGGTATGTTCTGACTTTCTTGCTATAGGGTGCAAGCAGGTCTTTTCCAGGTAAGCATAATATCTGCCTTTTCAACGCATAATAGAATGTATTGCCAACACTGTTTGTTAGTACAGGAGTAGCAGCAATAACATTACAATAGCTATGATGATTGCAAATCTGAGAGGCTACTCTCTTGAGCACTTGGAAGCCTTCCTGTGTCTTCTACCTACATCATGCAAATGAATCTTTTTCTGCAATGCTTACTCCTGTTAGTAACCTTAGAGAAAATGTTCACATAAATTCATTTGTAGCTAGGATTTTAGTTTACTCCCTTTCCTAGGCTTCTGAAACTAATTAGGACCTAACTAATTATTAAATAAAGGATCCCTTTATTTTCCCATCAACTTGCAAATCTGGAAGTAGAGTGGAAACAGACCTGGCTCAGTGTAATCTGTAATATTACTTACTTTCATTATCTCTTTTTTTTTCCCTTGAAATCTAGCTCCCTAGGGCTTACAAATCTGGGGCAAATTGGCTGATGATATTTTTCAATTATTTGTTGATGGAAAAGGGTGCAAACTGATCCATGTAACCAAATAAGTTTTAAAATAAGTCTTCTATGACATGAAAAGCCCTGCTTCGTCTTCACAGAATTAGCTTGTTCTTGTAAATAGGCAGTGCTTCACAGAACACAGAGAATTTTTTTTTTTTAAGTGTTTTATTCATATTATTGTGTAGTGTTGTAAGGTCATAGCAGCAGAGAGTTGCTTGAATTTACTCCAGATGTTGCTTAAAAAAAACAAACTGATTTTTGGCAGATGTTGGAAAATAAAATCTAGACCAAGACAACTAAGAACTTTTGAAAATGCAACTCGATGTTACAAACTTCTCATCAAGGTGCAAAGGCTCATTGAAGTTATTTGGTGCAGTAGTGGAAAATTTGTGCCCCTGTTGAGGGTAGTTTCTATAAATGAGCTCAACTGTAATACCAGCCACTAGAAAATGCCACATGAGAGACAGACAATGGCAATTTGGAAAGGCTCTGATCAGACAACGCACTTTGTTACAGAAGGAAATAAATCACACACATAAGAAACTGATCTTCACAGCTCCCACTGCCAACTAGTCTCTTTGATTTAAATGAACTGTGTTGCATACATCACTGTTGAAATATTTTTTTGATAAAAGAAGAACAAAAGTAGAAGGTTTAGACTGAAGTTTAAAACCAGACACTTGTGTAGGATGGTAGAAATCTTGAACACTATTTATTCCACCTTTTATTGATTTTTTTAATTGTATGACACCAATAGAGCACCCTGTGCTGGGCACTATTGGGGTTGCCAAGTTTCCAGTCTTCACTTGAGGCTCTTACAAATGCCTTGCACAGAATCAATCTGTTTTCCCCCTGTGCCCCACCCCCAGCTGTCCACTGCACCTTGCTACTGGAGCTTATCTTCTTTGCTGCCAAGTTGCCATGCAGCCTGAGTGCTTGTGCCTGGGCTGTTCCACTGCACACAAATAAATAAGGCTTGAGCTAGGGCTGAGATACATATTAATGTCCTAATCTAAACCATCTTACCTATATTCACCAGTGGATGGTGGCCATTCTCATGAAATACAGATGGTTTATCTTCTTTGGTCTCTTGCAGTGATGGCTGTGTTTGGATGAGGCAAGCCGGAGCCCGAAGCTTTTTTGTTTGCTGACTGAATGGGTACCGAAGTCAGATGCGGTGCAAGCTTCACCAAGCTCCCTAGCAAACAAAGTTGGATCGTGATTCAGAAAGTGCTTAGGTATGTTCTCTGCTTTGAACACCTGAGCAGTGCTCAGATGCTCCAAATGAACCTGCATGCTTAAGCCAGTGCTACTGAATCAGCAGCACGGCTGTTGCTGCAGCCAGAAGATGTGAGCTCTGGGCCTTTATCTGCTATTGATTTTTGAATGTGTGCAAATCAGTCAATGTTTATCACTTTCTCTACTCTCTGAGACTCAATTATTTGTGAACTTTCTTGACTTCCTCAGGTGAAAGTCTATGCAAGGATAAATCAAAATGCAGTATCATCACGTAATTCAGTGAAAGGAAAATATTCAACTTGTTGCATGAGAATTTGGCTGCTGAGTTTCCACTAGCATGAGGAATTCCATGTATTTATTTGGCAGCACAGATTTTGATCTATGACAACACTGCTGAAGCATTTTGGGAGAAAAAAATGGATAAAAGCCATTATCTTTCGATTTAAACTTGGACCACATTCTGTCTTACATTGAATGACAGACTTAATTATATTGCACAGGATTACTGAGCCCAGTATGACAAAATGACCTTTGAGAAAGAACTGAATATAGACAAACGGCCAAAGATCACAACAAATATCTAATTTGTATCATCTGCTTTATCAAAAAGCAAATTTGCCTTTTGATTCTTCTCCTTTCTTTCTCTGTAGAATGATTTTTTCCACACATTTCCAGAAATATGGAATGTAATCCAAATGGCTATCTTGCTCGCTCCTGATATGTGAGTGGGGTCTTTCTGGGAACTAGCTTTTACATTATCTCATTCCTTGGGATTTGGGGGACAAAGAGCAGCTATTGGGAGACATGGAAGTTGAAGTTGCCAAAAAGTAGGCATTGCAGGCTAACTGCCCAGGTACCCTGTTATGTATTATTACTTTCCTCTGCAGTATCTGTGGTTTTATTTATGCACTTTGCTTTTCTACTCTTTGACATGTTGGGCCTGCCAGCTCCTTTCCCTAAAGTTTCTCCATGGCTCTACCACGCTGTCTTTGGCAGTGAGAATACCCTCCTACACCGAGCACCGCCTCCTCGAGCCTTCAGTTCTTTCTCTAAAACACATGAACGTTGCAAGGCCAGTACCAGCTCCAGTGTACTGCTAACTAAAACTAAACAATCCTGCCTTCTTCTTTGGACACCTCCACCCTCAGGAAAATGGGATTTCTCCACCGCAATACTGGGCAGGTGCCTGCAGTTTGGTGGTTATCTCGGTCTGGTTAGAAGATGAGCTCCTTGAGGCACACGTTAACCTTAGGCTATTGTCTGTATCACCCCAAGCACACCACTGGCACATAGCTCCGAGTAATAAATGTAACACCAGCCCACAAAAATCAGGAACTGTTATGCTGTTAAAATCTTCCCAAGCTGCAGGTTTCAAAAGTAAAGTGCTTAAGGAATTGTGAATCATATTGAAGGAAGAGGAATAAGTCAACTTTAAAGGGTTATTAACATGTATGAAGAAAATATTTTAAAAATTAAAATAAGTCCATCCAGCTCCTCAAAGCTGACTACAGATGGAATATATATTGCTTGCCCTGATTGACTCAGTGGAACACTTTGGCTGCCTCAAGTTCTTTCTTTTTCCTTCCCACAATTGTGTAAATAGCCAGATATTTGGACAAATACAAACAGACCAATCCTCTTGGAGACTTCTGGATAAGCTGAACATATCAGGACTGCACAAGAACTGTCTGGTTAGAGAT
Organism: Burhinus bistriatus; assembly: GCA_013397275.1. Lineage (NCBI taxonomy): Eukaryota > Metazoa > Chordata > Aves > Charadriiformes > Burhinidae > Burhinus > Burhinus bistriatus. The sequence continues at coordinate 402,194 of VYXH01001640.1, read as the reverse complement.
GTTGTCACTTATATAAACCTCCTCAAAAAGATCTACCAAGTCACTGCTGAAGCCACCAAGAAGACTGAGGTAATTATTGCCACCTCCTGTTTTAAGCAAACTCTGTAGCACAGTTAAAACCGCAAAAGCAATGTGTCACTTGCAAAATGAAACCAAAATCTCAATAGATTTGGAAGCTTTTAATATCAGCTATTAGCTAGTTATCAGAAGACCAAGGAGTTAAATGGGGAAACTAAACAGGTGGGAAATCCATAAAGATAATCAACCAATGATACCTAAAGAGGGATATTTCCCAAAAGATTCAGAGGCTCCACTTAGTTCAAACGATAGACTCTTAATAACTTGGTTATTTATCTATAACTACCTTTTAAAGTACAGAATGCTGAATCTAATTCTATTTGCATTGAAGTCAGTGAGAAATCATTCACTGATTTCCTGTACAAAACATTCTTCTGTGTCAAAAGAGACTACTATGAAATATCCTTATTTCAGCATTTGAAAAACAGAGATATACACAATGTCACAAATTGTGACAGCAAGTGTCACAGTCAGAACTTACAACTTTGACTAAGTTTCACCAAACTTTGGCAAAGAACAAGACCAACGTGGGATATCTGAGATTAGCACCAAATGTGGCTTAGTTAATTTAAAAAGATCCAAATAGACCATTGGTCTTTAGAAATAGTAGTTGCTTAGTACACCCAGGAGAGTCTTAGCAGGGGTCTGTATAGCCTGAAGAGTCTACACAGAAGTTGCCATAAACAACGCATGTGATATCTCAAAACTGTCTGTATAAGCACAAGAACGCTGCATGTTTTAAGAGACTGGGAAAGTTGAATATAGTGGTATGTATCCCAGGAAAGATTCATCTGAGGCCTATTCTTATTTCTATTGGATTGAACAGCTAAATGTGTCAATAAGAAGTCATTCAAAGTTTCCTCATTCTTTAATTTATAAGCATTTATAAGCAAATCTTCTGAAGCATGATTGTAAAAGGTAAAAAAAGTAAAGAACTCACGATGTCAAAAAAGAAATAAAATCTTATCGTTCTGCTGCCATAAAAAAATGGATAAATGAATGCAAAATCCCACTAGCTCCATGAATGCCTTTCTATACTTTTTTTTACAGAGATCTGTGAAAAATAGCCCCAAACTGCAGCCATTAGAGACTTTGGTTTACTTGGCAGAGGAAGACAGTGTTGCTTAAACACAGCACTATTTTTGCTGCTGTTGTTGTTGTTGTTGCTGTTGTTCACCTGCACTTTTTGTTCCTGCAGCTACAACGTTTGGAAGAGCTACCTGTTGTAAATGGCATTAATGAAAAAACAATTTGGAATCAGAAAGAGGTGAGAATGCAGTACCTGTTTCTGTGTCTAAGATATTTTGTGTAGAAAAACAAATACTAAAATGCCCACTTGAGCCTTACCAATTTTGTAAACATTCTCAAATGCAGTGCTAAGAATTGTTTACATAAGTTGTGCCAGCTGCTTAATGGTTAAAGACTTTACTTTTCTTCACAGTGAAGCAGCAGGGAAGGAGACACATAGAGGAGGAACTTGCAATTAGGAGCAACACAATTGATCATCCGAAGACCATCTGGAAAATTTGCCTGCCGATGGGCAAACTGCTGATGAAGTTTTCAGGATGTTTAACACTTAACACCCAACACTGCACTATGCTTAAAGAATTTATGGACTTAGGGGCAAACTGTCTGGCACCAGTACTTTCTGCTTGGCCTTCTGCAGTACTTAAAACCATGAACCTACATTTTCAGAATTGTTTCTTCATTTGAAGTTAGCGAAATGCATTGATCAGCTATGTTTTGCATTAGAGAGATTTTCCTTAAGAAGCTAAAGTATCTCATATTTACATTGACTATTTTTTATTGCTGCTTATGGGGTTGAATCCTCTTAAATCACATATTAATGATATTACTGAGGTTTGTGCTTCCTGACTTACAATGGTATAGTTAACTAAGAAAAGCTCATCTTTGGAATTTTAATAAAAGCAGCTATTTGATGACTTATCAGGAAGTGGGAATATTTTTTCACATATATGATTTTTTCCCTTAAATGAGTCATCTCAGCTTAGCCCTCAGCATTAAGGTTTGATTCCACAAAGTACTTAAACACAAGTGTAACTTTAAACATATGACTAGTGGTACTGTTTCAAAAATAGCCCCATCGGTCATGCCCCTAAATTTAAAAATGCTGAAAGACCTTCTTGAATCAGAAGCTTCAGCAAAATTGGCAAACTTGCGTTGCTTGGGATCACATTTAGTTGCCCTTTTTTTATTTATTTTAAAGCATAGGTCTTCAAAACAAGAAAATCAGTGGGAAAAATCCATGATTCAACTGACAGTAAACAGAGGACGTAATGCTAATAGCCAAATATACAGTACTGTGAAACTGTGCCTATTAGTAGATAATTAAATGCAAAGACAGAAAAAGGCTCAAGCCCCACCAGGCAAGTATTCCATTTCTAAACCTATTTTGTTCAAACATATACCAGCAGCCTTAACTACAGATTGAGTTACCAAACATATAGTAGTGCAATAAAACCCCAGCAATTGATCACAATAAAGCTAGAATTTTGTCAAAAGACAGTAAAATATTGCTATACAAAAGAATTTTCCAGTACAGTAACATTGAATGAAAAGGGAGTCATGAAGCCTTTGGGATATATTTTTTATTTTTCCATTGAATTTGGCTCCTTTCAGAACATAAACAAAGGGTGCACAGTACTGCCTGGCTCGCCCTTACTTTTTCAGGAAAAAAGGTTTCTGTTGATTGCTTTCATGTGCAGTATACGTGTTCACCTTTTCCATTAAGAAGAGGTTTGTGTTTTGACACCAACACTGCAGAAGAAATTGCCAGGGATTCAAAGGAGGCAGGCTTCATGAAAACCTGCTGTAGGCAGAAAAGGAAGAATGTCATTCATGTTCGTGTCGATTAGGCCTTTATAGGGCAAATCCTGACCATGCTAAGGGTCAGTGAGTGGAGAAGCTGCTCCTGGCCTCCAGAGCCAGAATTCACCCCGGAAATCCACTGGGAGTCCTGCATGGAAGTATGCCCTTCCCACTTCTGGTGTTAAAATCTTGTCACATCTTTTTCAGTCATGGTTAAAATTACCTTTGATTTGGTCCCATGGGACCTGAAGGTGTTCAGCTTTGAGATATCTGCCCACTCTTTCCATCTGCAACCATGGGGCACAAGAGCTTTGAGGAACCCCAGTTTCTCTTTCTTCTTGAACAAATTGGAGCAAAACCTCCCTAGCCCTCCCTTGAAACCATCAGAAAATTACCCATATCAAGCTGTAAATTAGAAAGAAGTATTTCAAGATTGCTGGAAAGACTTAAGTGATCAAACCTTGCAAATGGTTGACAGGAACTTTGCGTATAAATCAGTGGAGGTGGAATTCATCTCACCCCCTTCCCAGCCAAACACATTTGCCCTCTGGTGATCTCTCCCTGTGACTACAGAAAGGGAGGACAGCTACTAAGCAAGGCTGACCATAGGTGAGATCAGTCTTTCTCTCGGACTTGTTTTGAATCCTGACTCTCAGATGCTCACACAGGACTTGGTATTAAAATGAGCATCTCCCAGTGGCCAGGCCAATTCCCCTCTGCTTTCTTGAAAAGGTAAGTCGTTTTGGGAAAACACAAGCAGAGTCCTTCCAAATAATTGTCCATATATAGCAGGCCTGCGGTGCTTTGGCAAGGCTGTGTAGGGAACACAAGTTTGCCATGAAGCTGATGTGAAGGCCACTGCTGCCGACGTGCTCAGCACACCGTACCTTTCTGTGCCTTGCCCTGTTACAGCTTTTGGTCTCTACGTCCTGTCATGACCGTGAAAATCACTTTAGAATCGAAGAACAAATGCCAAAAATATACAGTACCATAAACTAAACCAAAACCACAATAAAAAAAAGTAGGCCCCAAACTAGTAAGTTGCAAATACAGCTCTGTCTGTGTGGGAGGGGTGGATAATTGAGCGCCAAATGAGGATTTTGAACTCCCGCCGGATCCTTGTGGTGCTGATTCTCTTTCAAGCAGCATGTGAGAGGTGCCAGCCATCCAATGAAACACTAAATATTTAAAAACAACAACCCCACTCATCTGGTGGCTGGGTTTGAAAGAACAAACATCAGTCCATTGTCTGGCTTCTGCCCTCATCTTGTACACACAGAAAGCCAAAGACTCTGAATAATTTTGTGGCCTCAGGCATCAACAATAAACAATGTATATTTGATGTGTTGGCCTAATTTTTGTACACTGAATCTGCCATTTTAAAGCTGTTTCCATGCCTTTTTTTTTTTTTTTGTTATGTTCAAGTCTTTATATGCCTTGCGATATTTTTTTGTACCTTTCTCAAGTCTTCCAGTTTCACGTTTAGGATACTGTTACTGAGGAAGAGGTGACCAAAGTGCTCTTTTACACTAAAAGACCACTGTAGACATGATTCTTGCAGAAACTTGCAGTTTCAGTCTGTTGAACTCCTTGCCTGTTGGTACACTTTCTAATTAAATTATCACATTTTGAGGGAAATGTCCTGAAAGCAGGGGAAAGGAAACATAATTATCCTTGCAGTGGAGACAAAGAATACTAAATGAATGTGGTTTCCAAAGTATTTTGCCAGACTTCTGCTATGAAAATTATTGTCCAGAAGGGAGGCTGTAAACCTATTTTTGAAGATTAGTACGTTTCAAGACGGACTATTGTACTTCAGATAATTGCTTTAACCTTTCTCATAAGATTTATAAGGTCTTCCAACACTTGTGGTACCAACATTTGTTTGTGACTTTTATTGCTCTCAAAGCAGTCACTGATTCAAATGACAGACCTACTCTTTGGTCTCTGCAAAGCTGTATTTTCAGAGGATTAAATGACCCCTTTTTTCTCTCCATCCCTCTGAGCTCCTCTACCCCGGGGCTTCGCTTTGCATCCCAGGCTCAACACAACCAATGAGTCAACTCTTTGCAGAAGCAAGAGTAATATACAGTCTAAGGAAGCGTTACACATAATGTAGTAATTTATTAAAGGAAAAAGCTTGTGACGAATGTACAGGAAATATTTCAATACTGCTCCTTGATGAAGGAATGATAGGTATAAACTTCTCATCAATGATGATAAAAAAGCTGTAACGTACAAGGCAAATTGTTGAGTGTGATTTACCATTTCACTTTTAAGCAGTGTTTTATAATAGCGGTACTTTGCCAATACCAACAACACTTGCCCCACAGGCAAGTGCCACAAGTCGAGGTATTTGCGTTTTCCTCAGATTACATAGGCAACACGTGAGGAGAGCTGGCCACATAAATGGTATAAGCTACAAAATCTAAAAAGCTTTGAAAGAACTAGCTGAGCTAGTCCACTAAGAAACACTGCTAGGGCTAGACTGGGGAGGTGAAACCTATAGCTAGAAATAGCCCTGGGAAGCAAACCAAAATCCTGGGGGGCAGAGGGGGGAGATAACAGAGATGCCCCACAGCCTGGGTGAGGCTGCTGCTCACCCAGCTGATGGATGAAGCCCCTGCATTTTCACCCAACTGGTTTGATCAGACCTACTCTGAATATACCTTTTAATTCAGGATCCCCATGTGCCACAGGGAAGTGAACAAAGTTAGCACATGAACCCAGAAAAGGCCTTGGTCAAGAGATAGTCATTGCTCTGTAGAGCTTGGCCAAGCCTGGACCAAGGACCCAGGCAGATTTGTGCAAAGACAGCTGCAGCAGCAGTTAAACGGTCATGTTTTAAGATATTCTTGCTCTCCCTCCTCCCCCTTCTCTGCTCTTTCCTGCAGACCCTCTGCCACAGATCCTCCCTCTGCAAGGGAGTACATGGAATTATTTTTGGAAGCTCCTCAGGTGCTCCAATGGACAGTCAGAGGTGAGGCTGTTAGCAGCTGCAGGAGGGTTGTTTGGACTTTGAACCCAAAGATACCCTTAAATCCCCTTAATCTGAAAACACTTAAGCACGTTCTTCCCACTGAATTTAACAGAATTACTCTCATTCCTAAATTTAAAGCACTTCAGGATCAGAGCCTTTCTTAGTCTTGCATGAGATGGCTGTGACAGAGTAAGGCTTTGAACTTCTTTCTTTTGAAATTGAGTTGGGCTGTCTTAACCACAAGACCACAGGTATTTTGTGAGACTGCTCATTAATGTTTGCAGCATGTTTTAAGATCTGAAGATTTGAGAATGCTATAGAAGATACTACAGCCGTAGCTTGCTTTCCAGCTTTCTAGAGAAACCATTGCTAAAGCTAATGAGATCTTTGATTCTTGATCAGGTTGATTTTCTTGGCTGCAGTAACCAGTTGTGATACTGCTGCCAATTCTATTTAAAACATTTAAATACATGACAACTAATGAAAAAGAAAAATAGTCAAACCTTCTGCTCAGATTTTAGGTATTATTTTTAAAGCTAAGAAAATATTCAAATAATCTGTTTATTTCCTATTACTCTTTTCCCCTTATAAATTCTATTTGCAAGTAAAGCTCTAGCAGGTAGAGTAAATTCACCTTTCTTACATTTCAGAGTCTGCAGATAAATTTAGGCTATTAAGAAAATGGCTGAATTAAAATACTTGCATGTCTAACATCCTTTGAAAAGAAGCAGCAAGAGGAAGACTGCAAAAGAGAGAGAGAAATTCTGTCTTCTTTTTAAGGCCATATAGCTTTTCAGAAAACTTCTTTCTAGCTCACCGTTACACTGCAGCATGTGCCCAGAGGCCCAGACTCAGCCAGCCTGGCTTTAAATCCCTTTGGCTGTTTGTTTCCTGATGTCTGAAGACTTAAGTAAGAGGGAGAGGAGGAGTTAGAGTGACTTAGGCAGAACATAGGCTTCTTGACTCAGGGTCTTTAAGTACGATATAAAAAGGACTATCAGCATGCTCTGTGCAGGAATAGCTCTGGGTTTCCATCAGTAAATTTGTATCTGTTAGACTTTATTTTGGGCAAGTTTCCAGAAAAATGTGGGACAGGGTGTGCTGGCGCCATCTCTAATATATGAGAGATGGTCTTCCCTGCTTTGGCCCACATGTCCCCATTCAGCAGGAGAAGGAGGTTTCCACCATCTGCATGTGGCTTCAAGGGTGGTGGGGACATCCCGTCTTCTCCAGCAACGCTTCTCCTCTGTACTGCCTGCCATCGCAGCCTCGCTCCCCACGTTTCCTCAGCCCAGAGCAGTGCAGCGCTTGAAGGGAGCCGAACTGAACCTCTGCCTCCTCCTCTGCCCTTGCAGCCGTGTCTGCTTCACCTGGCTTCACGTAGCATGGGGGTACAGCACCATGCCACATCTGACCGTCTCTGCCCCTCCAGGCATCAGGCAGGATTGGGTCTGAGTCTGCCTCTGTGTGCCTTTGATAAACGACTGCTGGACAAACATCCACAGCAGATGGGGCAGATGCTGCTCCTGCTCATTTTGCAAAGTGCTTTCCCTGCTCTACCAGCATAACCTTCTCTTTGCTAGTGTTAGCAGTTGTTTTCCATTTGGGAACATAATTCTTCTGTATCCATTCAAACTGACTGATGGGGTGCATTCAAGACAAACCTTTCTTCTTGTGTGCCATTTGGGCCGGGAAATGAGGACCAGGTAAAATCATCTCCCTGTTTCAGTATACAAAAATGCTGCCATTTGACTTGAAGTTTCTCTTTAAGCATTGATATTGGTGAGTTTTGTAATTTTACGCAAATCACTTTCGTGCTCTGTTTACCTGAGAGTCAGATAGTTTCATAGCCAGGTAAAGGGACCCGAGGTAGGCCAAAATAAATTTATAATTGAATTTCAATTAACTATAAAATATATTTATAATAAGTTTATGTTATGTTTTGCAAAACAGGTTTGTGATGCTCTTCTAAAACATGCTACCTCAGCACAGGGTGCAGTGGAGGAAATGATTTCTGTGCAGTGATTTGAGACTCACTTAATAAAATCACCTAGTAGATTACAGTGTAAATATATGGCAATTCAGGTCCTATTTCTGCACTCTTGAAGGAAAAAAACCCAACTCTATTGAGTTTAGATTTTGCTTTGAGAAAAACTTCAGGAGAAGACCTTTCTTACTGCTTAGCTCAGTTTAGCACAGTGTCATCAGTGTACATATATACACATATATTTATATGTAGACATATATATACACCTATAGCAGCAGGCAGTGGCAACTTTCACCTAACTAGGAACTTTGTGTAGGTTGTTTTAAAGCTGAATGGAAGAAAACAGGGGCAATCCAAGTATAGATCCAACACAGCTCTGTCCTCAGGCAGTAAATAGTGCAGGACACTTGTCATGGGAAAAAAATAAAATCTACAAGAAGTCTGTTAGAGCCATTGATATATGTAGGTCTTCCTAACTTAACTTTGATTACTGATAAACCAGCCATAACCATAGCCCTCGTTATTCAATATGTGTTGTACAATGACCAACTGTAGATACACATAAAATTAAATTAATTTAGCAAAATCATTAGAACCACTTCACATCCATCTCTTTATCTAACTGAAGGAAAGAATATACTGGATAAAGAAAAATAGGGTATTTCTCACCAATGTGAGATTATTAACCTTTGAGTAATGAGGAGATGGAAATACAGAGATTAAAAGATTTGATCCAGGTCACCAAGGGAATTGGAACAAATACTACGGCCAGAATTCATACCTTTCTGATGTTTCCTTTTCTTGGCAACCAGTATTTCGTTTAAGGCAAGACTTTTTATATATAGTTGGTCCGATCTGAAATGACTATTTTTGTTTTGCTGAAAAATTAATTGCTTTATCAAAATCATTCTGAATTCATGAGTGTATTACATGAAATGACAGTATACCTTGGTCAGTCAGTTCTCTCTAGGACACAGGGAAGGCGTGGCCAGGACATTGTTTTTCCAAAGTAAGTGCTGAAGCCCGGGGACCCTCAGGCTATGCTCCTTACCCCATTCAGCTGAAAAAAACTCTCTCTGAATACATTGTATTCAAAAAAGGACTGGGTAGGCCTATTTCTCTCAACAGGCTACACCAAGATCTCCCACACTGTCATGTATAGAAGACATTCATCACTAACAATTCCAGTATCAAGGCGAGAAGTAGAATGTTGATTCTTATGCAACAACAGTTTCCCATTAGTAAGAATCTTTTTAATTACATGCTTATAGAACCAAACCCAGTTCCGAACCTGAATCACTCTGACTCAGTTACTTTACCTGTTGCAATTTCCAAATGAACTTTAAATACTCACTGACCTTACTGGGAAGCCCTAAATTCTAGTTAGGTAAAGTAAAATACTCTTGCTATTGTGCAAAAAGTCCTACTGACTTCTGTGGATCATGTGTGTGAGTAAGGTAATGCTTGGAAAATCATACGTAAATCCTAATTTTTTTGTAGTAACAGTAGTAGTGATGGGCTCTGAAACATTCTGAGTGACAAAAGGTCAGGGAATGACTATTCCCTAATTTTACCTGCCCAGGTAGCCAAGAAGACCAATGGCATCTTGGCCTGTATCCAGAATAGTGTGACCAGCAAGAGCAGGGAAGTGATCGTGCCCCTGTACTCGGCGCTGGTGAGGCCGCAGCTTGAGTACTGTGTTCAGTTTTGGGCGCCACAGTATAGGAGGGACATTGAGGTGCTGGAGCGTGTCCAGAGAAGGGCAACAAAGCTGGTGAGGGGTCTGGAGAACATGTCTTATGAGGAGCGGCTGAAGGAATTGGGATTGTTTGGTCTGGAGAAGAGAAGGTTGAGGGGAGACCTTATTGCTCTCTACAACTACCTGAAAGGAGGTTGCAGTGAGATGGGTGCTGGTCTCTTCTCCCAAGTAACTAGCGATAGGACAAGAGGAAACGGGTTCCAGTTGCGCCAGGGGAGGTTTAGGCTGGACATTAGGAAAAATTTTTTCACTGAAAGAGTTATCCAACATTGGAACAGGCTGCCCAGGGAGGTGGTTAAGTCTCTATCCCTAGAGGTGTTTAAAAGTCATGTAGATGTGGTGGTTAGAGACATGGTTTAGTGGCAGACCTGGTAGAGTAGGGTCAATGGTTGGACTAGATGATCTTAAAGCTCTTTTCCTACCTAAAGGATTCTATGATTCTATAATAATTGTCTGTGGATTGTCAATAGAGGTAAACTGGATTTTCTACCCTATACAGTCTTTTGTTCACAATACTTTAAATTTGTTAATTTTCACAGGTTTCAGCTGTGAGTATTAAATAAATAAATCTATAAGCCTTTCACAAATAATGTGCTGAAATACAGTGAAACTTTCTTCGACAACACTTTGCCAAACAGGATAGATAACTCTTCTACTCAAAAATACAAATTGCAATATGCTGACCCCTCTAAAAAATTTGAATCAGTAAGGAAAATAACTTTTTTGTGGCCCTGAACAGAAAATACACTTTGTAAACTTGGTATATGACTTTTGGCTAAACACTTCTTTATTCACCCCTCTAGAGATGAGTAACAGCGGTTATCTCTCTCTGAGAAAAAGGGGCTTAAGACTCAAACCTGCATCCCCGCAGGCAGAGACCTCTGCAGCTGTGCAGAGCTGCTGCTGCCTGTGCAAATCTGCAGTACGCGAAGGGACCTGCTGCATAGCTTTGGCAGCTGGTAGCAAATCTGGTAACAGGCAGACTGCGATGCAGTGGCCAGAGGGACATGATCAGCCACGTGATGTAAAGTCATAACCTGGTTCAAATTCACTAAAGTCTAAACTGTTCAATGAATTTTGTTGTGTTCTCTCTGTACCAGCAGTTCCTTGTGCTAGATAACCATTGTCTGTCCCCCTGATGCCAGCTTAAAATTTGAATACAATCCTTGTTCTACACTTCAGCTACTTTGTCAGAAATGTGATCATCTACCTACCATGCATGACTCAGATCCACACCGGTGACCTGGGAACACACAGATTTGGTATTGAAAACTACGGCCTAAGAGGCAGGGTCAATCACACTGTGTTTAGATAAAATGGTAAATCGGGTGTTAAGCCAGACTAGAGCCAACATAGCTGCTGAAATGATGCTAAGCTTTTCCAATGATTCAAATCCTTTTTTTTTTTTTTTTTTTGAAAGGATAAGTTTTTCCCGGAAGACTTTCTGTTATAAAGTATCACCTGCCCTCCTTCTGCTGACCAGCTGCCAGGATAGAAACCTGAAGATGACAAACACTGTGTGGCTTCCTCTCTCTGCCACCTTGACAGGGGTGCAGCTGTGAGTTTATGACTGTTTTGTAAATCTTTGCTGTGGGGTGATAGGAGAGTGCACGGTGCTGTGCCTATCACTGTGGAACCATGATCCCGGTCCACACCCAGCTGTGTGTTGCCAGACCGCCCATGCAAACTAACCTGATGTCCCTTTGACAACCTGGTCTGCAAGGGGAAATAAAAAAAAAGAAAACAAAGAAAGTGAGGACTCAGCAAACAATTGGTCTGAATCTCCTTCTCAAATCAAATAACTTTTATTGCTGAAAAATTATAACAAATGAAAAAATGTGCGCTTCTGGAGAGCTGGTAGCCTGGTCCTTGCCAGAGCAACAAACTCCACACAAGGCTGCAAGCAGGGAAAGGGAACTCACATCTTTTCTTAATACTGGCACAAAACTCATAAACTAACCCACAGAGCATCTGAAGACATGCAAAGGGGCAGTGTTATTTTTTGATTTGGCATTACTGTAAATCAGACAGAGTAGGGGTTTTTTTTTCCATTTTTTTGGCAATGAGCATTTTTGAACAAAAATACCTTATTCTACAACAGAACTTCTAATTGCATCATGCCGATTGGCTACTAGTTAATCTCATCTCAAATAAAGACGAGATTGAGATGATGCAATCACGAGAAAAATCAGCTCAAAAGAACAGTTGCAATCTGGGCTTGGAAAGAGTAACACAGGTAAGCAACTTGGCTATGAATCCCTTTGAGAAACTGGAGACATATTCCCTTCCCCTGTCAGCCCCATTTCATTTGTCCAGAGCAGGCTGTAAAGCAGCTGGTGTTGGGGGACATAATGTAATAAAAGACAGAGAGTCACTGCAATACGGTCTTGCTAAAAAAAAATTAAAAACTAAAAAAAAAATTTGTCATTTGGCAAATTACAAAAGATACTATCAATGAATAATCAGATGAATAATGATTTATCAGATTGGCAGTCTGCTAGCAAGTGACCAGATCTGCATGCCTTACTCACAAAACATGGTGCTCATCTTATCCAAACCAGACACAGGGACTGGCCCAAGACGTGACAGAGAAGGATGACAGCAGATGAATGCTTCAAACACCAACAGGGAGAGACATTTGCTTTCCTGCTTGCAACCTTGGGAAGCATCTGTGTAGTTAAGACAGCAGCACTGTTACATTAACCCTTGTGAAACCATTAGCAGGGCACATAGCGAGGCCCATCTGTTTACTCAGGCCTCTGTGAGGCGGGGAGAGCTGCTGTTTTGTTGCCCTTTAAGTGTGAATGACACGATTCAATGAGGAATCGAGAAACTGTTGGTTGTTGCACCAATATTAAAGCTGTGGCTAATTGCATTTTAATCTTTCCAATAGGCAGAGAGGTTAACTGACAGGCTTAATATTTCACAAACTAAAAAGCAAATAATAAATCCACTATAATGAATTGACTTTCTAATCAAGAACTAAAAATACACCTTCAACCACCATATAACAAAAGGAATGAACAAATAACTAGTTTTTACGTATACATGTAAAAAGGCCATTTTTTAAACTACTAATTCCCCAAACTAGAACTTGTGAAGCACTGCTTCTGGACGCCGTGGCAGGGGCAGCAGTGTGTACAAGAAGGCAGCTGTTTGTGCTGCGGTGGGAAAGCTGGGCGCTGCACAGCCACACACAGAGCTGATAGCTCCTGTCCCAAAAAGCCTCCATTTCAAGTACATGGCTAGGGATAACAGATGGATAGAGATGGGAGCTGATGAGAACAGTGGGATACTGGACAGTCTGAAATCCCAGCTGCTTACCCGCTCTCTAATATTGCCAAGTTAAAATTTCACAGTCTCAGTGTCATGGCAGAGTTTGCTCTGCTCTTCCTCACTGAGGAAGAGGAGGAGCGAGACCTTCGTGCATGTTGCAAAAGGGCTTCGGGCTGGAATTTGCTGCTGAACCAGATTCCCTAAGCGATGCATAAAAATACTTGGTTTCTCCACGTCTCCTTGCTGCTTCATTAACGGAAAAGTGGTTGCAGGCTAAGTTATGTGTTCAGTAGCAAGGAATGGCGCAGGTCTGTATGCTGGGCACACAGTTTGGGAGGTCAGCACTTAAACCTTCGAGTAGAGGCTGACACTCACCAGGGGTTTACATGGGCTTCAGGAGCTGGCCAGGCCACAAGCGACACATTTCCTCTAAGTGAGCCTGAGGTACAGCTGATGGCTTAATGTAGCTCCCAAGCGAGAGCAGCAAAACAGTAGTAATCTATCATGGTGAAATGGCCTCCACGCCCAAGGATGCTTTTAAGTGCAGGATTGAGAAATAAAAACCCCAAATGCCCATACTGGGACCAGCGCGGTATTGCCGCGGGGCCGTGACTCACACAGAGTTGCCACCGAAGCGGGGTGAAGAGCCCAGCCACCGCTCCACCCTGTGGGCAGGTGGCCACTCTTGGGGCAGGACACCTAGGAGAGCTAAAACTGCACCTTGCTTTGCAGAAAAGGGAGATTTGTGTCACCACACGGTCCCAAAAGCGGTGGCTTTCAGACATGACACACTTGTAGCGCGGTCTCAGCTACCTGCGCTGCTTCAGAGCGTCCTTTCTGCGCAGATTTATACCTAACGAAGTTGAAAGCTGGATGTGCCTTTACAGACAGCAACGACATTAAAGCGTGAGGTGATGTGGCAGGTAATTTCCTGGTTTTGGGGACTTTCTTACTTTACAGTCTGAAAGGCAACAAGCGTTTAAAAGAATTGTCCCCAGACGCCATCCTCTACCCTGCCCCGTCCCGGGAGAAGCCGCAGGGACCCCAGGAAGTTTCTCCTCAGCACTTTTCCAAGCACAGGGCCGGGGCCGGGCGCTGCCGTTAACGGCCGGTTCCGCCCCGCAGCGGCCGCTGCGGGGCGGAACCGGCCGNCGTGCGGCTTTGCCGCTCCCTCCTGACTTGTCTCCTTACCTGGCTAGTGCACTTGTGCGTACTTCGCCTTGTGGGTTTTAAGTTTGTTTTGTTTGAGTTTTGTTTTTGTTTTTTTTTTTTCTTTTCTTTTTTTGGGGCGTGGGGAAGGGCGGAGGTGAGCTTTGCCCCGTGGCTGGCTCGAGGTACGTGTATTTGCAGTGGGATCTCCCCAGGGCTCGCTCCCCTTCTTCTCTGGTCGTGCTGGCCAGTCTGCTTGCATAGAGATAGTAACTATTCTCCTTCAGGCAGATATAAGAAGTTAACTTCCAGCTTTTCAAGCAAAAGCCTCTCACTGGTCGAAAAGACTTCAGTTTTGTAAGTTAAGCAAAAACTTTATAAACTGGCTCAAGTAAGCAAGGACTCTTAATCCTGCTTAACGGTGATGGGATGAAAACGCTCGGCTGACGCTCGGAGGGTTGAATAGCAGCCTCTTCGTCCGTCTGTCCGTCCATCCAACCCTCCCACCTCTCAGTTCTGGTGTGCGTGTGCGCGCTTCTTTCTCTCCCTCTCCCGTCTATCATAACTTCCTACTCCGTTGCGAGGCTTCTTCACGACGTGGACACAGCTGCGGAGCCTCGGCGGGACTGATGTGCGAAGGAGGCGTTTGGGAAACCTGTCCCTGCGCCCAGCTCCCGGGAGCTCTGCCGGGGGGGAGAGAAGGTGGGGACGCAGCGGGCGCTGGGTCGTGGGCTGCTCCCCCGGGGTGGCCCCTTCCAGCCGTGGGGGACCTCTGCAAGTCTTGGGTGTCATCGGACTTTTTTCAAAGGCAGATTGAACCTGAGTTTTGTCAACTCTCGTTGGACCCTGTGAGTGCTTTCTGAATGCCGACTGGGATATTGCTGTCGCAGTTCCTACTCTACAGGAAATAAATCAAAAGGGAAATAGCTATGAATTAGATGAGGGATTTATGATTTATGAAATGTACTTCTGTTTTCTTGTAGGACTACATTTTAGTGTGATTATCTTTTGTTAGGTAAAGTGTTTTCACAGGCTTTGCTGGAGTTGAAGTTGCTGTGAAGTTAGGAGTGCTTTCAGAGGTGAAAGTTTCCCTGGATTAGAAGCGGCATTTACTTATAGCAGCCATTACTCCTCTGTCTCAGGACCATAATGCTGATTAGAGTGCGTGCCTGTGGTCAGCACTTGGCAGTAGTTCGGTTCGAGGCTGAGGCAGATTTGGAAAGCGGGCTCGTGTTTTCATACACCGAGGGATGGATAGTGCCAGTCCCCTGAGCTTGAACGTGTGCGTGGAGGGGCCGGGGCCAGTGCCAGTGAGGGACCTGCCTTTGTGAGAAGAGGATTCCGTACAAACGTTCTGTGAACTTATGCGTTAACATATAACTAACTTCCACAGAAAGAGCTCTTTTTTTATGATTGGTATTGGTTTGAACAGGAGTGCATTGTTCCAATGAAATAAGCCTTTTGCTTTGGCATGTGGAATATTTATATAATGCTTTTCCCTCATTGTGTTTTTTCTCTTGGGCGCTGGAAGTTTGTTACCTTGCCAGATCAAAGAGTAAACCTGCTAATCATTTTAAAAGGCTTTATTATACTTAAGCATGCTTGCCTTGCTTTCTTGCCTAATTTATTTTACTCGCAGGTTCCTTGAACAGGTAACTCTTTAGCTGGACCCTCAATTAGTGTTCTGCGGAATAATTTGAGGGCTGCCTGTAGTCGGGAGGTGGATCTTCTGACTAATGCAAACATGTGTCCTTTGAAATGCAAAGAAATAAATTAAAGACTGCTGGTGACTTTGTTTCTGCTGTTGTTTTTCAGTTTCTAGGTAAGCTTTCGTCCTCTTTGGTGCACAGCGTCATTTTGTGTCACTCCCTGCACAACAAGACTGTAATAAAGAAATGAGATGTGGAAAACTTTTCTTTATGGTTATGCTTTCATCTCTGCCCATTAAAATTGACACTTTAATAGCTACCTAACAACCTTACTAGCACAATGTTTCATGCTTTATTTTTAATCTGAAATGGTTATTTACTGTGTAGTTCATTACCACTGGATTTTATGTTTGACCAAAGATGAATATTCTGTATTTTACCTTATTAATATTATATTTAATTCTCGAGGTTAGTTTTATAAAACAAGTGATTGGAGGGGAGCTTATGGTGTTTGTTTTCTTGCATGTGCCATCTAGGAAAGGTGATGCCATGATCTTCACTGAACTGGTCAAGCTTTGGGAGAAAGTATTTGGCTGGTAATATCTGCTGCCTGTAGTTAGTGCTGTGGTGCCATGGAGATGTATTCTAGAAGAATGACATTAATAGCTGGTGGGAGATGCCAGCTCCCAGTGGGGAGATCAGTTTTGCCGATAATGATCCATGCTTATCATACAATGATAAAAACATCTTGGAAAAATGTAGAGTAGCAGAAATAAGTGGTCTGCTTTACTCCATCTTAATATTCGATGTAAAACTGAGAATATTTGTCTAGGAACCTTTTTTCTTTTTTTCCTTCTCTTCCAACTCTTTTTACAGTCAAACATCTATACATTCGCCCCCTCCCCCAACCCAAAAGAAGCATGGAAACTTCCCTCCATTCCATGAAACAAACCCCAAAAAACAAAATCCAAAAGTAAGCTCTATGACCACTGCTGGACAGTTAGCTTATTTGCTCTTAGAGAACTTGCCTTTTTTGTTTGTTTGATTTTTGGGGGTTTTTTGTTTGTTTTTTGTTTTAACGTGGCTTTTGAACTAACTTTTTTAACAAAGTAACTCTTATCCTGAAGAATTTTGTTCTGTGATTTTTGAGCTGTTCATTCCTAGGTAAGTACTGTAAATAGCATTTATCTAGAATTTAAAATAGAACCTATCAAGAATTAATAAGCTGAACATAGATAGTTTTAGATTTTTGTACGCAGGTTTTAAATAAAAAGTGCTCTGTTCGTTGTTACCAACAACAGCTGATAAAAAACACGGTTGCTTGTCTTCTCTTGCTAATTCAGACTAGAATGCTGCTATTTTTTGCAAACAAGGGTGTTTTTTCTGGCAGAGAGTGCTGTACTGACAGTAGCAGGCTATGTAGCTCATAAGAGTGCACGTAGTTAAACCGAAGCTGCTGAGAAAGAGCTGCACTTTTACTCACTAGCAATTTTCTGTGTAGGTGAAGCATTTCTCAAGCTTTGACCAAGGATGTGATAACTTTAGCTACCGCATCAGTGCTTGAAAACTATATCTGATATAAGTGCCTCCTCGATTTCTGTCTGGAAGAAGTGATGGTGTAGTTATAGGTTTCTCTTACACCATGACACAAATTCAGATAGTATTTAGGGGCCATATTCAGCCATGAAAAGGTACTTCTTTGGCTAGGATGCTGTGTTGGTTTGACTTGTGGCTGGGTTGACATGGAGTTTATGCTTTTTGCATGATTTAGCCTGTGCTGTTTTCCTGACTATACTGAGAAGATGGGGGTGTGTATGTGTGTGTATATATATATATATATGTATGTATGGGGTTTTTTTAATTTATTTTGAGTTGATCCTTCCTGGGGTATAAACTAACCTCTGGATGGTGTTGCAGTTGACCCACGGTCTTGCTCCTGTGCAGGCTAAGGTGCTGACGGGCTCGAAGTCCTCAGCCATCTCTCATGGCACTCCCTCATGTGCCCATGAGACTGAATTCCCCTAGAGTTCCTCAAGAGGGATTCCTAAAGTTACTCAGATTATTGTGGGACAGGTATATGGCCATGGAAGTTGTAGCACATCTGCAGTCCACTTGCTGATATTTGGTTCATTGTGGGCTTGCAGTTTTCTGGGCTATCCTGGGTCCACAAACCAGCAAGAACCAGTTGAGTTCCATAGGGCTGTGCACATGGAGAAATATCCAGCACAAAAGTGACTTAATTTCACTGGTGTATCAACAGTTTGAAGGAAACAGAGTGATCTGATGATGTGGAGAAACTTTCTCTGGTCTCAGAAGCCTCTGGCTACTGAAAACACTGCAGCTAAGGTCATTCCTCAGAAGATGCAAGGGAGAGGAAAGCTGCATATGGGATAGAGCCTCCTGTGTGAGAAATGTCACTGTCTTATTAGAGAACATTGCTGTGCCTCCTCTTTGTTGGCTGTAGCCTGATCTGTCTCTTCCCCCTGCCCCCAGGCCTAGCATACTTATGTCAGTTGTGACTTCAAGCCAAATTTTACACGGTAAAGACAGTTTGACGCTCTTGTGGTTAGAAGCCTCTGTTTTTGTGAGGCTCCGTTACAATTTGGCCTTTGTTCCTGTAGCTGTAGACTCAGCTAGCTGGGGATCAGGCGTCTGCTTTGGTCTCTATTGCACTCCAGGTTCCTCAGTAGTTCATGGATATCACTTATTCCTGTGCCTGTTATATCATGAAATATTCTGATTTCCATTCCTGGTAAAGCTTTTGGGCAACTATATTTATTTATAGGTATACCTGGAAGAAGAGGGAGAAATATGCTAGTTTATTAATAGTTAGCAATTAATCGTGAGGGCTTGGTATTCTTTTTTTAGAGCTATCTTGCTTATCCAGGGAGATTTCAACAAGGTCAGTCGTTAGGTGTGTGTGCTGAGAGCTGCAAACCATAGCTAGATTTTAGAAACAATTATGTGTAATGCATAGCGCTGGAGTTATTTTTTTAACCTTCCTTTTCGTTTTAGGTGCTCTCAAGTGAATGCTGTTGTGTTCAAATTATTTGGGAAAATCTACCACTAAGAAACTCCTGGTTATTGTCTAAGACAATGATTTTACTTTCAGTGAAGAAGAGTAGAGAGCTGCCCATAACTAGGGTTGCAGAAGAATCTCTTTCCTGTGTTTATTTGATTACTTAAAAAATATTTGTGTAGAATATTTGTTAAATAGATTAGAAAATGACATTGAATTACCACTGTTTACAAATCTCAGCTGAAATTCTGAATATAGCTGGCCCATAATGTTTTACTAGCAAAAGGTGAATATACTAAATAAATCTATTTATATTTATTTGTGGATTGAAACAAAGTAAAAAGTTGCACAATGAGTTTGTACTACTACCGTCTTAAAATTATTCATTCATTGTTGCTAAGATTAGTGAATGTGTACGAAAAAGATAAAACAAAGCTGGGCTCTGTGTTCACATGTTTAGATCATGTTTTCGTGTTTTTTGCTGTGTTGCACTTTCTGGAGCTGCTTGTGGGTTCTGTGATTTGTGGTTTTTTTTTTTTTTTTTTTTTTTTTTTTTTCCCCCT
>VYXH01001640.1:361547-382845 GCA_013397275.1 Burhinus bistriatus | reverse complement strand
TTTTGTGGTTTTTGTTTTTTTTTCTTTTTTTTTTTTTTTTTTTTTTTTTTTTTTTTTTTTTCTTTCCCCCCTGATCTTTTGATGTTCGCAGTCAGCTCTGTTTATTTGCCGTTAAGTTGCTGTTCAGACTATTTTAACCAAACATCAGAAAGTCTAAAAGTTGAATGCTGTCAGCATGCTGTCTGGAAAAACAACGTTTTAAATGCTAAAATCACAGTGAGCGTTAGTGGAAACTTGATTGTACCCTTTGTAGAGGAATGTAGTGAAACTGACAATTTTAGGTACACGTGGTATATTTGGGTAGTACCTGAACATAGGTAGTAGTGTTAAGAGTGAAGATGCTTGGTCGTTATTAACCAACTAGAGATGTAAGGTGGTATACTTATTAAGACAAACTCCTAACTGCTCAGTAGAAGGTGCAGGGATTGGCCACTGGATCAGTTGCTTTTTTCTTTCTTTCTTTCTTTCTTTCAAGCTTTTCCTTTAGTGATAAGAAGTCATTTGTATCTGTTGTTGGAGACTTCTGTAGGAAAAGCCTCATTTTTGATGAAATATTTTGTGTGTGTCAGATTTTCATAACTCTTGTTATGTGTTCATTCCTTGCACTTTTGCCTGGGACCCCATGTTTTCAGCATGTAAATCCTCTTGGCCAAGGATCATGCTCTGTATGCTGTCTAGCACACTGCAAGAGCTAAGGGAAGACAACGTACAGGGCACTGGATAAAATACATGTTGAAATCTGTCATGATGTTTTATTTTCTTAAGTAAAAGACCCTGACAAAAGGCTGTTATCCAACGTATGCTACTAGATGAATTGCAGTTATGAGTGATGCATGCATAAGGCCTGTCAGCAAGTGTTCAAAAATATATGGGCTGCTTTGGGTGGTGTTTGTTCTTGCCTTTTGATTTCTTAAATCTAAACTTCTAGATTACCTGGTTTAAGTCATGGTCTAACCAATGAGCTCTTCCAGGCATGTCAAACAGATGATGACTAGTGACAGTTAGGGATTGCAGAAGAGGTGGTGAGACTGCCCAGTTTTCAGTTTGCTGCATCGTCTTAGGACAAGATGAAGGGGGAAGCTTCACACAGAAGGTTTGTTAATGAGCGAGTCCAAACAGTGCCTTTGTGAATCAAGTGGAAAAAGCTGATTACTATTGCATTTTTTCCATAAACATGGTGATATTAGTCTTAATTTGTGCATGGCATTTCCCTAACAATGTTGCACAGTCAGGTCTCACCTCCCTAGACGGATGGTGTTTCTGCAGTGTCTCCTCACTCTGTCCTCCACATATGCCAAATATATGTCCTGTGAAGAGGAGGTAGCGAGGTACTGATGTTTTCAAGGCTAACTTGGGGAGAGGAAAGGAAGGGTAGACAAGAGTTAGTGAAGCTGGGCCTCTTAAGGTGCAGGAGCAGGCTGTCCCCATGTGCCAAAAGATGAACCGGCAGGGAAGAAGACTGGCGTGCCTGCNTAGCAAATGTGATGTCCATCTACAGGAAGGGCCATAAGGAGGATCTGGGGAACTACAGGCCTGTCACTCTAACCTCGGTGCCAGAGAAGGTTATGGAGGAGATCATCTTAAGTGCCATCATGTGGCATGTACAGGACAACCAGGGGATCAGGCCCAGTCAACATGGGTTTATGAAAGGCAGGTCCTGTTTGACTAACATTTTGTATGACAAGGTGCCTCGCACAATGGATAATGGAAAGGCTATGGATGTTGTCTACCTAGACTTTAGTAAAGCCTTTGATGCCGTTTCCCACAGCATTGTCCTAGAAGATCAGGCTGCTCATGGCTTGGATGGGGATACTCTTTGTTGGGTAAAAAACTGTGTGGATGGCCGGGCCTGAAGTGTTGTGGTGAATGGAGCTAAATCCAGTTGGTGGCTGGTCACAAGTGGTGCTCCCCAGGGCTCAGTACTGGTGCCAGTTCTGTTTAATATCTTTATTGATGATCTGGACGAGGGGATTGAGTGCATCCTCAGTAAGTTTGTAGATGACACCGAATTAGGCGGGAGTGTTCGTCTGCTTGAGGGTAAGGAGGCTTTACAAGAGGGATCTGGACAGGCTGGATAGATGGGCTGAGGCCAGTTGTACGAAGTTCAACAAGGTCAAGTGCTGGGTCCTGCACTTGGGTCACAACAACCCCACACAGCACTACAGGCTTGGGGAGGAGTGGCTGGAAAGCTGCCTGGCAGAAAAGGACCTGGGGGTGTTGGTCAACAGCCAGCTGAATATGAGCAGGCAATGTGCTCATGTGGCCAAGAAGGCAAATAGCATCCTGGCTTGTGTCAGGAATAGTGTGGCCAGCAGGACTAGGGAAGTGATTGTCCCCCTGTCCTTGGCACTGGTGAGGCTGCAGCTCAAGTACTGTGTTGAGTTTTGGGCCCCTCGCTACAAGAAGAGACATTGAGGTGCTGGAGCGTGTCCAGAGAAGGGCAATGAAGCTGGTGAAGTGTCTAGAGCACAGATCTTATCACAGAATCACAGATTCACAGGGGTTGGAAGGGACCTCTGGAGATCATCTAGTCCAACTCCCCTGCCAGAGCAGGGTCACCTAGAGCAGGCTGCACAGGACGGCGTCCAGGCGGGTTTTGAATGTCTCCAGAGTTGGAAACTCCACCACCTCTCTGGGCAGCCTCTTCCAGTGCTCTGCCACCCTCAAAGTAAAGAAGTTCCTCCTCATGTTTAGATGGAACTTCCTACGTTCAAGTTTGTGCCCATTACCTCTTGTCCTATCACTGGGCACTGCTGCAAAAAGACTGGTGCCATCCTCCCAACACCCTCCCTTTAAGTATTTATAGGCATTGATGAGATCGCCTGTGAGCCTCTTCTTCTCCAGACCAAAAAGACCCAAGTCCCTCAGCCTTTCCTCATAAGAAAGATGTTCCATCCCCCTAATCATCTTTGTAGCCCTCTGCTGTACCCTCTCCAGTAGTTCCCTGTCCTTCTTGATCTGGGGAGCCCAGAACTGGACACAGTACTTCAGATGCAGCCTCCCCAGGGCAGAGTAGAGGGGGAGTATAACCTCCCGCGATCTGCTTGCCGCACACCTCTTGATGCACCCCAGGATGTCATTGGCCTTCTTGGCCACAAGGGCACATTGGTGGCTCATGGTCCTCCTGTTGTCCACCAGGACTCCCAGGTCCCTTTCCACCGAGCTGCTTTCCAGCAGGTCAGTCCCTAACCTGTACTGGTGCATGGGGTTATTCCTCCCCAAGTGCAGTACCTCATGCAGAAACCTCATGAAGTTCAACAAGGGCAAGTGTAAGCATCTGTCCAGGTCACGCTGAATGGCAGCACAGCCTTCCAGTATGTCAGCCACCCCTCCCAGTTTTGTGTCATCAGCAGACTTGCTGAGGGTACACTCTGTCCCTTCACCCAGGTCATTGATGAATATGTTGAACAGGACTGGACCCAATACTGACCCCTGGGGAACACCACTTGTCACAGACCTCCAACTAGACTCTGAGCCACTAATCACAACCCTCTGAGCTCTATCTGCCAGCCAGTTTTCAATCCACCCCACTGTCCATTCATCCAACCCACACTTCCTAAGCTTGCCTATGAGGATGCTGTGGGAGACAGTGTCAAAAGCCTTGCTGAAGTCAAGGCAGACAACATCCACTGCCCTCCCCTCATCTGTTTGTCCAGTCACACCATCGTAGAAGGCTATCAGATTAGTCAGACATGACTTATGAGGAACATCTGAGGGAATTAAGGTTGTTTAGCCTGGAGAAAAGGAGGTTCAGGGGAGACCTTATCGCTCTCTCCAGCTACTGAAAGGAGGTTGTAGTGAGGCGAGGGTCGGTCTCTTCTCCCAAGTAAGAAGTGATAGGACGAGAGGAAATGGCCTCAAGTTGTGCCAGGGGAAGTTTAGATCAGATATTGGAAAAACTTCTTCTCTGGAAGAGTTGCCAAGCATTGGAACAGGCTGCCCAGGGAAGTGGTTGAGTCACCATCCCTGGAGGTATTTAGAAGATGTGTAGATGTGGTACTTAGGGGCATGGTTTAGTGATGGACTTGGCAGCATTAGGTTAATGGTTGAACTTGATGATTTTAAAGGTCTTTTCCAACCTAAACAATTCTATGATTCTCTATAGTAACTCTAATGTATTTATGGTAGTTCTTCAGGACCCAGCTTCTTGTGGTCTTGAGGATTGTTCACAGATTTTAGCGTATTTGTCCACAGGGCTGCAGTAAGAGATAGGAAATTCAAATAAAAAATACTGTTTGACTGTGGATCTCCATCTGATGTTAGGCAGAGTATACAGTCCTTTTGTCATTTGGGCTCTCATTACCAGAGTGAGATGACTTTGGAGTCTGAGGCTATCATTCATATCCCTGGGCCATGCTTCCTTTGCAAGAGGAAATTGCCTGCAGGTTTCCATATGCCTGTCCCCATCTTTTCAGAGTACAAGCAATAACATTTCACAGCTTGGAGGATCTGCGGGAGGTACACTGAATTAGCCTGATTTGCTTCACTGGCTTTAAACATTCATTACCTATTAAAGTAGATATTTATGATATTATGAAATGTAGCTAATTTTCATCAAATGTCACACATGCTGGAGAAAACCGAGCATCTGTGTTTGATTTGGTGAGATAAAATCACTGACCTCTGTAGCTTTGGTCTACAGACATGCATTCAGTATCTAGCCAAATTATGTTATAATATTGCATCAGTGCTGAGTTCATGTAGTTTCTTGTACATGCTTCTCTGATACCCTTTTACATGAAGACAGTTCTTTGTCACTGTAATGACAAAATCTCTTTAGTTTTTTGGGCTGTTTCTTATACTAGTAGTTAGGCGTAGGTAAGTGAAGCATCTGGTGTGCTGTTGCAATCAAAACTCTATGGCATAAATGTGATCTTATCTTACTCCTTGATCAAAGGAAAGAACTCCATTTAAAACTTAATTGGTGCTCATCAAGGGCTAAGGCTTTTGCTAAAGCAAGTGTTGGTACATGCTTCTAGGCTAATGATCCTGACGTCTCTGTCTTGTACGTGCAAAATGAATGTTGCTTAGGTTGTTATCCTTTTATCATTAATATCTTTCCTTACTTTCCTTGTCTTACAGAGTCTTGTATTACTGGAATGAAGTTTGCTGGGTGAATGCTTCATATACAATATAAAAATGGGCAATGCCCATTTTGTCATTAAATGTAAGATATCTTGTCTGAAACAGGTGTTTTCCTAGCCAGACAGAAGGGAAGGGCTCAAAGTATTGCCTCCTTTAGATGTATTATGAGTCTAGTGGGCCAGTGAGGCAGACTGGTTAAGGGCTTGTGTTGGGCCTTCTAGCTTTTGTAGCTTGTTAAAAGACTACCAAATAAGAGAGGATTTCTGCTTTCTGTTGTGATATTACTGCTATTGTGATACTACTACCGTTCCAAAGATGCTTTGTTCTGAGCTGCAGGTATTGGCGGTACGTTTTTCCTCTTGCTGAACTAACATTGGAAAAGAGCTGTATCCTTGCTGCGATGGCCAAAAGGCAACCCTTTGGTGACAGGTGGACATGTAAATAGAAGAATGGAAATCTACCAGTCTGTTTCATTGGGACAGCAATATCATAACTTCAGTGCTTTGAAAATTTAATTTTGAGTTGGTTGCTATCCCACTGCTGCAGGAGGCAGAACGCTGCACCTGAGCAGATATCTTAACACTGCACTGCTGAGAAGACTTGTGCTTGGCTATGGGGGCGGGCAGGAAAAAGGGAACAATAAAGGATGAAGACTTTTCTTTTTTCCCCTCCTATGGAGGACTTCCTCTGAGGAAGGAGGGCTATAAGAACAAGTTCAGACATGCCTGAAGAATGTGGACTGAAAAATATGTGCAGGGACCAGGGGATGGAGCTGTGCCAGGAGGGTATTGTAGAGGAAAAGTGGGAACCTAGTGAAATGCAGATTCCTGTTCTGACATGAGTGGTGGTATTTTTCGCTTTTCTTTCCCCCCCTGAATAGTTCTAGTGGTCATGTGTATTCTCTGCTTCAGTCCATCCTTCGCAAGATGCAGGATTCTTGCTGTTTGTATTCTTTAGCTTCACCAAACAGAATTTTAAAAGGATTATGGCAAAACATAAAACTTAGTTATTGTTGGCATTCCTAATGCAAGCTGTAATGGAAACTTTGGAAGAAAGAGGATGCAAAAGATAAATATGCTATAAATTCTGTGTGGTTGTATTTTGTTTTCTTTAAAATTTGTAATATTCCATGTAGTATTTGGACTTAGGCTGTACTCACCAGAGGATGTAATATTATACTTTTTGTGAAATATAATCCCTGTGTAAACAATACTTCATCTTTTCTCTAACTGTACTTACTTCACACTATTTCAGACAATAACAGTAGATAAATAAATCCATATGTCATTGAAACAAGAACTTCAAAATCAAACCTGCCAATAATATTTTTATTTCTTGCTGGTTTTGATTGTATCTCACAATAACAAGTGTTAGACATCATTGCATTAAAAAAAATATATTTAAGAACATGGTTTGCCCTCAGTTATGATTAGGATTTAATGATAATCTTGGAGGAACATGTAATATTGGCATTTGACTGAGAATGAGATTAATTGCATATTTGGGAGGGTAGGTGTGGGTTTGATGCAGCAGTGCCAAAGCTGGAGCATTAAAATGGACTGAGATGGATACTGTGCTTCCGTAGCAGGTACTTGCTGGCAGTGCGGACTCTCAGTAGTGGGGGATCTATTCTTCCAGTTGCTCTCACGATGGTTTCATACTTCTTAAATGTTTTGCTGCTTACTACTTCATTAGAGTATGTGTACCAGACTGATGCTGGCTGGTAGGATTCTGTTGTTGTGGTAGTTGTGGTAGTTTTATTCCCATTTTGAAAGTATGAAGAGAAGATGACTGGAGTAGAACCTTGAGAAACAAAGTCTCTGGGGGCTGATGAAGTGTTCTTTTGGTACTTTATGCAATTCTTATCTTGATTTAGCCTTAATGCATTGTTATTGTGGCATCCCTGGCATTTTGCGGTCTTTATTCTTTCAGCACTCCTCTCACTAGGAATTTGCTGTTATTTTCATTTTAAAGATAGGGAGTTAACATTGTGTGGAATTTGGGGTGTGCCTAACTTACACGTTGCAGGTCCAACTAACCTGAAGTAGGTTATCTATGTAGTAGAAACAGCATTAGCATGATTGTCTTGGCTATTTTCATCCCCTAATGCAGTTCCATTGTTTATAAACTCCTGAAAGGTCTGGTCCACTTCTAGCCATTTATGGCTCTGCATTGTGGGACATATGGTGAAAGAAAGTGATTTGCCTCTGGTCATATGGTGGGTGGCATTGAAATCAGGATTAAGACATGATTAATTTAGATGTCCGTACTCCCGTTATAGTCACTGGAGCCTAGAGAGTGGCTCAGCAGACTTTGTGCTTGGTGTCTGTTTTGAGGCAAGTTGAATCATGCACTGGGCTCCATGGAGTACTGAGTAGGTCTCCATTGAGTATCCTGGGAGTCCAAGCATGTCAGTTTCCAAACAGATCCATCCCATGATGTCTGCAGCAGAGGGAGAAAACTTGCAGGCCCTGGTTCAGTGTTGTAGTTACTGGATCCTCCTTTCTCCATCGGTCACCTGAGAACTGCTAGGGTGCAGGCAGTCATAACAACAAATGAGGGGGCATGCTCGTTTAAAAATTATGTGTATGTTTGCTTAAGAAAATAGAGCATGGCTTCATTTAGGGTTGTTGGAATACTACTAGTCACTAGACATCTGATGTACAAAAGAGTTGTTGAATGTAATCAGTGTGATCTGTATGTGGGAGAGCTGTAATTATATCTTGTGCTATTCAGCATCTGATGAAAAATTTGGTATATTTTAACACAGAGTGCTTAAAATACTGCATGTGAGAGTAGTAACAGATGCAAGTGTGATAATAACTGACCTCTTCTGTCCTTTCTACTTTGCTTAGCTCCAGTGCAGTGTCTTTAATCGGTGGACTACCTTGTAAAGCTACGTAGAAAGATGAGAAGCACCACATGTTGTTTCATGAAAAGGCAGCATCTAACAGTTGTAATTGAATCGGGGTAGCTGATAGTTTTTAGATCTTTTTGGTATAATTGGAAACACTTGGAGCAGCCTTCTGGGGCTACTGTGGATTCTTTTTACAGCAGAAACCCTCCTATCTTATGGTGCTAGCCATGATGGGAAACCAGTTGGAAAATTATGTTTTCCATTGATGCTGCTGGAACCAAAACTTTGGTGAAGTAGCTAGTCTTGAATATTTTGGGAAGCTGTTTAATATTCTTAGACCACATCATGGTGCCTAGGTTCCAAGCTAGTGAGCGTCTTCGGTGTATAAAATTGTCTCTTGAAACAAGGCAATTGACAATTGGACAGTGGGATGTGGGCATAGTACCACTAGCAACGCTGTATGTCAGCTTTTAGTGTAGTAAGATCAGTACTGGCTTGTCAGGATGGTGTATTTGGAGAGGAATTCTGGCTCCCAGTAGAGTCAGTCCTGGGCTAGGCATGCCTAGAGACTTTTGCTGAGCTGTCAGTCACAGAAGTACTCATTTCCCAAAATGTCAGCTTGTATGTATGCGTACAGGTTTTGCTCAAATTAACATGGCTTGGTTGCTGCAGAATACTGAATGGACTGTGTGGTTTCTAACTCATATATAATTGAGCATAATGCATGTAATTTTATTGTCCAGTATCATCCTCAATTTTCCAAGGGTTAAAAGTGTAGAGATGGTAGTCGGAAACTTAGTTGATTATCTCTTGTGGCTTTACTGAAAAATATTTTGTTCTTCAGTATTCCTCCCTGTCATTGGGTGCTCTCAAAAATCTGTAAACTTCTGAAAACTAGTTTTCTATTGAGATTTAAACTATTTTCTTTTTGCCTGTGGTATCTCCCTAGCAGCTTTGTTAGCCATACATGCGAGGGCCCTCCTTACAGATGCTTCTGGCACCTAGGAATGGTGCGCTCCTTGGAAGCTGCACCACTAAAGTTGTATTCTGTAGCAGATCTTTCAACAAAAAAAGCCCCACAAACCAAACAAAACCCAATTTAGCTGAAATGCTGTAAGAAAGAAGCAAGTAGCTATCAGTCAAATTGACTGACTTCCCTGCAAATATCTGATGGTGCTTTGCTGTGCCTTAAAAGTATCAGGAAGACTTGTTTGGAGCTTCAGCAGAGGGTCAGAAATATCTTGTCATCACCCTACTAAGAGGGTGGAATATCTGCTCACACTCTTGCTTCTTCATAATCACAAAAAAATACTGTATAAGGGTGTCAGATGGCATGGCTGAGACAGATATAGGGCTCTTTCCTGCCCTCCTCAACTCCACTTTACATCTAGGAGGAAGGCAGGGCTCCTGGTCAGGTTGGTGGTGTTTCGGACTTGTGTATGATTAAGACAGAGCTGTCAGTCAGCTTTGCCACCGTTGATCTTAGATGCCTTTGGCTTTGTTACAGTTAGGGTGTTGCACTTGAACTCTGATGAGGTCTCTGCTATTTTAGGAAGTAGCATCATCACTGCAGAAGGCTGTAAGACGATGTGGAATAATGAAAATGTCAGACAGCTAATTGTTTGAAGCAATTGCTTTAGATGTTTAAAGCAATTATAAAAATATGGGGAAGCTGAGGGATTTGGTGATGGACTGCTCAGTTCATAAACCTTGTTTTTTGACATAGTCTGTTCAAAGGAAGCTGAAATGCTTCAGTGATATGCTTTAAAATGCCTGTTTTATTGGGTGCCTCAAGGCAGGTCTCTCCTGTCAGTGGGATGTTATCAGCATGTTTTTGCTGCTGCGAAGTTTTTTGTGTTGTTGTTTTTTTGTTGTTTTTTTTTTTTTTCCCTAGCTGGTTTGCTAACCTCATCAGTGTTTTCTTCCCCCCCTCTCTGCTGCTGCCTTTATTGCCTCAAACGTATTCCAGCTGCTTTACCTCTCAGAGATCTTGTCCTAACCTTGCTCTGTATGTCTTCCCTCACCCATTGTCAGGAACCCAACGGCTACTTTACCTTTCTAATCCTTTCCACATTACTGTGAAGGTCTCCTCAAAGCTGTCAGCTGTGATGGCATCAACCTTCCCAGCCTTTTGCAAGTGAAGGGTGACGGGTAGCACACTGAAATTGTCACCTGTCCAAAGGGGTGGGGTGTCATTCCTCATCTTGTGTTCCTCTCTCTGTTTCAAGCTCCCTTTGGAGTCCCTTCCATGAGCCAGGACAAACAAGGAGCCTCAAGACCAGAGAAGAAAAATCTCAACCCCTATCCAATGTGCTATATAAAATATTGCAAAAATAACTTTTAAGAAGCTAGAATTCCTGGTGTAAATGTCGTATGGGTTTTTAAAATGAAATAATGTATGCATCCAAGTAATGAGAATGCCTCCTAGGAGAATCCAGTAGTGACTCCTGGAGGTCTGTCCATGATGGGAAGAGGTATGCACTGCCAGCATTTTTGTGTTAATGTCATTCAGCTTGCTATGACATATTAATGTGATTAGCAAGTGCTGATGGCTGGTGATTCTCATGTGCCTGTACTTATGCCTCCCTGGTGACTGTGAGATTGTAAGGTGCTAGTCATAAATGTTTTGTAACAGTGTAGGAGGTTGTCATCTAAAAGGCTGGCTGGCTATCTGGCAGCTACATCAGCTGTTGCCTTACAGCAGACTGCTCCCTAACTAGCACATGGGTGTAACAGTAATCACAGCGTTCGCAAGGGTGCATACATGAAGGAGAGATGTGTGTGGGTAATGGACCTTGCTGCAATCAACCAAAACAGTTCCACACGGTGGTGCGAGAAGGCTGCCAAACCGAATTAAAGCGATCACCCCATTACTCCTTGGGAGCCAAGAGGTAGGCAGTTTTGCAATGTTACCTCTTGTTTGCACTGTGGGAACAGGCATCAGAGTGTTAGTTACCAGAATTCAAGAAAAGGAGCTCTTGTGACTAAGGAACTACTCCTTCAACCACAAAAACCTTGAAACTTTTAAAAGGCAAGCTCTTAATTGCGCGTTTGAGATGAAGGCCCTAGGGCGGGGGGTGGTTGTGCCGTATTAACCACATAAAGTTGTCAGGCACGCAGGCTTCATGCGCCAGAGATACAAACATGTAGATTGTACTATTACTGCTTTTAGAAAATAAAAAGACTTTGGGCTTGATCTGTGGAAGGATCGTATTTATTTTTAGGGTCAGCAATGGCCTTTTGCTCTTGCTAGTTTCCCCATGGAAGGGGCCCAACCTATTAAAGTTGACAAGCTGTGGAGGCAGCCACCTGAGGAAGTATGCTTCAAAGGGGACAGTACTTTTGTGTTGCCTGTAGTCAGTGTGTAATTACTGTGATTAATATTAATATTGCACGTCATTGAATTCTGTGCTCATACTTGCTTCCATTTTATTCCTTTGGGAGAGTATTTATCCGTGCTGTTGTGAAGATGATGTTAGCAATAGTAAATGAGGTGGGCAGAGGCTTGGTGATGGGATGTACAGACTGATGGAAATCCAGCTCTGGATAAAGTGGGCTGAAGTTTTTATTTTTGTCTCTGAGTGGAATGGGTTGGGTTTTTTTAAGTTGGGTTGTCACTTTGCCAGGGAGTTTTGCTATACATTTGTCTGTAAAAGCTTCCCTTGCTGGAGGTTTGTTTCGGCACAGAGATGGAGAGTGCAGCTGGGTGGGGGCGTCTGGCCTGTCCCCTCTGTCCCAAAGCTTCCCAGGCTCAGCCACTTGTTCCTCTAGGAAGAGGGTGTGAGCTGCTGCTGTCAGCTCTGGTCTGCAAATAAATGCATGGTTTTGGTTTCTTCTATAGCTTTCATTCCAGCATCTTTCACCAGGATTAGTGTGTGTGCTTGTGAGGGGGAAACAATAGTGGAAGTTTAGTGTCTGCAGACCAAGAGGTTGATGACGGTTTTATATCTATTGGAATAAAAAACATAGGAGGTAAAAGAAATGTCTGTCTTATTTCACACGAGTGGGATGGGACGTCTAGAGAGAGAGTAACTTGGGGACTTCTGTTGTATGCTTGTAATGCTCTTCTGTGGATTGCTTGCTTTTGAGATACTGCTACTTCTGTCAATTTGAAATAAACACTAAGACAGAAAAATAATGTAAAAAATTTGTGTGCTTACTGTAGTTGAAGCAGTGTGACTGTTTAAAGGTCAGTTAAATGGTCTTTGTTGGGTGAATTTCTCAAATGGAAATTTTCAATAGTAAGTTTTCCTCATCTTTCCTCTTGTGGCTGTATCTCCCTTTATTCCTGGTATTTTCCTGTTATGTGGTCTTCTTTCCCAGGTGGTATTTTGTCACGTTGGCCTTACTTGGGTAGGAGCAGCCTCACCGTCTCCTGACTCCTGTTTTATAGTAGTTTTCCAGAGGATTGTGGACTTTTTTCCTCAGTAAAGAAGGTGCTTATAGAAGTGACAGAGCAGAAAATATTTTTATGAATTGCATTAGTCCTTGGGTGGGGAGCCCTCATTCTTTTCCAGCTAATGGTAAGCAGAAGACGGGAGTGCCTGGTAGCCTGCGTGGTGATAGTTTGGAAATAAGTTGGTACTTCACAGCTTTCTGCTTACAGATCTCCATTACTTGTGGAGAGGGCACTGCTGGAGTTCGCGAATTTGCTGGAAGTTTTGGTAGAGAGCACGTGAGGATGGTGCCATCCTCTCGGTAGTAGTCTTGGTTTGTGAATGTGAAGCCAAGTCTCCATAAAGAGAGTATCTCTGTGAGAGACACTTTCTTTGCTGCCTTTTCAAAAATTTCTAAAAACCACTAATCCTTTAATTTAGGAAAGAAACCCTCTTTCCCCTCACCCACCCCTTACCTTCCCCTACTGTTCCCCACCCTTAGTAAGAGTTAATCATTAACTTGGGTGTAAATAAGGTCACTACAGCGCCTGTAAGTGAAGAACAAAGATGAACAGGGATCAAACAGGCATCCATAAATCATGGTCTTAAAAGTCCATTGCCGCATAGTTAACAAATAGGAGTACTCTCAGGGGTTGAAGAGGATCAACTTGGTTGCATGTTATCTCTCCCCTTACTAAGTAGCACGTTGGAAGTATTACTTCTGAATTTACATTTTCAAATAGGTCCTTGTGCACAGTGAGCAATTTCTCATGATTTGGAAGTTTGAAAATTTGATCACTAGCTGGAGATTGCTACACAGTACTAACCATGCGGCAGATCAACTTGCAGAAGTCCAAGCTGTGGAAATAAGCTCTAGCTTGAGGAGGTTGTTTGATCTCTTTAAGTAGCTTGGAAATAAGGCTCAGTAATACTTGAGATAAAGTGTGCACGCAGGAGAGAGGCTGCTCAGGCAGCTTTAAATTGGTCAAAACAAACAAATAACTGTATATGAATAAAACTTACGATATTTCTGGATCAAACGTAATATATTTTTATTAATATGCAAACTACTGCTTCTAAGTTTCCATGCCTTTCAGTTTCATGCAGTCTTTGTACCCATCAGATAGCACTCTTACAAAAATGATGGAACCTTTAAAGATGGAAAGGGGGGGGGGGGGGGAAGAAAAAAATTGTAATTTTTTTAAAGGCATTTTGAAACCTTTTACATATTTTGAATTAATGGCTCTAGTAAGTCCATTCTGTGATTAAGGTGATTTTAACTCCTTTGAAAGATCAGGAGAAGAAAAGAGCATATCAAATTTCAGTTCTGCTCTGGAAAGTTATGCTGAAGACAAGATAAGCATCTGTTAAAATAGTGGCTAGGCTTCTTCCAAATCTGTATTTCAAGGACCAACAAAGCTTTGAGAATTTTATGGTGCTTATGAAATGTAACTTGGTTCTTCTTTCTACCCTGGTCTTCTCTTCAAGTATAATATTAGTCATGGAGCTACGTAAGCCACTCAGTTTCACGTGAAACCTTTCATTTACTACTTCTCATTATTTCTACTCTTTAGACTGATTTGCAAAAAACACCAAACTTTGTGATAGCTGGTAGTGGACAGCATAAAAATTCTGAGCGCCAACAGGATGCTTGATTATTTTTTTTTTTTTTTAAACTTAATGCTATTTGAAAGGTAAACAGAGGAGCAGTAAGTAGAAGAAAAATAAGAAATGAATGTCTAGGTGACATTAGAAATAGAAATTGAGGAGGGGAGCATATTGGATTTAAAAACAGGTGCAAAAATGATTATTAGCACCCTTTTGTGTCTAGCCTGTTTCTCACCTGTTTTGGAGACTTGTGGATTGAGTTCATTCTTTGTGATTAACTACTGTGTTAAGAGTAAGTGCCCTCTTCCCTCCCCTGCTCTTGCAGTTTCTCATGCTTGTCTTCATAACTCAGGCTAGGGACATTACATTGAAGCGTTTTGCCTGTATGATTTTGTTGTTAATAGGTATCTCATGTTATTAGTGTCCAACTAAATAGCCATATCCTTGTGATTATGTACTTGGGGTAGCTAAAGCAGGGTCTACATTCAGGAAACTGTGGTATGCTCTGAATCATCAACATAAGTGTAAAAGAAGCATCTGAGGGGTTTGTTTGTTTGTTTATTTTATAAAAAGAGCAACCAAGAAGAGTGAGGAAGAGCAACAGGATTTGCGGGGAAGCTGGAACCCAAACCTGTCACAGTGCTGGGAAAGTTAATAGGTGACATTTTGATCACTGCTGTGATACAGCAGCAGAACTGTAGGTTATTTTTGGTGCTTAAAGTAATGTTACAGGTTCAGGATCAGGGCCTCATTGTAAAAGATTGCATGCGATCTCCCACATACACACACGTACACACGTAGTGTGCTCCCCAAGGACTAAATTGTGTCAGACATTAAGAATGCAAACCGTTTATGGGATTTTCATCCCTTCGTGCATCTGTTTGGCAAATACAGAGCTCAAAGCCTTAAGGGGAGATTGTCCACTTAATACTCTCTTAGAAATAAGGCTGTTAAATGGTTAGTTTATCACTTTTACAAATGTTAACTATTTAACCTTATGTAAAATCCAATTCAGAGAATCCTCCCCCTTGTTTACTGTACAGCTGTAGACGTGGCTGATGAGAAGTTTGATGTAACTGAAATTGTGAGTATTTGGTATGAGGGAGAAATGTGGTCCTTGCAAGGTGGATCAGCCACTGGGTTAACAGACATTTTCTCCATGGGTGACTTGTCAGTTTTTTAGGAGGTATCTGCCTGGTTTTGCTTCTTGTAAGGATTGCCTATCTCTACCAGTTCCTGTCCTTTCAGCTGTTGAATTTGTGCTTAACTGATACAAACATGGGAATGGTGATTTTTTTTTTTTAAATTGATTATTGATTGGTTTTATATGAAAGCCAACCCTAATGAAAAATTTAACATACAAATAAAAAGATATTTTGCTAAAACAAACTTTGAAAGTAACATCATTCTTTAAAAAAAGAAAAAAAGAATGGATAGTGGCATAGAAAAAAATTCAGTATGAGGAAAAATTGACTACAAATAAGAAATCAGTGATGCTATGTAGACAAAGAGAATTGTTAAATGCATGAGAATAATGAAGTGAAGAAGCATTGCTTTGAAGTGTCAGTAGGCGAAAGATAATATAAGTAGAAATACAAGTGGCTGTATTTTACTGAGGTTAAATCTCTGTGAAGCAGAAACATTTCCTTGTTCAGATAACTTTGAATTTTTGATGCCTTGAAGTTTCATCTTGTGATGCTGCTGATGTAAACTCAGTGTTACTGTGAATGCATTAAGATTACAATTGAAAGATTTTATGAGGGGAATGGCTCATTAAAGTGTCTAGGAGTGCTCCCATGTCTGGTGCTGTTGTGAAAATTGTTTTAAATTTGCTTGTGAATTACTTGAAAGTATAGTAATAACGAAGTTAGGCAAGCTAAAGTACAGTGACAGGGAGCTGCCTCTTGTTAGTTTAACTTTGTATGTCTGCTGCTTGGAAAACTGGAGCAAGGATGAGTGAGGGATGAGGTGAAGCCTGCCAGAGGATATACGCCTTGGTAAGAAGTTAAATGTGGCTTCACTTTAAGCAATATTATACAAAATAACTGATGGCAATAACATCTGGGTCGCAGAAGACCAGTTTGCCCAGCAAGCTGGGACACTAATGTGACACAGCATAGCCAGTTTTGAACACTTAGGCAGCAAATGCACTTGGTGTGTCTTCAATATTTTGTAGCTGGTGATATAGTGAGAGCAGTGTCATGCAGGAGGGACTTTATTGTTGTTATGTCAAGTACTGACAGTGCAGATACCTGCTCCATCTATGTCCCATCTTCTCCCCCCCCACCCCAGCTACCCTGTAAATACTTAGAGGACCAAATAGGATTGTCAGCTATGCCTTGCGGGACCATGTATTAACATGCTAGCTGTGCAACCCTCCATCCCACACCACACTGTATTCCTCACTGACCTCTATGTTTTGTGGCATTCACCGCCGTCCAACATCCCATCAGTCATTAAAGTACCTTCTTATATTCATTAAGTCCCTGGTGCCAAATACAGTCCTGCGACATCTCTCTGGTTCCTCCTATAAGGCACCTACATAGTATATTTCCCAAAACCTGTGCCTTGCATGGTGTCATTTGCTGCCAGGCTGTGCACTAGTGTCCCAGGGGTGGTGTATGTTGGTCCGCAACGCAGCGCTTATCCAGCCTGCTATTTGCAGTGTTTCTCTGGTGCACTCCCATGCCTCTCAGAAGATGCTCAGACACAGTGAGAGCACCCGATGGGGCTCTTTATCACATGTAGTTTGGCTGTCACCACTTTCGCTATGGATAGGATCAGGAAGGCTTTCTGGCAAGGGGGTGGTAGGATGGTGCAGGTGGGAAAGAAGGGGATCAGGGATGTTGGAGAGAGGAGTGGGATGGCTGATGGGAAGAATGAGACTAGGGAAGTGGTCTTCAGCCATAAAACATGACTTACAGACTGTCCTAATTCTGTAATTTCCACAGCTTCCAGAGTTTTTGCCTTTGGGGACTTAAATGATTCCATATTCCTGCTATGGATTAAGCTATAGTATGTATTTCACTAGAACAATAAAATGAAATGAAATTGTTTCCATTAAAAAAAAAAAAAAAAAAAAATCTGGTTCCCATAATCTTGTGGATTACTCCGCAGCTACCATTGAGACTATTTTAGGTTCAGTGCTGTTACACTTCCATAAGCAAAATGGTAAGGTGTTTTAAAGGCTTGTTTTGAGTAAAAGTTTTCCTGTAAAAAGTATGTGTTAGAATAGTGGTATAAAAAAGAAACCACCCAACAAATTCAGCATGGTTGGGTGAGTTGGAAAATTCTGGGAAATGTATTTCTCTGTGGTTGCCTTGATTAGTGAAAACATCTGTGTCTGTTAGCAGCAGAAATAAGATTTCTTTTGGGCTTCTCTTTGGAGCTGTAACGGGTGTGAGGAAATAAGTGGGGTCTGCAGCTGGTCCAGCGCAGGGTGTCTCATGAGGTGCAATTCAGGTCTCTGACAGATGAGCTCTGCTGGGCGTAGTTGTGCCACTTTCTGCTGTTTATCCTCCATCCCCTGGCAACTTTCTGCCCTCATCCTGTGTAGTAATTCCACAGCAAAGATGGCAGACCCGCTTGTGTCCTCCTACATCTTTTCCCAATTTACAGCCCATTGTACTAGCTGAAGCTGCTGCTGATGTTGAGCTTATAAAGGTCCTTTTGCAGTGGTTGAAGCACAGGCATCCATGGAACTTGCCTACTCCTGTCCAGATGTTGATGTTAAGTGGCTGGGACGAATCCATCTCTGGTCGTGTCGGGGAGCTTTACCTCAGTTTTGGATAAAAGTGAGTTGGCAGTAACCAACAATGCATCTCTTTGTGCCATCTGGGATCCAGTGAAGCGAATGTTCTGAGGTCGTGTTGCCCTCTTGTATGTGGCCTCCTTACTGAGAGAGTCAGGGTGTTGGACCAGCCTGAATATGAAATGGCAATTGGTCTCCTGTCGCGGTTCTTGTTGCCACCTAGCTGCAGAAGAGACAAATGCTGTGGTATGCCCATAGGTGGTTCCTTTCCGAGGTTGTCATCCTATATGGTCTGTACAGGAGAGGGCACGTGGTGAAGTAGGTTGATTCCCTACAAAGCCTGGCACTGTATGGAGAGAGGGACAAAGGTCTTGTCTGTAGATTCTTCTCAACTGCAGCTTTCAGTGGCCAGGTATGATTCTGTTTTCATTCCTGCTAAAACCTTAGTGTGCATAGGCAAAGCTGTTATTTGCATCATTGGAATAAGCAATTAGGTTTTCAGTGAGAGAGAAAAATAGACCTACCTTGACTACAGAAGTTGCAAATTCTTATTTGAGTATAATTTAAAAGGTATTGGCCAGCATGTCTTAAAGTATACTTAGTGTGAATAAAAAGCCTTATAGTGGGGTGAGAAAAAAGAATACTG
The DNA here is from genome assembly GCA_013397275.1 of Burhinus bistriatus. Classification (NCBI taxonomy): domain Eukaryota; kingdom Metazoa; phylum Chordata; class Aves; order Charadriiformes; family Burhinidae; genus Burhinus; species Burhinus bistriatus. The sequence continues at coordinate 364,522 of VYXH01001640.1, read as the reverse complement.
GAACCATCTGGTTTGCTCCACCTTTTACTTTTGATTTTACCACTTGCTTTTGTTTCCTGCTGGGGAAAGACTTAGTGGTTCTTTGAGCCTGCGTGGACTGGGCAACAACTTCTGAGTATCCAAGAGGAGTGAGATTTTCAAGCCCAGGGTGTAACAGAGTCCCCACACTTAAACCTTGGTGAAAGTTTTATTGTCAGAGTTTTGCCTCAGTACATGAGGATGATACTTTGTCACTAATAGCCTGTAAGACACATTAATTTATTCTGATGTATGTGGAACAGTTCTACACTCATTGCTTGAGAGGAATTAATGAAGCCACTCTACACTGATGTAATAAAATAACTAACTTCTGTTGATGCCCTGTTTAAGCAACACCTTTGATTAGTCATGGACACCAGTAGCAAGCAACAAAAAAAGAAGAGAATTTAGTTGTCTTTCTTGCCCCTCCCTTAATGCATGCATGTGACTTTAAAGTCACATTGAGTCATTATTCTTTTACCATGCTCTGTATTTGCTGACACCGTCAGTCATGTCTTCACCAGCAAAATGATTTTGTTAGGTTGTGTCAAACTCTAGGGTATGTTCACTGGATGCGACGGTGTCAAAAGAGTTTGAATGAATTAGTTCAAGCAGAATCTTTTTAGTAACAATTAAATATGATTTTATTATGCTATTGCAGTAGTATACTGCAGTATGCAGTGCCAAACTATGGTTTAAAATAGTTTTTCTGGGGGTGATACATTGGTTGCTAGATAAAATGGTAAAAACTTCGGGTGAAAAAGAGTAACAAGATCTGGGTCACACTTGCTGGAAGTGCTTCTGTGTTAGTGGAGAGCCATTCTAAACCCATTTAATTACAGCTATTTTAGATGCAACCAACAGACAAATAGGCACACCTTTGCATGTATTAGTATATTGGGCAAAGAGATAATTTTTTGTTTCAGTTTGAAGTTTATAGTAGTACTTAGGTGCTACTTGAGCAATAAATGTTGATTAAATAAAAGTGCCTCAATACAGCTACAATGTATTGCCATTTTATTTGGTTCGTGTTGTGTTGCTCGTGCTACAGTATACCCAGGGGATGAAAGCAAGTTTCATTTTGCCCCGAGTAGGATATTGTTTTTACTGTTAAGCCAGGGAGGATGTTGTCAGCGGTGTCCTTGAAGATATCTTGTGGTATTGGCTAGGAAGCTATTTGGGCTTGCCTGCCCAGGGCAGGTGTGCTCTCTATTTTAATGTGTTTTGCATGCATTTGCTGAATGTTGGCTTTCATTGCATGTTTTGTTGAAACTTAGAGTGCCAGGTCTAGAGGGAACATACGGATATGCTCTGCTTCCATCCCATTTATTTAGTTCACCAAACAAAATCTGTTAAAGCACGGAAAGATTGCTTTCGCCAAGTGTAGCTGGTCAGTGGGTGATGTAGCTGATTCTTAAAAGAGAAAACCAAAGCATGAGTGTTGTATTGTGTGAAGCAGAGAGATAATGTACACCAAAGTCAGCAGGAAAAAATGATGTGCATCAGTCGTCTTTTTTTCATCCTTCATCTTTCTCTGGTCAGTGGTCCTATTCTGGTGGTAGCTGGGATTGGCAAAGAGTTACAGCTGTAATGCTGCCAGCAAGATATCATGCTGCCAGGTGTTTCAGGTGCTGAATATGAGCCCTTGTTTGTGGTTCCTATTCTTCCTTCTTGGAAACCCATTTTCCCAAGGTGAGTATTTGGGGCAGCACTGTGGAGTCTGGCTGCCTGGGGCTAGGTGGTAAGTCCTGAACAAGGGTGTCTCTCATGCCTTTCCTCTTTCTTCTGGGTGAGTCAAAATTTCAACCCTAGAAGCCAGATGATGCTTAATGGCCTAATATTCAGAGCTGGAGTCAATCGCATTCTCTCAGGGAAATGGGTGACATCAGCGAGTGTGATGGCAGTAAAGCCCCACTAGGTTGTGGCCTAGTATATGCAGCAGGGGCCCACAGATGTCCAGTCCAGCTCTGCTGGTGAAAAACATGGCTGCATGTGTATTCTGGCCCACCTGCCTTCAACTCGGTGGGAGTGTAATAAAATAGATTTTTTTTTTTTTTTTTCCCCTGGTATAGTCTACTTTTTCATGTCTAGCGGGAATGCCCTGACAAATTGAAAAAGGCTTTGATTTCTGTCTCTCTGTGGTTGTGGCATAGTGATCTATTTTTCAGTGCAGGTATAGTTGGCCAATGTCTTCATGCTTGTATCTGTTTTATAAAGAGGTATTTTTTTCTGGTTAAACCTGTATTTCATTATGCTGTGTCTTGGTTGTTGGTTTTTCTTTTTTTGGTTTATTTTTTGTTTTTAGAAATGTCACATGCCAGCACAACTCACTCTTTAATTTCTATAGCATTACATTTTAATTTTACCTTTAATTTGAAGCCTTAAAGCTATGTCATAGTAAGAAAGACCCTATGGAAAATAGTAGAAATAGATTTCTCTTCCCCCACCCCAATTTTTTCATGAGTTCCCTGAAAAAGAGCTATTAAAAAGAAAGAAAACTCAACTATGAGTTTTAACTGAAATGCTTTTGGAATTAAATAACATTAACTTTTCATTATTACAGAATTGCTTTTATCTCAGTTCATTGTATGCCACCATTCACTAAAACATATTTTTTGCAGTCCTGCTGCAAGTTCAGTCATTGTCAGCTGAAGGTACAATTTTTAAATTAATTCACTCTTGCAGTTTCCCACATGCTGCTAGTATCTCAAGCTAGATTACAACCCACAAGAGGAGCTGTGTGATTCACTGTGATCTATTTCCTACTCGGATCTATTTTTGCTTTGTGGTGGGGTTTTTGTTTTGTTTGGTTGGTTTGGGGGTTGTTTGTTTGTTTTTGTTTGTTTGTTCTTTTTTTACCAGTCTGTAAAAGCTTTGGTTATATCTTCGGCTTAAATTGATATCACAATTCAGTATTAGTGTTTAGCTTTTTCCTCCACCCCCACCCCCCCACCCCC
>VYXH01001640.1:350642-361513 GCA_013397275.1 Burhinus bistriatus | reverse complement strand
CCCCCTCTCTTTTTCTCTATATAGAGTTTTTGCATTTGGGGGAAAATCTTGTGTCACTATTACAGTAAATACTAACACCAATGGTAGCTTTCACTAGTGAGGCGATAACAATTTTCTTAAGTCCTAGGAGAAAAGTAATTAAAAGGAAGCTGCCATCTACATTTTGGTGTGGTGTATGGCACAGCTGTGGAAGTCCTGTGTCCTATGCCATCTAGCTCAGTGTACCATCCTGAATATTTGCTGAAAAGGGATACATTAAGGAGGATGGTAGGAAATATGACATACTGAGTGTTTCCTTCTGTAGGCTTCCTCAAACCTTCAGCCATTTCTGTTTAAGTCTTTCAGAGTCAGACATGACTTCTGTGGCATTTTCTTTCATGAACCTGTTCACCTTCCCCTGAACCCATATGGATGTTGATCATTCATTGCATACTGCTGTGTGAAGAATCACTCTTATTACTTGTTTGGACCTGTTACATGCTAGCTTCATTGGCTCTCCCTAATTCCTGTATTGGAAGAGACAATGTAAAATCAGTGCTTTTTCTGTTGGTTTTTTTTTTGTGCCACTTCTGGCTTTATAGGTCTTTATCGTGTCCTTCTCCTCCCTACAATCTTTTCTTCTGTAAAGACTGCGCTGTTACTTACCCAATGTCTGCTTAGTTTCCTGAAAATATTTTGTGAGGGAAATTTGAGTGGTGTTTTCTGACTTTTGTAGAGAGAGGTCTTGCTTTGCAAACATGCTGGAGTTCTTGGAAGGGTTCAGCAAGTGTGTGGACAAAAGCTATTTTGACTCTCTCTCATACTTCATGATTTACTCTGTGAAGTGTTGAAGCTTATTGTTGTCCTCAGATTTACAGTCTGGAGCATGATAATGAGGACTGCTGGAATGATTTCAATCAACGGCTTTGTAGGGAGGACTGGTAAAAAGTATAGCACAGCAGAAGGCCTGTCAATCTGAGATAGCATCTATATGGAGCGACTAAAGGTTAAACGCAGTCTCCATAGCCCTTCTGGTCAGGATGCTTTACAACCCAAATCTACCCACCAGTTCTTTTATTACAAAGCAAAGCTTTCAGTTTGGCATTCAAAAGAAGCTAAGGGATATATGGATAGATTTGAATGGAATGAATGGATTTATTTTGAGGCAGTGTGAACGCATGTGTATGTAGTCTGTTTTTCCAGCCTAAATATGTTATTTGGAAATGTTGAAAATAGGAACATGTTGCGAAAGGCTTTCTGTGCAACTGTCAGTCAGAGGGGATTACAGAGGGGACAGTAAAGCACTCATCATCAAAGTTAAAGGCTTTGCCCTTTCCCTCTGTCCTGCTGTGACCTTCATGAGAGAGCTGCCCTTGAATCCCTGCTGGCAGGCAGAGGCCAGCAATTTGTCTGGTTCCATCCCTGTATGAAGAAGGGGACAGACAAGAAAATGCTGCACTGTTCAGGGTGTTCTAGGCAATGCCTGTCCTCAGCAAGACTAGACTTAATGCCTGGAGAGGCAACAGGCTGTGCCGGCTTGGTTAAGATGCAGATGATTAAACAGAAATGTGGAAGAGTTGCTTACAGTGGACTAGATGAGAACTAATTTTATAAACCAGCTGGTTTATGCAGGAGATGTTTTGTGATGCTGATAATAAGCAGCTCTTGCTCTTCAATTCTGTTTTTGGTTGGATTTTTTTTTTTTTGAGTCATTGATACTTCACATGGTGGCAGTGTTACGAGTGATTGTGAAACTACTTGGATTAAAAAATTGAGTGAGGAAGTTTTTTTACCTTTGTACACTAGACAGTAATTCAAAGATATCTTGAAGGCTTTTATATTTTTTTGGCAAACTAAGGCCTTTGAGCTCTTCTCTGGCCCCCTGTCACACCAACTGATAACTAAAATTTAGTTCTGAAAACTTAGGGAAATATAAATGCTAAAATAATCATGATAGCTAAGAAACATGTGGTCATGTGGGTCCTAGAAAGTCAGTTCTTACCTAGGCTCAAATAATGACTGAATTAAGTTTCCACTGACTGCTCTAGATTTATTTTTTATCATCCTTTTAAAGGACCTCAAATTCCTTTGTTAAAGTCATTCCTGGCTGTGTTTGTCTGTAGTATTGCAGGAGGAGAATGGTATCTGTGGTGTTACAGTGAAACAACCTTCCCACTGTGTTCTATATTAAAGAAAACTACCAGTTTGTTTTCTTTCTCCTTGAACTTTTCAATTTGTTCCTTTCTACCCTGTACCTGTCCTACTGGGCTGCTTCAGCTTTTCACAGCTGTCTTGCAGACCCTTTTTTCTTACTTTCATTTGCCTTCTCAGGTGCTGGTTCACCCACTTATGAAGTAGCTCTTTTCTCTTTCTAGTGTTTTTTTGCTGCCTTGATTCCCTTCTGCTTCTTCTTAATTTCTTCCGATCGTGGAAGTAGATGAAGAAAATGAAGGGAGGAAACTATCCCAATAACAGTTATAAAATGATGTGGAGTATAAATAGTAATATAATGGTATGTACTGTGGAGTATGTCAAAGATTATCCTAGAACTGATGATCTTTCAAAGATTATCCTAGAACTGATGATCTCTCAAAGCTTGGGAGGATGCATTGAAGTCGGTGTGTGCAAGGAGTCTTTGGACACTGAGTGGCCACTAAGTAGACCCTGAAGGGGAGGCCAGAATAAGAGTGACTTTCTTAGGTGGGAAGGTCAGATTCTTAGAATCTGAATGTGTTTCTTCAGGTGATAAGGCAAAAAAGACTTCAGCAGTCACACCTAGCCAGCTATCCAAGGTCCACGGGAGCCCCTTGATGGGCTGAGGGTTGTAGTTGAACCTTGGTGCTACCCTGAGATACCAGGTGCTGCCAGTTTGTTAGAGTCACCCAACAGAGAATAGATGAGTACATGTTCATAATAATAAGGCTGTATTTCCTTGAGACAGTGAGCCATGATCCCCATGGTGGTGCTATGGAAAGGAGAAGGTCTTGTACTTACGGGTTCTTCTTCTGTTCGAGTGGCGTGTGCTCCTCCCACTTCCTCGTGTCAGCTTCGGCATTTTATGAGCTGTCCCGAGAATCTGTTCAAGTTCCTGAACTAACAGAAAATGATTCCTGTCATCTTCCAGTTCCCTCTCCCCGTTNGGGATGGTGAGAGGAAAGAAGAGGTGGTCAGTCAGCTGGTTTTATACCTGTTGCCGTAATAAATTAGTTAACTGTTTTTATGCTTTATGGTAGGTAAATTATTTGGTAATTTTCAGCACAGAAGTTGAGCAAAAAGCATGAAACTACTTAATGACTACTTATAAAACACTAGTACTTTGGGAGTCAGATAAGTCATTGCCGAATGGCTGACATGTATCAACAGTAGACATGTTAATTCTCTCTGAATAGTAAACTGATAGTTATGGCTTAGACCCAAGCCTTCCCTTTAGCCCCCACAAAGCTGTTTTTTTTCCCCTCAATTCTTATTCAAAATAACTTTCTTAATCTTGGAAACAGGCTGAGATTGGTATCAGTGCAAATCTGTAAGTGTAAGCCTGGTCCTAATGTTTTTGCATGAATGCAAGGTATTGAATGTCTTCTGGGATGCTTTGCATGGTGGTGGAAGGTTATTTTAGACAGAAAAGTCTAGACAGTTCTTAGGATCTATTGCACATCTCTACACCTGCCAAAATTTGGGAGGGAGTTTTGTTTAAGTTACACTGCAGTTCCTCAGAAGGGTTTTCATGATACGAGTAACACTATCTAGACTCGCCTCCCTCCTCCCTCCCTCAAAAGTCACTGCTACTGTCATTGTAAAACTTGGGTAACATTCTGCAATTGCTATTTGTATTTCCATCTTCCATCATTCTCTAACAATTACATAAGTAGGAAGGATGTTATCTTTCATACATAGTTTTGATATACATGCAAGGAATAATGTAAGGTTTTCTCACATGCAGTTGAGACAAATGCTTTTTAAACACCCTTTGAGCATAAAATGAATACATTAGAGTTCAGAAGGGCTCTTCAGTTGGTAAAGGAGATAAATATAGATAACTTTTCCAATTTCAGAGTCTTAATTGTATTTTTTTGGAAATAGAGAAAACTACTGTCTTGATCCTGCTAAAATTGCATTGTTGAAAATGACCTGGCATGTAAGAAAGCATTTTTTTGAGTAATGTAGACTGCTTTTTATAGTTTTTAATTCATCTAAGTTTCTCAAAAATGTCCAGATTTTGATAATGGGCAATAGCAAGTCTACGTGAGGCTCTGAAATTCACAGAGAAAACATATGGAAAGAACCGAGATGTTTGGAAGAAGGAAAAAATGAGCAGTTCATTTAGATGACCAGTGGTGTTTGAATGCTGACTTTTGAAAATTTACTTAAATATTATTTAGTGTATTTTATTGAACTGATTTATGAGTCCTTTTTTTCCTCCCTTCTCCTTTCCCTCTTGGAGAAATAGAATTTTTTTGATTTGCATATGATGTTTAAACATTTCATTCATACAATGGAAAATTAAACAATAGGCTATAAATATGGTTGTAATCTCCGTTAAAATGTTTAAGATTTTTCCATATGTTTCTTAGGAAAAATAATAACAGCACTAATGTTAGTAAGTTCATCTTAAACCATTAGTGAATGCTTGCCATGAGCGTGTGGGTCTGTGTTAACTTCCTGCTTTGCACAGTTTTGGTCCTGTAATCTCAAATACATCTCTAGCTAAGCAGCTGTGCCTCTTTGTTGACAGTTTTCAATTAACATTTGTGTGATTCTGTGGTATTTTATTTTATAAAATATAGTCTAATGGTGTGGTTGTAGAAGTATTGTTTTTAAGGACTCTTATTAAAAAAATATTTCAGAGCTAGTTGTTCAAGTTGTAATAGACCTTCAAGAACAGGCAAGCGTGAATTTAAAAAAAAAAAAAAAAAAGCACAGGCAAGCTGAAAGCCATAGTTGTATTTCTTGGGGGGGGGATATGCACATTTGTGAGTCTCATGTTGTAGCATAGAATGAGGATCTAGAAAGTTGAGTCAACACACAGAAAGGATAGTAGGCAAAAGCAACACTGCATCCAAAAAACTTAAAAAGTAAAAACTTCATTGCATGCTGAATAAAGTGTTTTATTTTAGGTGTTTGTGTAATTTGTAATGGAAACTATGGGCTTACAATGGCAAATGATGGGAAACAGTGGTTTGCAAGACAGCATTAAAAATTGGGAATGCCAAATATGTGCACTGTATGTCAGCCTCAGTTGAGAATTTGTTTTGAAAAAATAAATTGTTAAACAATGAAGGCCAGATCTTTTTATTATTTTTCCTGGGAAAAGAGTTTGTATAGCCTAAGGGAGAATTTGGTGCCTGTGGGAAAGAGAACACTGGGCTCAATTTTCAAAATTTATGTGGCCTTGCCAAGACAGATGGGAAGAAACAAGAGTGCACCCCAAACAACTGTAGCCCTGGGAGACTGCTCATCTTGCATGCGGGTTTTCCCATTTGTAATTACGCTTAAAAAATCAAGCTGTGCAACTAGTAGCTCTGCACGTGGAGGAGTCAAGCTTGTTCAGCCAGATTTTGATGCACTGCAATAATTAAGCTTGCCCGAGTCATGTAAAGGGGTGACTGTTAAGTGCCAGGGTGTCTGTCCTCATTAATTTCTGAGCCAGCATTATAAAAGCAGGTGATGTGTGCTAAGTAAGCCTGTGCTTTTGAGAGTCCATAATCTACAGATCTGCTGTGACCAGACACTGCAAGGCAGCAGTGACTGGTCGTGCTGCTGTTATGAAATGAATATGTTTCATGTGACTCCTAGAACCCCGCCTTGTGATGTCTCGAATGTTTTCTTGGCAGTAGAGTGTGCTGGGAGTGCTTGTTTTCCAGGCCGCTACTGCGGCTCCATGAGTAGAACTGCGTGCTGGTCTTCTGGCTCTCGTTTCCTTGTAGTTCAGGATGCTTTTCATGTTTCTCATCTGCAGCGTGCAACATCCTGTCCATCCCAATGGCTTCCTTTTGAGCCAGCATAGTGGATAAACATCCTTTATACAGCTAAAGGTTCAATTTTTTAAAACTGAGTGGTCAAACAGTGTAGCTATTATGGATGCTACAAAGTAGATGTCAAATTTGTAATCTGCATTTTTTTCTCATGTCAGCTGTTTTTAGTGAATGGGATGTATTTCTACAAAACAGATCTAATTGGACCTCTTCCTTTTGCTCTAGCTAATATGTTGAAGTGGAACAGGGCGTGAAGAGCACTGCATCATCTTTAAAATGACACATCCATCCAAATGTTTTCCCCAAATTGTTGCTGCACACATGATCTTTAAGAATAGAGGAAATAATCCTGCTTTCTTGTGTATTCTGCTTAACACATGAAGTTTAGTTAAATAAAACACAATGAAAACCAGAAATCCATTCTCTAATCACTGGGGAAAAGATACTGTGAGAACAGGATCACAGAATCACAATTTAAAGTGAGGATTTTGGGTATATTGCTAGGACAAAATACTCTAAACTGTTTTAAAAATTATTCATAGATACAAAAGTGAATTAGATTTCTTTTTGGTGTGTGCTGTTAATCCTTAGCAAGGGGAAGGAATGGCTGATTCAGGAAGCTTCAGGGTCTCATAAATCAAGGAGTAATGAGACTTGAGCCAAACATAATTTTGATTGCTTTGCCTTTGATTGTTCCATTTTCCTTTCATCATTCATTCATCCCTTTTATATATAAGTGGATGGGTAACTGCAGGGTTTTGTGCTTTTGTTTGCTTGTTTAACTAGGCTTTGAGCAAGATCTTTGTTCTTGCCTTGCCTTGTTCTATTTATAATCTCTCTTTTTTTTTTTTTTTTTTTTTTTTTTTGTTTTTTTTTTTTTTTTTTTTTTTTGGTCAGTTGTTACTTTTTGTTCTTGTTGCTTTGGTTGACCTTCAGGGTTTTGGGTTACCTTGGTAGCTGAGTCTACGCATGCCCCCTGATAGCTTTGCCTGTGCAGACACCAAAAGGACATTCTTACCTGCTTAGTTTGATCCACTGACTGAGGTGATCCACAAAACCTGCATGTTCCATTTTTGTGCCCCTGTGGTACAACTTCAATCTCACTGCAAGTTTTTTTCATAATGTGGCATCACATATTGCATGAACTTGCCATTTGTGCCTTTTGCAGGGATTGTGTGGTGTGTGTGGGTGGGTTGTTTTTTTAATGGGGGGAAAGGCAAGAAGAGCCAGAAATCTCTAATCACATCGCCTTCTCTCTCTCTTTTGTGTTTTGGTAGGCCTGGATGATTGCCTGCAGCAGTATGTCCATAAATTTGAACGGGAGAAGATAAATGGTGAACAGCTGTTACAGATTTCTCACCAGGACCTTGAAGACTTGGGTATCTCACGGATTGGACATCAGGAACTGGTTCTAGAGGCTGTGGATCTCCTGTGTGCACTGGTTAGTTAAATCGTGAACAGGCACGCAAAGAATTTCTTGAAGTGCTCTTTTGGGTGAATAACTAAGGCGAGTCTGATAAAAACAGAATACCTGTGTCTCTTGCTTTCTGTTACGCATCATGGTAAAAGAAAACAGTAAGAATTTGTTTAATTTTCGCGAGCTTTTTGTTAATAGCTCTTTAACTTTTTCCTCATAAGAGGCAATGATAATTCATTTGGTTGCCCTTCTAAAGAAAGAAGTTGTCTGAGTAGCATTGTTAGATCTTGTGGCTCCTGTTAGTGAACAGAGTGATTAAAATTGCTATTGAGTAGAGTGAATTTGTCATAGAAGACAGAAGACATACTGTTGAAATGACAGCTACTAATAGTTCCTCATGTCAGCTAAAATGGGTTTAGGGCAATTCTGTAGTCTACATACAAAGTGAAGAAAATGTTCTTGAAATGAGGGATGTTTTGCTAACTCAGTTACAGTCGAGTTCAACTCTCATTTGATTCAGAACTTAAGCTGTTCCACTGTCTTACTCCTGATATATGACTACGCAGATACTTTTAAAACAAACACATGCTGAAAAGAATAAATATATTTCGGGTTGTTTTGCTAGTGCAGGCTTTATTTCAAAGCCATAGTTTGGACACAGTCTTGACGATGTGTTTGATGTAACACAGCAAATGAGTGCCAGAGGTATATATGATTCCATCAGGGAGAAGGGTGGGAAAGGCTGCCTGATGATTCCTCAGCCAGCACTGACCGGCTTTCCCTTCATTAGGCAAGACTTGCAGCACTGAGCATACTCTTCTTAAAATGGAGAGTCTTTATTGCCTGTGTGATACATGCTTTATTTGCTGCAGAGAGGTGCTACAGGGATCGTTTGTACTCCGTAACCAGGAACAATTGGATGGCCTGTACTGAAAGAAGTGTTTTTAATGAAATCACTTCATACAATCTGAAATGTTTCCCAGAGAGTTGCTCTTATATTTGAAAAACGTTTTATTTCTTCTTCGGTATTTGATCTATCAACATTTTTTAACATTTAACTTGAAAATCTAATAGAAGAACGTAATTAGTCTGAAATGCAGTTCATGTTGTGGGAAGGGATAATCAGCTGGGCAAGTGAAGGGATCTGGCGAGTTAGTAAATGTACTATGTGCTGTATACAGTCCTGACTGAAGTGATGGATGTGGCAGCCCCCAAAGGCACTTTTTTCTTCTTACTTTTTAAAATATTAGAATAAAATGAACAAAGCTGGGTGACCGCCAGAACCTAAAGCTGTGTTTTATCTCCTACAATTTCCTTCTAATTTCCTTTGTAGACAAAAGTTTTGACCTCAGACTCGTTTCTGGAAATCCTTTGTGAAATGCAGCTCAAGTTAATGCATTAGACAGAGTTCAAATACTGCGGCTGAAATGTCCTTGTTCTGTTTTAAAAGGTGGAGGAAGAATTTCTGTGGTTTAGGTATGCCCTTTGTCACCTTCTTGATGCCACTTGCCTTGAGTTCTTGGGATTGTTGTATAAAATCACCATTGATTTTGTTCCCGAGGGGATGGTGTGTTTTAAGTTCTAGTGACAGCCAATTTTTTAATTTGGCTGTCTCTTCTTTTTGTGTGAGAGAATAAAGGTTTCCCTATTCCACTTAGTTCTTTGAAAGTGGGTCTGTGTATTGGTATCATCTAGTGGTGGGGTTTTTTTTTGTTTGTGTATGTATATGGTGACATTTCCCTAACTTTTGGGGCCTTGAATTAAAAAGCAAAGGCACTATTTTGTGGGGTTTTTCTCTCTTTTTTTTTTTTTTCTTTTCTTTTTCTTTTCCCCACCCCACTAGGGATTGGCTGGGCCAGCCTGAGGTCAGGCTTTGAAAGCTGTTGTTCTTGGTGATGGGTTGGGGGCCGGGAAGGGCTGAGAAGGGGTTTTGGTTGTTTCCCAGTCCTGAACTTCTCAAGAAGGGTTTTCCTTTTTTGTGTAGTTTTGCCTTGGTAGTTTTCCAAGAAACACTTGCGGCTCTAAAGGCAGTGAAGCATCTGTCTTTGGAGCATCTTTCTCCTGCAGTAACTATTTTCAAGCATTGACCATACAGACCTTTTTTCCAGCCTCAGTAGATCAGTTGTAAAAATACAGTGTGAAGGTAATTCTTTCCTTGAGAAAGGACACCTAATAAAACTTTTTTTTTTTTCTTTTGAGATTTTATAGTGATAGAGCTGTCTTTGGCAGCTATGCTGCCAAGCTGAAAATACGTCTGCAAGTTATGGTTTGCTGCTGTGGTAAGCAGACTCTAGAACCAGTATAGCTGAAAGAGAAATGAATACGTCTTTCTCTGCTCCTTTGGTGATGAGGCAGCGCTCCCTCATCTCCTTACAGCAGCAGCCGCGTGTGCAACAAAGCTGCAGTTGAAGAGGCAGCAGAAGAGGGGGTGGATGGGAATAAAAAGTAAAGGTTTCATGTGAGCATGTGTTTCCATTTTTCTTGAGCTGGTCTAATACATTTTTCTGAACAGGTGTTGAAGACTTATTTAAGGAATTTAGAGGACATATCAAAGAAACTGAATTCCCCAGAGGGGAAAAAAACATCAACTTGAGTGCCTCCATCTTTTTTTCAAGGACAATATTTGCTTGAGGGAGAAAAGGGATGGGAGAAAGACATTTCTTAGTTGACTGAAATGTATGGGGGAGGGAGGAGCAAGCATACATAAATATGCCTTTTAAAGTCATGCAAAACCACAAAATCAGGGGCAGGGATCCAGAAAATAAGCTTCTTCAGCCAAATAATTGGGACAAAAAGCATCTAGAGTGGTGGTGAAAATTGAATGCTTACTCGTTCCCTGATGAGTAGACTTGCTTGTTTGGGCTTAGTAAATACAAAACAATGCAAGCATTAACAGGAAACTGTATGCAAGTATTTTCACTTTTAATGTGTTCTTTGGATTAGATTTCTGAATCTTTACCTACAATTTATAATGGGAGAGGTCGGAAGCAAAAAAGCAGCTGATTTTTCTTGAGGTTAGAATGAAGAGATACTAGTTTTAAGCAATCTAAAAAAAAAAAACCCAACAAACCAAACCCAAAAACCTAAACAAACCACAAAACAAAAAGAACATAGTTTTTAGCATTGTGGCTTTGATAATTTCACTGGTAGGAATATTCTGCCAGCATATTTGCAGTGCAACAAAACATAATATCATAACATAAATAGAACGTGCATGCATGAAGACTTATCCTTTAGTGGCTAATCCTTGTCAAAACCACCACATCTATGCACCACCTCATAAGATATCAGTTTTCTAGAGGTCTTAAATTTAATGCTGCTTATTAGGAAATTTAGGACTCCAAAGGATTCTTTAGGATGCATTTTTGTTAAAAGGGAGAGAGGAAGAATGGGTGACTGTGACAGTACCTCATGTTAAATCTAGTGTTTATGTAGGCATGCAGTGAGTTGGATCAGCTTTTGAGCAGGCATTCGGTCTGTTTTTCTTCTTCTTTTTTTTTTTT
>VYXH01001640.1:337341-350627 GCA_013397275.1 Burhinus bistriatus | reverse complement strand
GTTTTTTTTTTTTTTTTTTTTTTTTTTTTTTTTTTTTTCCCCCTGCCCCAGAGCTGGTTTCCAGTTGGATTAGTCAGCAGATCGAGCTCATCACACTGCAGCATGGGAACGTGGCTGTGGCTGTGAAGGGGAAGGTGATGCTGCCCCTGGGCAGCAGCAGAGCTCTGGATGAGCCCAGGTCAGCTCTGACACAACTGTTGTTGTGCTGGGGTTTTTGTATTATTTTACGTTGGCTGCCTGACCTTGAGCGATTATTTGGCCAGTGTACCTTTTCTCATTAAATATAATGGAGTTTGGAAAGATTGTGCTCTTGTGCGCATGTGCTCTCTCGTGCATGTGTGCGTGCTGTCTCTCACTCCAACCCTGTGTATGGCTCCCCATGTTAATAAGTAACAATCTGGGAATGTTTGACATAAGGTGCTCTTGACCGCTGGCTTCAGCCTGTGTTTTGATGAAGGCAACTTTGATGTTTTAAATCGTGAGCGATAGGAAAATGTAACCAAAACCAAGAGGTTCATGGGCAACATCTAAAACCTTTTGGTTGCTTAAATAATCTGTTAAATATTGTGGCCTTAGTCCTGTAAAAATATTTCAAAAAAGCCTGCTAAGCTTTGCACTTCAACTGTGTCCCTGTGAAGGCCGTTTGGTGTGCTGCCATGCTATCAACATTCCTATCTGTCCTGAATTGGGGTTACAGCTCCATGACAAGTTAAATTAATCCAAGTCAGGTGCTGCCTCCACCCCCCCCAGCCCCTGTCCTCTGATTAGTGATCTTTTGTGCTTGCACTCACCTAACCCTGAGGGGAGCTACTTCAGGGAGCTAAACCAGCTGAGAGCACAGTACCACAAAAAGAGAATAGATTTTTTTGAATGGTTTAGTTCCCCAAACTATCCGTCCCAACAGACTGGACACTGCAAGTGAAAGAGCAGAAAAATAGCAGAAATAGGTGGTTATGTGTGAGGTGGTCAAAATAGTGTCAGCTTGAGTAGAAACGTTGCTGTATCTGATGAAGGAGTTTTCTGTGTATTAGAGAAAACAGGTGAGGAAGACTGGCTTGCCCCTGGAGCAGAGGTGGTTTGGGTTGTGATGATCCTTTGTTCTGACGAAGTTCATCCTTCCGCGCCAATCTGTAGTTGGAGAATTTGGTTGCCTGTACTGAAGAGCTACATGCTCCCTGTTGTGCTGGGTAGGCATAATGCTTAGGCAGGACTTTCCCTAGAACACAGACTACTGGTTTAGATATCTCAGGTGCACTCCGTAGAGTCTCTGGGGGAATTTGTAGGAATGCTTAGTGCAGTGACTGGAGAGCTTGGCTGTGATGTGCGCTTGGCAGGCTGTTGGGGAGACCACTTCCAGTCATACATTGGAGCACCTATATCTCCAGAGGCAACACCTGTGTTGCTGACATTGACCTCAAAACTGAGAACTACTTGACAGAATTATTTAAAAACTAGCTGAACTGGAAAAGTCATGCTGGATTGACCCACTGTATAAGTAAGGTGAAAGAGGTGTGATGTTTTTGGGCCAAAGCCAAAATCTGACCTGATATATCAACATATGTCCTCTTAAATGCTGGGGCCATCTCTAATTGCAGACACTCACAATTTCTGGTGGGCACAATTTCTGCACCCAAATGACAGAAAGAAAAACCTGGAGGTATATGAAGACTCTCTCAAGCTCTGACCAGAGTGATTAGTTGGTTATACCACTGTACAGAAAAAAAATCTTTTGTATTTTCTGTCCCTTTATAGAAGGAAGGGGGGGTCAGTGTCGTCTGTTAATTCCCCTGTTAAAGCGGGAGATTTCTGGTACATGGCTACTTCCAAATTCTTGTGGTCACAGGAACTTACTTCACATCCAGACCTGTTAGTGAAAAAGTATTCCTCCAAAAGTAGACAAATGTGCAATGTCCTGTGAGGAGGAGAAAACTAACTGCAAGAAATGCATCTTGGTTTTTCTTGTGTTTTGTGGTGGGTTTTTTTTTTTTTTTTGGTGTTGAAATTCAAAAGTGATAAGTTCACATGTGACAGTGTGCAAGTACTTCAACATTCTTTAGAAATCCAAATCTTTCCCCCTCTGTGATCCTGAAAAATTTAAGGATATCCTTTGCTGTTGCAACAGTGGCATTTTTTCAATTGGATATATCCTCTCAACCCCTACTCCTGGCTGTACTTTAAGGGTACTTCCTTGCCAAGAGCCCTCAGGGGGAGGAGGGAGGCACTTGTGTAACTTACACCCACTGGGATCTTATCCATAGGAGGTGGTAGGCATTTTAAAGGTAGCTGAGTAGCTGAAACCTCTCCTTACACTTGCGTGTTTCTTTGGAGCAAAGGTTCTGTTTCATCTTTTGTTAATGACTTAATCTAAGATACTCCAGCGTGTTTTATGGATGCTTGACTGTGGAGGGAATGGAGCCACAAGCGGACAGTGTGCCCTGGCAGCAAAGAAGTCACCAGCATCCTGGACTGCATTAATGAGAGCATGGCCAGGAGAGGGAGGGAAGTGCTTTTTGCCCTTTACTCAGCACTCATTAGTCTACATATGCCCCCCACCCCCAAGTACAGGAAAGACGTGGACAAACCAGAGCAAGCTCAGTGGAGGGCTTCCAGGCTGGTCAGGGCTGGAGTACTCACCCATGAGGAGAGGCTGAGGGACTGGGACTTCCTCAGCCTGGGGAAGAGACAGCTTCAGGGAGGCCTAACAGCAGATCCCCAGTACCCAGCATGGGGGGAACATGGTTGGCAGGATGACAGAGCTGGGCTGTTTGTGGTGGTGCATGGCGGGAGGATGAGAGACTTTAGGCAGAAGTTGAGACGAGAGGTTCAGGCTGGGTTTAAGGAAATGTTTTCTCACCTGAGGAAAATCAGATGGTGGATCAGGTTGCCCGGAAAGGTTTTGCAGTCTCTGTCCTTGGATGTTTTCAAGACCTGACTGGATAAAGCCCTGAACAAGCTGGTCTGAGCTCACAGCTGAGCCTGCTGTGAGCAGGAGGTTGGACTGAAAGTTCCTGAGCTCCCCTCCAGCCTGAGTGATACTGTGATCCTGAGTGGAGGCGTTGGGAACTTCTGGAAACTTGGAATTGAATGGAATTAAGGTATGCTTTAGTTGCTTTAGTTTTTTGAGGTGGAAAGGAGAAAGAGTAGATGGTATAGCTGATTAAACTATGGAACTTGGAGGTTGGTAGCAAAAATCTGCAGCAGCAAAAGAATAGAGAAAGGCAGGATCTCTTTTGTATTTTTGGGTGTTGTTTTGTTTTTTTTAAAGAAAAGTAGGAATTTTCACTCTAAAAGAGCTAAGCGTTGCCTGGGACATAACTTTCAGAAGACACCTACAGAGATTTTGCAAGATGGGATAACTCAAAAGCAAAGATACTCAGCAACATATTACTACGTAATTCACACATTTGCACACTAACAGCAAAAAGAAGAAAATCTTGATTACAAAATTGAGTTACATTCAGAACAGATATAGTATAGCATTTCTGATGTGTTTGGAATGACATCATCAATGTGTTGCTTAAAACAATTGTGTTTGAATCTTATGGAGCGTGGTTTGATTGTATTTGAAATTATGAAGTTACAGGCAGGACTTACAGATTTTTTTTTTTATGTTTCAGAAATTTTCATAAAGATGCTGTTGAATGAAAAATATGATATCTAAGAATGGTTTTAATTCCTATGTGTAGTGTTAATGCTGTCCTCAAACTTTCAAATAATTGCAGTGCTCTAATCAAGGAGCACAGTTACTGAAAACTTGTGATCCAAATATTTATTTCAGCTTTTGACTGTGAAATTACATTTGCTTCTTGTTGATGTTTTTTATCTCTTGCCAGATTAAACTTATCTTTAGTTGTGAATGACATGTTACTTCACTGTTTATGTACCACAGTATAGAGAACGTTTTAAGAAAAACCAGCATTTGCTTTCCTTTAACAAAACCAACGCAATCCTCTTACTCCAACTACATTTTAAAGGTAACTGACATCTGATAGGACACTGGGATTTCATTCTGGTTGAAAAGTGTCCTCAAATCTCATTAATGTCAGACACTGAGGGGGTTTGGCACCCACAAAAGTATTCTATAGTGGCTGTAGAACAAATCTGTAGAAGACATTTTTACCAAAAACCAGAACAAAATCGAGCAAATTCGCAGACCTTTCATCCCGTATGAATTTGTAACTTGATGGTATAATAATTAGGAGGACTCAATAGGGAGATTTATCAAGCTTAATATTATTTCTTGCAGAACTATGGCCTTGAAACAGACAATATGAAGAACCTGGTTCTCAAGCTGCGAGCGTCATCCAACAATCTGCAAAATTACATCAGCAGCCGTAGGAAAAATTCAAATTATGATGGAAATACCTCTCGCAAGCCCCCCAATGAATTCCTTACTTCTGTGGTAGAGCTTATCGGTGCTGCTAAAGCCTTGCTTGCATGGTTGGACAGGTAAGAATAAAATCTTTATATTTTAATTTACTGTATAGTGAATTGCTTCTCCTTGCTTGGGTGTAGAGATCATCTTGATCTCGCTTACCCCTTTTGTGGTGTTGCCAGAAGGCTTCTAGTGGACAAATTTGATCTAGGGTATCTACTCTTGCACTTCCAGTCTTGCTAAAACCAGCGAAACTGTTAACACTGCATCCAAACTGGTATTTATAAAAGTAGGAGTCTTCCCGTTCAGGTCAGTTTCTGATATGTGTGACTTCCTCCTCTCCCCTTCCCACCTTCTAAATTACTTGTCATTGGCAGGTCCCTTTCTAAAATAATTTTTAACGTTCTGCTGAAATCGTGGCCTTAGCTCTGCAATTTGAAAACTGAGCAGCGGGAGAGGCTCTCCCTCTTCCAGTTTTGGTTTTGTGGTTTTTGTTTTAGGTTCCCCCCCCCCTCAATTCTTTTTTTTTCGTGGCAGGAGCCAGAGTTATTTTCTGACAGCTGCAGCGGAAGCAAACAGGCAACAGAGCCGGTTGGATGTTGGCAGGGATGCTGTCCATGATAACAGATGAACGTAAATTCTCAAGCCCCTTGCCAGCTTTCCTGAGACGAAGGTTAGGAGGAGAGCTGCACAAGGTCTGGTAGCAAGGAGAGCTTTTATCTTTCAATATCCCCGCTCTCCAGTAAGGCATTGGTTCTGTGTCCAGGCAGTGATGTCTTGTGCCTCTCACCTGGTCCTCTCCTTTCACCGTGTTGCTGGCAGCTTGCCCTAAATTTCTTCTGCAACTCACTGTCAGCAAGATGGCTGGCTTGTCCATTTTCAAACCTGCTGGGGTTTCTTCTGAACCCCCCTTCTGGTCCTTTCAGCTGTCTGGAGGGTCTGAAGTGAGACTCTATCAGCTCTAAAGCTGGCCTACCTATAATGATCCTTTTCTAAAATTTTTTTTTCTAAGATTGAGCCTCTCTGTGTAAAATGTGAAAATCCATTTTTCTTCTTTTAGAGAAATTTTTTTTTCTCTCCAGTCTGAGATTAGTAATTAAAGACTTGGAAGGTAGAAATCTACTCATTGGCAAAACCAAGGGCATTATTTTTACAACACAGTCAGTGTGATCTGACTGGAGCATGCTGCTGAAAGAAGTGTAGTTTGAAAACTTGACAGTTTCTTCTGGTTGTGCTCTCTGAACTTGCTTACCACCAGGCTAGACATTCGCTAATTTTGGTGTAAGGATGGAGCGGGACTATGCAGTCAGGAATATTTATATTGTAAAACTGTGTCCTTGCGCTTATGTGGACATCAGAGTTACAGCTCTTGCTCTCGCGTGCTATTCCTCACTGATAAGGTAGGATGGGAGAAAACTGGTCCCTTCAATCTACGGCGAATTTTCTCTTATTGCAGGACCCCATTTACAGGTATTGCTGACTTTTCATCAATGAAGAACAGAATCATTCAGCTCTGCTTGGATCTCACTACTACTGTTCAGAAGGTCAGCTGATTTCTTTTCCTCTTTGCTTTCCAAAAGGGAAGGAAGTGGGGTGTTTGGGGAAGTAATGTGCTTGCTGTGTGCAGAGAGCTAATTGGAAGGCAGATCGGGAAATGAGAGCTTACTTCAAACTTGGAAGGTCGGTTTCAGTTGTCCATTTTTCTGAGTTCCCCCCCAACTGATTTCCAATTTTGCTATTGCTGGCTGTATCTTAAGTGACTGTGGTTTAAAGGCTCCTCATATTTTCTTGAGCTTTAATGAAAAGAAGGTTAGTTTTTGAAATAGTTAGTCTGAACTTGAAGATTTTCAAGCTTCAAACAACATGTTGAAAAACAGTTATTGGTGCTAACTCTAAACAAAAAATATGACTCCATTGGTTATTATACCCATGCTTGCAGACTCTTTAGGCTTTGTCCCCTGCAGAGTGTTTGAGCCATCAGATGGGAGATGCTGCACGTAACGTAAGGAACTGCCACCTTTATGATACAAATCCCACTAGCCAGGCTTCTTCTGCCCATAGTGTGAGACCACAGTGTTTTGTTTCAAAACTTTCCATTTATCAGCTGTGTGATGAGCGCTTGTATTGGTAACAGCTAAGAGAACATGTAACAACTGTGGCAGTCTTGGCAAATGACTTCATTTTGCTCTCTGAATAATGCTGCCTGTCTTCAAAACTGTTCTGATGGTGTGCCACTGCTTTGGCTGTGAAACATGGTGTGCAGGCTTCAGCTCCTGCCAGACTTCCTTGTAGCCATTAATCCATGGCTGTGTGTTTTTTGAACTTGGAAGAGTCATGTCCTGTGACATGGGTGATTCTCTCCCCATTTTGGGGGGATGATGTCAAAGGACAGAAACATCCTATGAGTTGTCAAGCTATGATGATGCCCCATTATATCCGTTGGATGGCTGTGAAAGGATAGTGTCTGGATATTATAAGTTCAAAGGCATAGAAGAATGCCCTTCTTGTTTGGGCGCTGCGTATGCAATTGCAGAAAGTCAGTGGTTTACAGCTACAGATTTGCAGATTGTGTAGTAGAACAGTAAGCATTTCTAGCAGCAGATGGTGTTCACCCAAGAGTGCTAGAGGAACTGGGATATGAGATTGCTGAACCATATTGATAAAACTACTAAAAATGGTGTCTAATCTGTCAGTTCAATCAGCCTTTGATGGCAGGGGAATGGAAGTTGGTGAATACAACCCTAGCCTTTTAAAAGGCATCAGAGTACTTCTCTGCCAATTTGATATGAGCTATACTAAAGAATGACATTGATGCATATGAGAAAAAGCATTAATGGGGGAAGAATCAACACTACTTTGTACTGGGACACTGCAGATACATTAGAATGGTCTGAAGAAGTCTACTGACATGGAAGAGAAATATAACTGAAAAATCTTTAGGTGAGCTTTTAGACTTCAGAGGTATTTCTTATTGGGGAATAGAGTGTAGGAATAAATGATCAGTTCTCATAGTGGAGAAGAGACCAGTGTGGCTCTTGTGGAACCAGTGCTGCTCTGCATAATCATAAATGATGTGTAAAAGTGGGTGAATAATAAAGCAACGTAGGAGTGCAGTAGGATTCTAGTTTACTTTAATGACAGCTATACAGATAAAAGGACCAGAGTTTACTGCACTGTTTCTTAAAGTTTTATGGCAAACTTTAAGCTTAAAATAATAATCAGTGTAAATAGAAATGAAGAGGAGCAGAAGGACTTTGCAGTATTGGGCAACTGGGCTACATGATGATAGGTGACATTCACTATTGATTCATGCAGAGGAAAAATTATGCTGATGCACAACAATGGAGTCTAAACTTTGTAGCAGTGTTCAGGAAAGGTCTTGCAGCTTTTGGTGCCAGAATGTAAAAAGCGTGACCTCAGTCCTTAGTGGTCATTAGAACAGTGAACTGGGTGTTAAGACTTATTATGAAAACGTAAAAGAGAACATAGCTGAGCTGTTCTGTGTATCCCCGGTGTATCTGTATCTGGAGGACACTTTTGGATTTTTGTATTTAAAAGCAAAGAATAAAGCTAGAAAGGAACAGAAAAAGTGTTGAGGATCATTGGAAATGTGGAACAGCTTCAATTCACAGCTTCTAGATGAATCTCTCGGGCATTGTGTGGTAGTTATGCAGGTTGATGTCTGTGGCAAATATCTTGGAATTTAAGCTTGTTTAAATGCTTGGCGTTTGGAGGTTTTCTCCTTACAGATATTGTAAATCTTGTTTTATTATTTACTTGCTGTTTTAACTTTTTAATCTGAGAATCTAATACCATTCTCTAGCTCAGCTGTTCCTCTAGAAAACAATGACGACTTCTGTAGTCTGTTATGTGAACTTGTTTCAGTTCAAAGACTTTTGTACCTGGGCTGTGTAAATAATACTTTGTATGCAGTCCTCTGGCCCTCAGGAATGTCATCGATAGCATATTTTTAAAAATCACTTTTCTTGCTATTTTTAACAGTATGTTTTAGGTCTGTTTTGATGCCTGGGGCAGAGGAGTGCCTGAGTCAGGGATTATTGGTGTAAGGCAAGATCACGTGCCTGGCCTTCTAAGAGTCTAGTTTTATTGTGCAGGGTTGTGCTTTTCTGGAAAAATCTGCCGCTGTAATCGAATCCTATGTTCTCTTAGGTTTCAAAGTTTCTACTAGGGCCAGAAAATAGTTGTTTAACAGTATATTTGAGCCCTAGTGGGTGAAACGGATCTGGTTAATCCCTGCAACATGAATATCTCTATTTCAGTTCAAGGTTGAAGTGGCAGTTTTGCAGCGTTTTCAGAGATGATGTGTTTATATGTTTATTGGTTAAAATAGGGCTTTTGTTCTTGTTTTATTTTTAGGACTGCACTGTGGCTGACATGGAAGATAAAGTTCAGACTGTAGTAAGTACATGTTTCTGTTGAAACTGAGCTGCCTGCATTCACATTTACTTCGGTGACTTCTACGCTGACTGTAGTGACAACAACTTTCAATCCCACACATACAAGCGTATCATGCAAGTAAACAGGTAGTGTGTGTAATAGCATGGAGTCAAGTATTCCTTGAAGATTCATTGCACAGCTGTTTTTTCAAGAGAATTTAGACCTCAAATTTTCAGGGGAGGGGTAGTACTGTAGAAGAATCATAGGCTAAATAAACCAATTATGCCTGTGATGTTCATTTAATGCCTTAACAAGCATGCACTATGCCTTATTAAGCTTCTTATGTAAAAGAGCTGCCCTGCCACAGAACTGAAGTTCTGTCTCTGATTCTATTTGAGCTTGAAATATCGGACTTTTCAGGGTTGTTTGAAGCAGCCTTGTGACTAAACGAGGAGAGTAATGGAATGCTTTTTATATTTTGTAACAGTTAATCATCGCTTCCTGCTTTTGACATGAACCAGGCTGTGCTCTTTGATAAGGCCTTCCGCTAGCTCATAGATGCTTAGGAATTTAGTAGCACAATAACTAAAAATAATTTTGTCCATAAATAATGAGACAACGTAAAAGGGAGGTTTTTTGCATCTATCTTTTTCCATTTGTGCACACCCACTCTGGAAGTAGGTATTGTTGTTTGGAATTCCCTTGTTTGAGCAGTTCCTCGCATTCACACTTAAGCATTGTTTTGATTTATTTTATTGCTGCTCTATAAATCTCATGTAAAACAAAACAAAAACAACTGGAGCTATTGTTTCCAGAGACCATTGTAATACAAACCAATGTCTTTCTACAAGACAGGTCCCCCCCGCCCTGTAATTAAATATGAAGGATTCAA
Organism: Burhinus bistriatus; assembly: GCA_013397275.1. Taxonomy (NCBI): domain Eukaryota; kingdom Metazoa; phylum Chordata; class Aves; order Charadriiformes; family Burhinidae; genus Burhinus; species Burhinus bistriatus. The sequence continues at coordinate 340,962 of VYXH01001640.1, read as the reverse complement.
ACCCCTTGTGAAAGGTGGCTTACCATGCTGGTTCCCAGATTGCGTATAACTACCTACCGTACTGTGTACTAATCCTCCCTCTCCTTTAAGCTGTTGTAACCTTCTTTGAATTTCAGCATCGCTTCAGTTAACATCAAGACTCAGAACACACTGTGGGGCATTAGTGAAATTTGTGAGTGTAAGGACAGCACAGATTTTTTACTATAATTGTTTTCTTTTCCTTCTGCTTAATTAGCCATTCTGATAGTTAAAAGTTCTGCAAGACAAAGCCATTCTGCCTCTGACTTTACTGACACACACACACGCACACACACACACAGAGTCAGAATTTGCCTTTAGTTATAAAGTTGGCTTAGGATCAGTTATGTTTTGGTCAAAAGGAAATATGAACCTTGCCTGTGTAAGGGTTCTGGAAGAGGTCAACTCAGAGGCCCAGTGGAGAGAAGTAACACTGAAATGTGTAAGTGCTAGATGTCCTACCTTATACTGTAAAGCTTTGTGCAGATAAGTCAGTGGCTAGCATCTCAATTTTTTATGACATATGGCCAATTTTGTTCTCATAACAGAAATAAAGAACAATATGAAAAACTGTCAACCAGTCCCACAAGGAATCATCAAAATGTTTCAGTATTTTAATGGATTATATTTTGGTTAAAACAAACAAACCCGAAATCCCTTTTTTTTTTTTTTGCTATGTTTTGTGTGTTTATTTTTTTAAACAGAGGATGTGTTGGCATCTGTTAGTGATGATGAGGTGGCACTAATGGAAACAGGTTGTCTGTTACAGTAAGAAGATAGACATGCTGTAAAATAGATCTGTACAAAGGAATCTTCTGTTTTGGTGATTCTTAACTATGCTTTATTAGTGGACCAAGTTTTAGAACTCATTTCATTTCCATTTTTGAAAACTGAAAGAGGAAGAAGTCAGGAGAAAAATTTGTAACTGTTTTTTATATGTTGTCATTGTAGGCCAAGACTTTAAATGGCATTTGTGATAAAGCCATCCGATCAACTACAGATCCATTGATGAGCCAGTGTGCGTGTCTGGAGGAGGTTCATTTAACCAACGTTAAACCTGGGGAAGGCCTGGTAAGAACTGATTCTGGAGTGTCCTGATGTCCCCAGTGTTTAATAGGTAGTCTTGTGAGCCACTCCATGTGTGTGTGTATAGCAAGATATTTCAAAACTACTAATATCCTATGGGGAACTGAAAGAGGTGTGGGGAGGAACTCTGAAGGTTAATTGTCAGGTGGTGTGTTGGAGTGGCTGTCAGAGATGGGTATGTTTGTTCCCAAATATAATTTTTGATGGTGAAGTGCTGCAGATTTGTGTCTTAACCAGAGTATTGGGGCATTTACAGATGCTTGTGAAATTGGACATTTTATTTTTGCAGGTTACCTTAACCAGCTGTTTTTCAGGTGGGGGAAGGAGAAGGTGATGAGAAATGGTGTTTGCATTTCTAAAAGATGCATTTTTGTCTGTGTTTATAGCAAGATTGTGAAGAACATGCAGATTTTTGAAGTTTGCTGTTATCAGGAATATGACAAATCCTTTTAAATGTTCAGAGGTTGTATAATATTACTGAATCTAGTTCATTCAGTAGATGCTGCTTAGCTGAGTGCTGGTTATGAGAAACTGAGTTTGAAATCTTGGTGGATTTTCTGGCTGGGGAACAGAGATATTGGAATGAGTTGGAGGGAATTTAAATTCTGAAGTGCATTTATATTTGCCTCCTGGTCCCAAAGGCAGTAGAGGTGAACACTTTTATAGGAAGCTTTACAGCCTTACTGTGCTATGTAGTTTTACCTAGGCCACTGGATTTGACTGAATACATTCTTGAAATTATGGGGAGCTCTTTGTTAATGCACAAGCTACAATGAAGCGGAGTCAGCCTAGCTTGGAGTAAGTAAGAAATGAGGAGGTAGGTGCACACAATCGGATACCGACAGGCAAACAGAGAAGGAATTGGCTGGAGAGGAAGGGGCAAAAAAATATTGTGTTTTTCCTTGTACTTCTAAGCAGGTGTGGTAACTTCAGGCAGATAAGCTGCCTAACAGCTGAATAACATCCAGTTCTGTATAGCTCAGTGTGAGTGCTTCTAACAACAGCCGTAGGTAGGAAAAGTAGAGATGTATTTGTTCATAAATGATGAAATCAATGTACTGGTCACCTCTTGTGGGGAAATCTATGCAATTATTAGTTAATAGCCTGTTGATGATTTTTTTTTTATTTGGTGTTCATATGATCACCACCCACTTCACCTGTATTTGTCCTTGCTTTCGCACTCAGCATTAACATGTACAGCCACAAATACTTACTTCTGCCAGAGCGTTTATTGCTTACGTCAGCACTGTGGTTACAAGGCAGTCTGTATATTGACTTGCCAAGAGGAATTGTAAAAGAACATGTAGGCAATATTTGTAGCCCACCTGTGTGCTACCTGTGCTTTGTATGGAGAGAGCTGGTGACCATCTAGTAAAACCTGTAATTCTCTAGTGCAGACAGGGCAGTAAGGAAATAAAGTTTTGTTCAACGCCAAAGACTGACGAGGCAGCAAAACCAGCAGTGTTTGGTATTAGCAACCAGACAGTGTTTCTAAATTGCATTCCATATATTAGGTTTTTTAAGTCATTACAAATATTATAATTAATTACAGTAAAAGTGATGTGTGAAGAGGTTTAGAATGTTGTAATATTAGACCACACGCTTTTCTAGGGAAAATGTGTGAACTATTAAGTGTTTTTAATAACGTTTTGAGTCTGTTGCCAGCGGTTGTTTAATCAGATAAATTATGTGTTTTTTTGCCTTTAAAATTGTTTTTCATTTTCTGCTTACATTTAGGGAATGTACATCAAATCAACTTATGATGGATTACATGTAATTACTGGAACTACAGAAAACGTAAGTGAAGTAAACGTAGATTAACTCAGGCTATCTGACAATGGCTTTGAGTTAGTTTGACTTTTTTTTACTGCTTTTTCCTGTTTTACATACGACTTTCATGATATTACTACTTTAAATACTGTGATGCATCATTTGTTTATCCACAATTTGTAAATATTTGTGTCTGCATTTTTCACTGTTAGTCTAATTAAACCAGTTTCTGCAAGTACATGAGTTCAAATGCTAGGCATTAAAATAATTGCTTTAATAAGTTACTATATCTGCTGTTCTGAGCGCTTATGGTATCTTGCTTAACAAAGTCTTGAACATATTTGCTCTTTGCTGGCAACGGCCATCTCCCGTAATGGGAATGTTAAGGTGGTAGTGTGCTAAATTCAGTAATGAGTAATGAAATCAATGATCTGTCCAGTGTCAAAATTACCTTGCACTGTAAAAAGAAAAAGTAAGACTTTAAGAGCGGTCTGTTGGATGGAAATGGTTGGCATGGTAGGCAACTGTGTTTTTTTGCTGCAGTTGTGTTGTTTGTTTTATTCTTACACTGTGAGTTCTCTGTAGCTGAGACTTTATTAAAGGCTTCTGGGCAGTCATTGCAGTGGACGTCTGGCCAGCAGCTGAGGCTGCCGGATGATGCTGTGGTGTCAGACATTCTGCTCTACAAGAGCAGTGGCTGAAAGAAAAAGGAGCGGAGGAACTTGGCTTTTGCAGTGATGCCTTTTT
>VYXH01001640.1:276960-332828 GCA_013397275.1 Burhinus bistriatus | reverse complement strand
TTATGAGGAAAGGCTGAGAGAGCTGGGACTCTTTAGCCTGGAGAAGAGAAGGCTGAGGGGAGACCTTGTTCTTGCTTATAAGTATCTAAAGGGTGGGTTGAAGGAGGATGGAGGCAGACTCTTGTCAATGGTTCCCAGTGACAGGATGAGGGGCAACGGGCACAAGTTGGAACATAGGAAGTTCCATTCAAACATGAGAAAACATTTCTTTACGGTTCGGGTGACAGAGCACTGGAACAGGCTGCCCAGGGAGGCTGAGGAGTCCCCTTCTCTGGAGATTTTCAAGACCCGCCTGGATGCAGTCCTGAGTAATGTGCTCTAGGCATTCCTGCGTCAGCAGGGGAGTTCGACTAGATGATCTCTAGAGGTCCCTTCCAACTCTGAAAATTCCGTGATTCTGTAAACTGATTACCTGAAATAAAGAAAACCAAGAAGAGTTCCCATTCCTACTCCTGTTCCGACACAGGTCTCCCTATAGCTGCAAGGATAACTTATCAACCTGTGAAATGCTAGTGGCTATCGCAAGTCTTGAGGCAGGCAGATTTCTCTCAAATTGGGTAGTGGATGCAAGCTTCACTCCTTTCTCATCCTTCCTTTCACCAATACCTGTGTCTTGGTTTTGTGCCATTGTGCTTGCCATTTAATCAAAGCCAAAAAAACACCACCCTGTGAGTTTTCCAGGGTTACCCAAAGCAAGGACTGTGTTACTGGTGTAAAGAGCTGGGCTGGGATATATAAGCTGTGGCAAGCAGCGTTTCCTTGGGGGAATGAGAGATTGGAGAAGCCTGTTTGACAGTTCTGTGCTCCAGTGTACTGACAGGTAAAAGGCATATGCTTGCGTAGGGGTGCCATTAACTGAGTGGCAAGAGTGAAAGCCTGGGCAGGTCCTTGACAAAAAGGGGAGAGTGCAGTCCTCTTGCTTGACAAAAGTGAAAGTGTCCTTCAAGCCTTTGCTTTCCTAGAGGCAGACAGGAGCCTGGCAAGGTGCTGGTGACATAGAAGTGTGAGCCTCAGAGAGCAAAATGGCAAGCTTGCTCAGATAAGCAATACCAAATATGTTTTTCCTTTGCTTCCCTTACCCTAGTTATATCACTTGATGCAATTTGTGGTGAACTTGACCACATTCCTGCCTGTGCCCATCCTCCAGGTTTTGAACTGTATAGAATAAGGGTAGCGTGAGCTGGCTTTGTAAGTGTTGCAGATACTATCTATATCTAACAAATTGCATTCTTTTAATGGATCTAAGGATAGAAGAAGGGCTTTTGTCTCTATTGCTTTTTCTGTCTGTGGAATTTGCAGGAAAAATAGAACTAGAAAGAGCAAAATATTCTTGAGCAATGCATTACCCGTGATAGGATTTCTGTAGGAGGGACTGCAAAGCTAGCCAAAACTGGGAGTGGAGGAAAATGTTAAATGCTAAGAGTTTTTAACATGTTTATTAAGCATAGAAATAGTTCAGTAGGGGATGAAATGGTTCTGTTGATTATCTTTTTGTGAATGATAAATCAATGCTCAGATGTTTGATAGCTGTCTAACATTTCAGACTAGTCTTCCGCCAACTTCAACCCAGTCACCAGAAAGCACCATGGATACCTCACTGAAAAAAGAGAAGCCAGCTATTTTGGATCTGTACATACCACCTCCACCAGCTGTTCCGTATTCTCCTCGGTATGCAAATAAATATGCACTACTGAACAAAAAACTCCTTTATAACACTTGTTTCTGAGCTGGCTTGTTGTCAGAGCTCTGTGCAAATTAACTTGAGGAAACTGTAGATCTCGCAGATTTTCTTCTAGTTGCTTAAATGCATAGGATTGTTTAAGCTTATGCTTAAATACATAAACTACCAGGATTGTAATAGATTTTATTATTAGAAAATTATTGTGTGCCACGTAGATCAGAGTTGTTTCGAAAACATGAATGGGTGTCATCCCTGGTTTTGTTGTGGGTTTATGTTTTTTGATTTTGTTTAAATCCGACAGTATGTAGCAAGAAGTAATTTTTGTCTGTAACTTTTTCCACTGTTTTTTGGGGGGTGTTTGGGGTGGTTTTGTTTTGGGGGTTTTTTTGGGTTTTTTTTCGTGTTTGGGTTTTTTTTTTTTTTTCCCTAGCAAGTTAAGTAACTGTTGTGGGAGTTAGGACGGAAAAGAACTTGTTTGAAATTGTTAAACTTGCAAATTGTATAAAACAAGAGTGTTTTCACCGAAGGGAAGGGAAAGTCAATTTATTCAACTTTATTTTTTCCTTACAGCGTAAGCTATAAAAACACAGACCTGTGCATACAAAAGAGGGGGGGCCAGGGATATGGTATGGCTGGCTTTTGTTTGTTCTCAAAGTCCATCTGGACTCACACCAGAACCCTGCCAACTGACCTGGGAAGGCGATGGACAAAAAGGTTTTCAGGGAGGGCATGCTTCCTGTCCTGTCCTGACAACATTACATGTAGATAGCCCAGCACAGAAACTCTGACCTTTTGCTGCAGGACTCACAGAGGAGGAGAGCTTGCCTCCTGTCATGTCAGGCCTGGTACAGAGACAGAGGTTGTATTACTGCAGTCTTCAGAGCAGTACCGGGGCAGGAGAGGGTTTTTCCAAAATGAGATCTCTTTACTGAAGTTGGACCCACCTTGACCTGCTGTCTCCCTGTTTTTCATGTTTATGCATGCTCAGTTCTTAAAACAAATAGTAAAAATAATCAAATTTCTTGGCATGTAGATTTAACAGCTGAGTTGAGAATGCCTTGGTCTTTTCTTTGTCTTTACATTTCAAGCACATTGGTGAATTATGTGCATGTGCTCAGTTTGTTTATCTCTTTCCTAAAGAGTTACAAAATTATATCTAGCTTCAGATACCTTTAGACCTGAATCCCTGTTGACAAGGAAGGAAGTAGCAACATGAGCTGTAAAACTTGTCCTGGATGATGTGTGGAAAGGGGAGGGCTTCTTGACTTTGACTTTTAAAGAAAGTAAACGTGGGAAGCTGTGGCAGCCAGGAAGAGGAGAAAGGGCAGTTCTCTCGCCTTCTGTTTGGCTGTTTAATTTCACCTCTGCATGTTTTGCTCTTCTCTTGAAACTGTGGTGCATTTGTGTGGTTGTTTCTTCCCCCCGCCATCATCCTGTTCTCTTCCATTCCTGGCAGGGACCTTCTCTGGTCCACACTGAGGAGGCAGGGAGCAGTGGCTGGTTTCCCTTCCCACAGCACAGTCTCCACATGGTGGTGTTGTAGGAGAGCTCTCTGCATACATACAGTTGTGGTGTAACACCTCTGTGCACTTTTCAGTCCCTGAAACACCAGAAATAGCTCCCTCCCATTTACTGAGCTCTAGCATTGTTCTTGATGGAGAGCTGGAAAAAGTGGTATGCACTGGCCAGGGCGCTGTTGTGAATACTGGGGTATGTATGTGCTTAGACAGTCAACTGTGTATTTTTATGCCTGACTTGGCTGATGGTTGCTTCAAGCAATAAGAATGTGGCATGTACAGGGAAGCGGAAAAAAACCCCAAACAAATCTTAACTTGGAGGGTAGGTTTTCTTCCAAAAGTACTCACAAAGGACTGTTTCTAAAAATGGCTGTTTCTGGCCTTTGGAATGAAGGATTGTTCTGGGAAGGGAGTTCCTGCAGAAATTGCTCAAAATCGTATGTATATACACTATGAATTTGTTACTGAAACTCTCAAGGAAGGTCTCACTTTTGGATAGAGAGAGAAGGTGATGAATATACAGTGGCAGTTATTGGGCTCTTAAAATGACTGAAAAGCATAGTCGCTCAGATGGAGGCGACAGGTGTTGGCATTACACAGAGATGGATGAATCTATGCATGTACTACTCTGTCACAACTGCGTACTGAACAGGCATGAATTGGGAGCTTTGATACCCTCAGGGCAGAAAGGTTTCAGTTCTCAAAAGGTTTTTCAGGGATGGTACCTGTAATCTTCTTTGTGTGTTAAATTACTGGCTCATTAGAAGTGAATTAGCATGAGGGGGGTAGCTTTCTTTTCTCCTTGGTAAATATATGTTTATAATGAAGTCTTCCATGACCTGACTTGTGGTGTGGTGGGTGGGTTTTTTGTGGTTTTTTTTTTTTTTGTGTTTGCAGCACAATGTCAGTTGTCAAGAGCATGACTTAAGGACTAGAAGTATCTTTCAAACCTAGTCATGACTGCAGCATGAAACTCTTTTAAGCTACTAACTGAATTGAAATGTCCTTTCAGAGATGAAAAGGGGAGCTTTGTATATGGAGGAGGCAACAAACCCAGTCAGCCGCTACTTGGGTCCAAGGGCGCAGAGTCTCCCAATTCTTTTCTGGATCAGGAGAGTCGAAGGCGAAGGTTTACTATTGCTGATTCGGATCAGTTGCCTGGGTATCCCGTAGAAGCAAATATCCTACCAGCCAAGATGAGGGAAAAAACACAGTCCTATGGTGAGTTCATTCCTCTTTCATTATAGCTGTTATAATAAATGCTTTGGTCTGTTTGGAATAATTTATGTTAGAAAACTGCTTGTTAGACTTGATGGATATTAAGGGCAGTCTGTGCAAATTGTGAATGTGAATGATACTCCACATCTGAAATAATTTCACTTAAAAAGTGTTATTTCTTTAATGAATGTCGCTCAGCTGGGTTCTGCTGCCATTTTTGGCCATTTCCTTGTGTGTTTTGGTTATAATTTTTGGTCATTATGTCCATTGCTGCTGTAAACGAGCAAGAGTGTGGCTGTTCAATCTCAGCACATTGCTTTCTTATCTTTCTCCAGTGGAATTATCTTGAAATATTTTTTTCTGCAACTTTAATTTCTTATTGCTGTATCTCTCCCTTTGCTTAACTGTGAAAATTAGCAATCTGAAAATCAGTTTCTTAAAATTAATGTAATTCCTTATAACATTCTCTGTTGCCTTTAGGAAAACCTCGTCCTTTGTCAATGCCTGCGGATGGGAGCTGGATAGGAGTGGCAGAATCCTTCTCGAGGCCACGAGTACCAGGGAGAAAAGGCAAGGTTTTAGGTCTTGTCCCTCTTTCTTGTGCCTTCCTCTCCAAAATTTCCTTGGGGTGAACTGGATGGAATTAACTTAATTAGGAATAGAGAATTAATGTTTGCGTATTGCTGAATGGATGCAAGATAACAATTGTTGGTTTTAGCAGGAATTCCAGATGGTAATTGTGAGGCTATTCAGTGCTGGGCTTAAACTTTTGTTGTCCCATCTTAGAATTCTTGTGAGTGTTAAAAGTAGGTTAGAATGACTGGGGCAGACCTGTACTTGTCTCTTTATGGCACAGGTTTACCATTTTGCTCTTACGTGTACCCATTTCTCTTTCTTCTGCATTTAATATTGATCAAAATCTGCTTTTTTGATGTCTTTCAGTTTGTTTAGATCACTGTGGAGGCTGTTGTAGAAGCAAGCTTGTTCTCAAAAGTAAAATATAGGGCCTTTTAGAAATCGCTTTTTACTGTGACTGCTGTTAGAAAACAACATATTCTGCAGATGTCACAGAGTGGGAGAGAAACAGAAGCTGATAATGTTAGGTGTTAGGTTGGGTGGCTTTTTTTCCTTCCCCCATTGCCCTCCTCTCCCTCCCCCCTTTTGCATCTGAAGGGCTATGAGTCCCGTTAGAGTGGGAAATAAGAAAGGATGACTATTTAGTTTATTCTTGAAATCAGTTATGAAAGCTAATGTGTAATTGTAGGGAAAATAGAAGCTGGATTCTGTGATTTTAATGCAAAAACAGAAGTTGATAACAAGAAGCATCAACCTGGAGGGATATTAGAAACAAGCTAAGTAATGAGTCTAACAGAACGATCACCAGGTGGCAGGGCTGGTTTTTTGTGTGCATGGTTTTTGGTTGGTTTTGCTTTTGATTTTGTGTTGGCTTTTTTAAACACTTGAAACATACTTAAGAGTTGCAGGCTTGTATGTAAGCTGGGTCAGACCAAAGGCTTGTCTACCCCAGAAGGATATTTCTAGCAGCAGCTGCCATGGTCAGGTTTCTAGGGAAGAGTAAAAACAGAGAAAGCATCACAAATCAATGGTCAAAGCAAGGGAAGTGCTTACATCTTTATCTGCAAAATTAATTTTTGTAGCTCTTAAGTTAGTCATGAGTTACATTCAGATAAACATTAATTCAACTCTGGTCTATCAGTGTCTTCAATGACACGTTACAAGAAGGTTTGTTAGGTCTCGTTCGTGATAATGATTTGCATAAAGGTAGTCTGTACTAGCCGTTTTGGTGTGTGAGAGTTCTGGAATTTAACAGTCAAATGGTATCCTCTCTCTTTGTGAATTCATTTGGTTGTTCTTTGTGTTGCTTAAAAAAATATTAAAGATGCAAAAAGCCATAAATCTACAGACAGCTGCTTATGTCCAGGTGTGTTATGAAAAGTAACTAAGAGCTGAGCAATTTGAAATGTAACCAGCACCTTTTTATAAAAATAGAAAATGTTAATGGAGGGTTTTGAAGTCAGTAATAATTGGTTTTCCTCCTCCTGTTCACACAGGTGAAGATGTCCTCTGCAGGTACTTCAGTAATGAAAGGATACCCCCGATCATTGAAGAAAGCCCCTCCACACAACACCCCCTGTCAAGGCCAGTGTCTGACAAGCAGTTAGTGAGGGGAACAGATTATATTCGAGGCAGCAGGTGTTTTATGAATGCAGACCTCCACAACAGTGCAACAATTCCTTTTCAAGAGGAAGGTGCTAAAAAATCCTCTGTTACATCGTCCACAAAATCTTCCTCGGCAGAGCCTTCGCTGCTGGTCAGTTGGATCACGAGACTGAAATTGTTGACTCATTGACTGTTGTTCACAGGACTGTTACAAAGTGCCTTTGCTCATCGGTCAGACTTCTCTACTTTTCAGCTTAACTGATGCATAGTGACTAATGCAGTGTTCTTTTCCTGGAGAATCTTACATTTTTGCTTTTTTGTTTGTGATTTTTGATGGATCAAAGGGTTTCATAGTGCAAGGAGAGAAGAAAGATGAAGATCAAATTTCTCTTCGTGGCCAAAAGCTGAGGGCATTTATTCCCCTGGATTAGTAAAATTTCAGTGATACAGAGGCCGCATGTGACCTGAAATCTGCATAATGACTCAGAGGAAATCATTGCATTATCATAAAGTCCAGTGGCACTTCATTTGTCTAAATGCTCAGAAGCTGGTGTGACTAGAGAGTATGTAGAGCTCAGCAAAAGTTGTGTTACTCTCCAGACCAGGAAGTATAATCAGGGAAATGGCAGTTTAATGCAAATTAGCGATGCTGTTGCAAGTACTGCATCAGATGAACCTTGTGAGGAAGAAGTACTAGTGTTGCCATTCTTTCTCTGATATCCAGAGATCTTAGGAAGTCTTAGGAAGAGAGTTCTCTTATTCAGAGATCTTAGGAAGTTGGACTAATTTAATTATAAATCAATCCAACCTGATATATAATCCGTTTTATTGAAATCAAAGTAGAAATAAAGAGCGCTGAACTGTTGCAGTGCTCATCTGTAAAGATATATGGATTGCTACAACATGCAAAGGAAATGCATCTGTAGAGGTGGTAAAAGAATATCTATTTTTTCCTTAATTGTTTAAGAATGAGTTGCTGTTAACCAAAGTAAGCTTTTAAAGACAGTCCTGTTGGACTTACAAGAACTTTTACAGTGGTTCAGTTCTTGAATGATGTGTTGTTTTTATGAAAAATATATGCTATTATACATTACAATTGTAAGACATCTTGCTATTTTCTATATAGCTCAAATTTTTTCCCCTCCAGAATTTTAAAGTAGCGTTGGGTATTTTGGGAGGAAAATAAAACTTGTTTAAAACTGAATGTATATAAGATTGTTAGTATGCAAACAGTTCTGTTTAAAGTAATTTAAATGTTAAATATAGTTGTATATATTTTTTACACTTCAACAGATACAGTTTGTACCTTCCTGTCTGCAGTACTGGGCACAGATTAGTCAAATGAAAAGAAAAAAAAAAAAAGTCTTTTATATTCCTCACTTATTAATTTTAAGACTAACTATTTTGGTAGATAATGCATTGCCAACAGCCTTTACTCCTTTGTTCTTGCTGAAGAAAAGAATAATAATTTGTATTTAATAATTGGTGGGGAAAGAGGGAGGTTAAACGCTAGCTTGCACTTTGGACTGAGGCAGGAATCATATGTGATAACAGAAGTGTTAAAAACATACCAAGATTCTGGCTGTGAAGATGTGACCATTCTGCTGCAACAAGTTAATGAAGGTGTGCTACAGCCCTGCAGAGACACAGGGTGTTAAATTCCATTCTCAATTAATTATGTTTGATTCTGACTCCTTGGTGATTTAGGTGGGGGCTGTTTTGGACCTTTTTGATCAAAGCAGATTATAATATGGCTGTCTTGCACCACTCTTCTCCATTCCCCCCTGAGATGGCAGTCTGTACTAGAGATGTTACCAAACACAGCTGCAGTGCAGTTGAATCCTAGACCAGTTTGGTCCTGCCTCTGAGGAGAGGGATGAAACTCATGTTGTAGGTACTGTGTTGTAGTATAGTCCAGCCCCAAATTGACTGAACTGTTTTAATTTAATCTACTTCAATAACTTTGATATAAAGTCAGAGATGTTGTCTAAACAAGACTTTAAAATAGAATTTTTGCTTGTCTTTAATGTCCTGGTTTCCATGGTTAAAAAATTAATGATGAAGGATACATTTTGGTGTATGCATTCCTGCATATTGATGTGGAAGAATCTATGGATGCACTTCGTTTCTTTGAGTTGTACTTGGGCACATTTAGGACACTAAAACTTCCTACCTTTGTTCAGTTAGATTCTCTTGACATTCTAAGAGTGTGAAATAAACTTGCCCTAATTTAACAAGTAGATTTAAATCACTGCAGCTATGAGGAAGGAGGAATTTGTAAGTATTTAGGTAGAGTGACACTTTCAAAATCTGTCTTGTTGCCTAAATACAAGCAAATATTGCCCCCCCCCCCAAAAAAAAAACAAAAACAAACCCTCAAACCAAAAAAACCAAACCACAAAACCAACAGCCCAACAAACCCAACCAACCACTGTTCTCTCCATTTTCGTCCTGTCCATGCTGCAGCATCCTAACCATGCTGAGTTAAGGTACTGAATTTAACCTCTTGTCAGTCACTCGTAAGGATATCCAATAGTTGATTGTCTAGGGAAAGAGTTGCCTGGCTCTTGTGAACGGAGGTACTTTTCTGGAAGTTACCAGAAGTGGTATTGCAGTTTCACAGAATCACAAAATGGTTGAGGTTGGAAGGAATCTCTGGAGGTCATTTGGTCCAAACCCCCTGCTCAGGCAGGGCCACCTAGAGCTGGTTGCCCAGGACTATTTCCAAATGGCTTTTAAATATCTCCAAGGATCGAAACTCCACAACCTCCCTGGGCAACCTGTGCCAGTGCTTGGTTACTCTCACAGTAAAAAAGTGTTTCCTGATGTTCAGAGGGAACCTCCTGTATTTCAGTTTTTGTCCATTGCCTCTGGTCGTGTCACTAGGCGCCACTGAAGAGCCTTCAGGTGTTTATACACATCGATAAGATGTCCCTGAGCTTTCTCTTCTCCAGGCTGAACAGTCCCAGCTCTCTCAGACTTTCCTCATAGGAGAGGTGCTCCAGTCCTTTCATCATCTTGGTGTCACTTTGTTGGTCTCTGTCCAGTATGTCCATGTTTCTCTTGTACTGGGAGCCCAAAACTGGACACAGTACCCTGGGTGTGGCCCCACCAGTGCTGAGTTGGAGGGAAAGGTTCACCCCTCTCAACCTGCTGGCAATACTAATGCAGCAGAGTTTCCACTGTGGATTAGCCGAGATCATTGAAAACAGTCATGTGTGGTTTTGCAATCAAAAAGGCAAATAATATTGGGGTTTGTTGGCCTCTCTTGAGCTTTATCCATCATTGTTGATGGACCTTTGGCCATTGGAGTGTATGTATGCAGAATAAATGTAGCAGAACACCATATGCCTGTTTTTGTTGCAAAAGCCAAATCCTTATTGCTGTGAACTTACCGTGTGCTCTAGTAAGCTACCTTGACTTCTTAATACTTTTATCTGCAAGCACTAATGCTTACTGCTTGCTGTATGCTGTACATCTTTTCATGGTATATATGGTGTGTAGGAGTCTTTCTCTGTGAAGCTGGCATTTTATTGGCCTCAGCAGAGAGGGATTTTTTTCCTCCTCTTTAATTACCAGATGGAAAAGCTCCAATATCTGTTCTCAATAGTAATAGATAGGCTATTTTGGATTGCAGTATGAATTGTAGATATTGGACACATGCACTTTTCCCCTGCCCTTCTACCTCTCACGATTTTTTAATGCAGTGACTACACTTAAAGGGAACAAGCAGTTTAACACAGTGACCTAAAATGTTGCCGTATCTCTGTCTTTTGAAACATGAGGAGGTAAGCGCAGTTGAAAGACTTATATAAGCAGACTCGACTATTTCTAATATATATATATATAAACTAGAGCTTTTTGCTTCCTATGCTGGTGACATTGATTACCGAAAAGCAAATGCATCAAGAAAACTTAAATGAACAATGCAATAGATAGCTGTAACTTCAGACACTCGATAATGCGAATTAAACACCAGACCCCTTTTTCCTTTGCCTGTATAGTTCTCTAACATATGTAGCTTGACCTTCTTCCAAATGTCTGCATCTGTTTAAAGACCTGATCTGATCTTGCTACACAGGGGTAGCTGTTAAGGTATTGGCTGCAAAATTCTCCTCTAATAGAAATTTTTATCAACTGTTGTTGGGCTTTGTGGTTATGTAGTCATCATTCACTCTAGAAATCTTGATTCAAAGTGATGAGTTTTAATGGACCCATTTTATCCTTTTCCTGAGAGAAAGGAAGAAAAAGAAGGGAATATCTATGGGACATACCTGTTCATAAATTATGTCGAGTTCAAGGAGAAGTAACAATCCCCTCTCTTCCTGCATGGAGCGGGGAGGAGGTCTGAAGAACCTGGGAAAGTCTTTAAGTCCATAGCCACCTGCAGCCCAGGTATTTTGAGAGAGGACCACTGCTCCATAGCCCTCCTCTGATGGGTATTCTTAACCAGTGTGGCTGATCCTAGCAGAAGGAACCTCTTCAAGGACTTTCTGGTAGCTGCTTTACCTGCGTGTATGTCACACTAAATCTTCTCTCCTCTGTTCTGTGGAGCTTCTTGCTATGTGGAGTGGTTGTATGCGGCTCTGAGAGGTGAGCCCTAAGCAAGGGTGTTTATTGGCTCAGGTATGCACTAGTAATGTCCAAATGATTTCTTTATCAAGGAAAGAAGCATGTAGCTCTTTATTTCCTTTTCTTTATACTTGCTACAAAATGTTAATAATACCAAAAAGATCTTTCACAGAGAACCAGTGGAGCATATGGGGGAGTCAGGCTCTGATCTGGAGACAGGCTTGGTATTGTGTAAAGAACAAGTGTGCTGTTGCCACTGGATGCTAATGGAATTGGTTGAGTAAGCTGCTGCAGCTGTGTAGCGGTAGCTAATAAAGTGCTGTGTTTTGTTTCAAAGAAACATTGACGTTCCTCACTGCGTGAACACCAAATAAGGTGGAAAACAGAGTACCAATGTAGGAAGAGAAATAAAGTGAAGTTGCAAGGAACTGGTAGAAAGTAGATCTTTAAGAGCAGGTTTTACACTGTTCTATGAAGAGCACTCAGACTTTGGATAGTTTGCTTCCCTACATGGCTCCTCTTCCCTAGCAAAGAATAGAGATTAAAATCCCAGGTTTCTCTATGTCTGTGCACAATGTACAACATTAACCGGCTGATGTTTAGCAAATAGCAACATGGCACAGATCATTTACCACTGTCGTTACTGTTTGGGAGAAATCAATCATAGAATAGAATCATAGAATCATTTAGGTTGGAAAAGAGCTTTAAGATCATCCAGTCCAACCATTGACCCTACTCTACCAGGTCCGCCACTAAACCATGTCTGTAACCACCACATCTACATGACTTTTAAACACCTCTAGGCATGGTGACTCAACCACCTCCCTGGGCAGCCTGTTCCAGTGTTGGATAACTCTTTCAGTGAAAAAATTTTTCCTAATGTCCAGCCTAAACCTCCCCTGGCGCAACTTGAACCAGTTTCCTCTTGTCCTGTCGCTAGTTACTTGGGAGAAGAGACCAGCTCCCATCTCACTACAACCTCCTTTCAGGTAGTTGTAGAGAGCAATAAGGTCTCCCCTCAACCTTCTCTTCTCCACACTGAACAATCCTAATTCCTTCAGCTGCTCCTCATAAGACATGTTTTCCAGATCCCTCAACAGCTTTGTTGCCCTTCTCGCTGTTGATTTGGGAGAATGGTTTAAAAAGCAGGAAAAACCCATAGCAGTCCATGTCTCAGTATTCAGAGGTTGGTTATTTTTCTTCTTTACAGTAACAGCTCCTGTTAGAAGTTCTAGTGTATGGAGAAGTGTTCAAAATTCAACTTTTTCAGATTGTTCCTTTTGCATTTTCATCTCGTTCGGAGAGGGTAAAATCTGTCCTGTGTTTGTGGAATAATTTCTCCTACCCACTTCTTCTGCTCTTGCTCTTTGTACCATATTAATTGAAAAGCAACGGGAGACATCTGAAAAGTCTGAACTCCCAAGGACTAGTGCACTTTCTTTGTCCAAGAGGTTAAATGTGAAAGGTGTTGATTGCTTAAGTCTTACTGTGTATAGCGAATGTTGAGGGCCCCCTCTCTAGTTTGGGTGTAAAAAAGAGACCCACAGATCTAGGGATAAATCACAGGCAATATCTTTCTGGCTTAACTTGAGAAAAATGTAGGTAACAAGTTAGAAACTGCTATTATGCAGAGACTTGGCTTGCCTCTTGGTATTGAAGGTGCATGTATCTGTTACAACAAAAACTATGCCTAGGTTAACTTCCCTAATGAGTACAATATACATATCCAGATATCCTGCTGTGGTACAGTACTCCAGAATGCTCTGAGTACTCTGTCACGGTAGCAAAACAAGGCAGTTCATTGAAAAAGATTGTAAACCCCACAAAAATGTAAAAGACTATTTGGCACTGTTGCATGTATGTATAGTGAGCTTTCAGGAATGTGCAGTTCAGAAATATTAAGCAGGCTTCTATTTAAGTCTGTAGAGTATTTGCAAACCAATACCTTGGGTGTTCCCTTACATAACCATTGCGAGAAAATGCTATCCTAGATGGTAATATGAAAGAGGAAATAAGATGTAAAATTGAATATTAATGACTTGTAGAGACAGAGTTCAGGGCAATTCTTTAAGAAATGTATTTCCTCTAATATTATGGATAATGAAATTAATCAGTGTTTGAATTCTGGATGACCAACAGAGGTGGACAGACTACTGTCAGTATACTAATTTTATACTAATCAATGAACTGATAACCTTTTCTTCCTTATAGGCAGGGCTTGTTTTAAAAACATCATGCTCCACAAGCTGGGTGCTCATTGAACAGAAAGAGGGGAAAAAAAAGTAATTCTAAAACTTAGCCAAACCAGGAAACAGATGGTGAAGATTAGCTTTATAGTTGGAGAGGATAAAGAATTTTCTTTTTACAAAAGTATTTTTTTTTTTTTTGTCCAAATCATATGTCCTGTTTTTATTACATTACCAACAGGCAATCTTCACAAACTGCTCTATACCTGCAGCCACATCCTGAATAGACCAAGTTAAACCCCTCATCAGGCTTTAATTTGGACCTTGGTGATAAATTCAGCTCAAATTGTTTCTGCAGTTTTTGCTTCCTCGGGAGCTTTTCTGCATTCATCAGTCAATTTTTGGAGTCATGATCTGGGCAGCAGGACTCTTGTTCGCATGCATTGGCAGAACTGCCTTTGCCAGCATGGTTGGTATCTTGGAGGAGCGTGGGTGCTAGATTGTGCTTGTGGTTTCTGTATTTATCTACGTACTACTTCTGCCGGCTTCCACTGTATGTCCTAGTGCACCATCTCAGACCGTGAGTTAGAAGTTGGAAAGAAATTTTGGGGCCTTTGGACTAAACTGACTTTGTCCTGCTGTGCAACTGTGGCTTCTTTTTTCTCTTTAGTCTGAGTTTTCCTTTGCACATACTGTGCTTATGGAGCATGTGGTCTTTGTGGCCATCAGATAGAAATGCTTTTGTCATCTTGCAGGCTGTGAGGTTTTATAATGGACAAGAGCTCTCAAGAAAACCATTGACTCAAGCTAAAATGTAGAAAGAGCACTCCAAAAAGACCCGGTTTGGAGAATTAAGAAAGGTGCCGGGCTAAGCTGAATGTATGGGTCTGTGTTGTGTTGAACACCCTTTCAGCAGTACAGCAGTAACTCTGCAGAGAAAACAACCCACACAAGTGCTACATGACCATTTGTTTCTGCTGCTACGTTTGTGTGGTGCTGGAATATGAAACAAGGGCAGTCACTCAAAGTAGTTATATATAGTTGCATGCACAGCACTTGAGCTGTAAGATGCGTGACAACAGCAGTCAAGAGCTGCTGTCAATATACAATTTCACCAAATTCCACTGCCTACGCTGCTGCTGCATCAGTTTAAAATAGTAACCCCTCTTTATCCTGTTGCCTGCATAATGTGAACCCAGCTCTCTGGTAGGTGCGTAACCATCAGTTTTGCTTTCTTTTGTGATAGTCGGTAACTGCTGGTGAGATTGTGTCATTCCCATGGGGCCTCATGCAGTGGTCCAAAAGCTCAGTTAGTTTGGGTTACACTGGACTCAGTCCTGAAGTGGAAAGTCAAATTTTAAAACAATATTGCTGGGCCAATATCACTTAAGCTTGGGATTATTTTTATACATACTGAATATGAAACAGGCAGGAGTTGTCTGTTGCACATACTTTGCCAGCAGGAAGAAAAATGAGGATTACATATTTGGTGGAGGAAAAAAACCCAGACCTTTGGGTGTCCTCCAGTTCCTGCTGGTGGGAGAAATGTGTTTGTTTTAGCATGACATAGAATAGATGTAAACGTTTCTTTTTAAACCTCCCTGTGTGGCCACCTCAGTTGTTCAGGATGATGTAAGCCACTGACTTTCCCCTTTAAGTGGTTATGGAGTTAACCTACTATATTTTTAGGGGGAAGAGGGCAAAGATACCTCTTGTTACGTGATTTGTTAACTGACTATAGAGATAGAGAAATTAACCATAAAACAAATGCTGAACAGTGCCGATTTGCAGGGAAAATCCGTGGGGTCCATTTGTGATTGCAGTTTCTGTTCCCCGGGCTCTGTTGAGGATGAAAGTTCACGACGCATGGTGGCAGTTTGGCAGCTAGGCAGCAGCCAAGAATGGGAGGACAACCAAGTGCAATTTACAGTGCCACTCTCAGCAAAGTGGGTTAGTTGCTGCCTCCCCCACCCCCCCCACCCCCCTCTCTTCTGTAAGACTCACCTTCCTTCAGTATGGAGGGGCCAGAGTAGGACCTGTTGGAATGGGCACATGGAGGAAACCCGACAACGCTGTGGGCTGTGCTTGCCGCTGCGCTCACCTGCCGTGTGTTTTGGTGTACTCGGGGAGTGCCTTTGCAGGTAGTGAGATTCAGACCCTCACGGTCTTCACTTAAAGGCTTTTTTGTTTGGGAAATATTTACTGAAAGCAGTAGGAAATGCCACAGTTTAAACTGATATGTGTATTTAATGGCTTTTCCAAGTAATTGTGTGCTTCTCAGTGCTACTTATTAATGTGCTTCCCTCTCATCCCCCATTAGCTGTTTCCAGTGCAAATGCTTCTAATGAAATCCTTGCATATTTCCAGTGAAAATGTTAATAAAGCCAAGTAGTCACCAATGGGCCATGAAGTTTTATCTGTAAACTGTAAAACACCAAACAAGCAAACAAAAAAACAAAACCCAAAACGTAGGAAGAAACCCTTTTTTCTACCTTATGAATAATAACTTCATGAATGATAATAATAATGAACTAAGGTTCATCACGCTGGTGAGATGATCAGCCTGACTTTAGTGGCTGCATCTTGGATGATTTATATGGCTTTATTACATGATAGCAGGAAGTGAGGGCAGTAGTTCAGGCGTTGTAGGTTCTTGTAGAGCAACTGTGGTGGTTAAATTTCTCTCCACAGAACTCGAACAAAGGTTTTCTTAAGCATAACACAGCTCTAGCTCAGACTGTCTTTCCCAAGCCCACCAAACGTCCCACTGAACACGTGGAAGTTTTAATATCTTCTGGCACAGTTCTTGACTGGTTTTTTTTCTGGTGGGAAGTTGGTGTAAGTTGCTATAACTGAGTAGGTTAAGAACAAAATCACTGATCTCCAAAATGAATTATTTCCCTTTCCTTTCTTCCTGCTTCCTCTCTGACCTTCTCCTCCCTACATTAAGGCCAAGGGACTTTCCAGGAATTTCTTGCACAAACAAACAGCTATAAAGCTTTTAATATTTATAGCATAATCCAGTTTGTTTTGTTGTTCTGAGATAGCTTTGGCCAGACCTTTCCAGTAAAAATAGTGCTGCTGGCAAGACAGTATTTCCAAGCTCTCGATTCGCATAAGAATTTCTCTCTGTTTAGTAAGCTGTCAGCTTAGACTCTGCTTTGAAGCTGCTTAGACCACCCCAAGCAGTCCTTGTCCCTTTAGCTCCAAGCACATCGGCTTCTTATCACTGGAGAGGAAGAAAGGTCTGCTTTTTCTCCTCGCTCTGAGTTTTGTAACCCTGGATTCTCAAAATGCAAATTTAGAAAGTTTTTGGCTGCAGAAGCAACAAGTAATTGTTTGGGGTTTTTTTCAGAACCAATAAAGACAGGAAGTACAAACATTTAGGATGAGTGCACCTAATTATTTCCCAGTCAGAAGGCTTGCCTGGGATGCTGCCGATGTGGCTGGGCATTAACCCTTGAAGCAGCAGGCCACCGGTGAGCTCTGAGGCCCCCTCTTCTGCTGTCATGCAGGGGCTGCTCTGTGGCTTTTTTTCAGGATTTTTACTAACAGCATCAGCACTGACAGCTTCCTGCTGCCCTGTAGTCAAGTAGAGGATTGACTTCCCTGGTACGGCTTTTTTGTGAACTGGGAGCCAGGTGAGTGAGACTCACTCCCCGTTAGCAGGGGGAGAGGCCAGCGTGGTGTGCTGGGTCATATAGCTGGTCCACATCAGCTGTGCAGTGTCCTGCAGTGGCTAAGCTGCACTTGGTTGCTGTGACTGTGGTCCCCATGAGCTGTAGGTCAGAACTAGCTTATGAGTATACTTGAATAGCACAGGAATCTGGGACTAGAAAACTAAAAACCGGAATAAAAAGCTATTCTTGGATTTGCAAAGTTTATTTCACCGTGTAAGTGTGGGAACAGTTTGGAGGGATGATGTGTCCTACAGCACGGTGTTAACACAGGTAATGTGAGGGAGCCATTATTTAAAAAAACATAAAAGGTTTGGCAGCGTATGAGCTCCTTGTATGGCATGGGTATGATTCACCTAGCACTGTGCAGAAGGGCCTCTATTAAACCAAAGTGGGCAAGTGAGCTGTGGTTGTCTGGGAGAGACTGCGAAGTGAAGCACTGAGGCAGACACCCAGGGGTGCTCATGCATGGGTGAGCCTGGACACAAAAAATGCATTTGACTTGCTACTGACTGGAGTTTGCTGTTGTGCTTGGGATGGATATGGTCCGTGTGTGGGGAACAAGGCCTCCAGCAAGATGTGGACAAGGGTCAGGTTTCAATATTGTGACTCATTTTCCCAGTGGTTGACCAAAGAGGGGGGCAGCGTGATGGGAAGCTGTAATGAGAAGTACTCCCATTGCTATCAAGAAAAGGTGGGGAATGAAAAAATCGTGGCCAGAATTTTGAAGTTCAGAAATTCTGAACCACCCCTGGTAACCAAAGCACACAGCATCTCCCACAGCTCACTCCTGCAAATGGGGATTTTTCATCTAGCCTCCAATGAAGTATTTGACACGTTCTCAAAATGCAGAAGATTTCAGGCACCCTCTGATCTCACACAATACTTGCAGCTCACGTAGCTGGGTGTGATCAGACACATCTTGGTGAGGGTGGGTGAGCCTGGCAGTGTTGAGTCAGGGCAGGAGCTGCAAGGTGAGTGTTGCACCAGCCTGACTAGTTTGATACAAGCTCTTCAGGTTGGACATATATAACATGGCTACATCTTAAAATGAAGTGAAAGTCAGTTATAAAAAAACAAACCCAAACAAAAGCCATTAGATGCTGCCAAAGCATCCTTCTCTGGTTGCTTTCCTATACTCTCAGCTACCTCGCACCCCTAAGACAAAATCCCGTGTGGTGCCCTAATGGAAATGGGCACGCTAGGAGACCCCAAAGGCTCTCTTTCTGTTGATCCAAGCACCAGGCCTGTTGTTTTTCTCTAGGTCTTGAGCAACTTCCAGTGATGACCAGTCTATTCAATCTGTTGCTGCCTTCTCCCTTTGCTTAAGCGAGGTGGCCTGTGGTGGCATGAGTGCTGCACGTGCACTTGGGCAACAGTTGCATGTTCCTCTAGATGGCTCCAGTTTGGCTGTCCTCACTGAGCACCTTGGGCAGTTTCTGCATTTTCATGCTTGTGTGCCTGCAGAAGGCAGTGTTGAGTTTGACGTGCTTGTGTTCTCTAGGATAAATAAGTGAAGAGGGCTTGTCTGGCAAGAGGTTCTGTCCAAGGCAGTGCTAGGTCTGATCCTTCTTTGTACTTTTTGTGTCAAAACTATTTGGTTTATTAGAGCTGTTTCTGATTTATGGCTACAGGGGTGAAATGAAAATAAGGATCTTGTTGATGAAGACGATTCAAGTGAACACTTGAACAAATGAGAAAAGGCCAAAGAAATTAGAGAAGTAAAAACAGGCCCTATTTCTTCATCTTTGAGCAGTGCTAAACCAAAAATACACCAAGTAAGCGTGTATGCGTTTTGCATTTGTGTGGTTTTTTTGCTCTCAGCCTACTGTCTGGAAACTTTTAATATTATTCTCCTACAAAATTCTAGACAATAAGAATATCTTGAACTTTCAAATGTAGCTGCAAGTAACTTAGTGGGACACTTACGATCAAGCTGCTGCTTAATTGTGCTGCTGTATCTGGGAGAGCAGACTGCTTGCAACATCTGGCTTTTCTGTTCCTTCCCAGCCCTCCCACTCTAAAACCAATGCCCATCACATCAGGTGGCTTTCAATATGATGAGCTTGTCACTAGATCCTCTTTTCACTGCCCTGTTTGGTGCAACTTTCGAGAACAATATAAAAAGGATTTCTAAAGGCTGGAGATACTGCAGTAGGTAAGCACAGGTGGATGTAATTATTAGTAGGTTTGAGAACTGGAGCTGTTCTAAGGTAAAGTATACACTGCTCCATTTTAGACGAAAAGTTGTTCTTCAAATAGAAATTGTGTTGATATGTACTTGGACTATTAATTGCGCGTCTGATTCAGAAATGCACAAAGCAGCATTTGTGTGCAACTTCAGTAAAGTTCACGTGGAAAAGCTGAATCATCCAAGCCATCTGAACGATGCATGCTATTCGGTGGTTGTTTTCTTCAGCAGGCAGCTGGTGATCTCTCTTCCTGTATTCGGGGTGAGTGGGGGGAAGAAAAGGAAGACGGGAAGGAGTCTCCGTAGGGGGGGAGCCCTCTTGGTTCATATGTGCAAACTTTGATTTTCCTGAGCGATCTCTAGATTTGTGGTAAGTTAAAACTATATTCAAAGGATTGAAGAGGCAATATGTATTCCAACTAGGTTACAAAGTGTTTTTATTATAAAGTAATAATGCTTTATACATTTTTCAGGCATGACTTGCTTAGTGTAAGTTATACTTCAAGCAGTGCTTCATGGGGAGGATATGGGAGTTTTGCTAGGGCTGCAAACCCTTCAGACTGGGTGACTTCTGCGTCACCTGCTCCCCCCTCAAAATCAGGAGGTGAACCGTGAAATTTGGTGCCTCTCCAGCCAGAAAATGGTAACTTGACTTACCTCTTGTGCTGCCTATGTTGTAAACTTAATACTTAATTTACATGTTTACCTACCTAAGCTCAATGGTAGTGAAGGGCTGTTTAATGCTAGAAAAACTCCCAGCTAAGGAGTGGGACACACAGGTGGTGGTGGGAAGAGCAGTAATTTTGCAGACGTGACCTCCCCATCCCCCCAGCTTCAACATCTTTTGTTTTCCACATTTAGGATGTATCTAGTTTTCTGTGGGATGTTTTGTTTACATTGACTGAGGCAAACAAGTTAATTGTTTTTTATGCTCTATCCCTTTATTACAGTCTGTCTTTTCTGTTTAGATGGTAAGGGTTTTTTGCAGCTTACAGTTCCTGAGCACGCTGGGACAGTGATTTAACTGGCACTTTCATACTAAATAGTAATGATACAGTTCAAAAGGCCTAAAGAGCAGCAGCAAGAGCCTTGGTTTGGCATGAAAAAAGCAACGCAGAGGAGTTTTGCTCAGAGATCTTCTTTTTGGCTTGATTTTTCTTTTCTTTTTTTCCTAAAGCTAAAGAGGGACACAACCAGCAGGCATTCAAATCTTTTGAGTCTGTACCAACCTCTGTGACTATGTCACTATGAATAATAATCTGCCTGTGAACTGATGGTAAATTGCTTGTATTTCTAGCTAACGCAGAACAGAAAAAAGGATCAGGGATCTTGTTTTAGGCAGGTTCTTGAAGAGTCTCTCATTGACTGTGCTGGGGGGCACTTCCATTCCTCTTGGTGGCACTCATTTTTAGGGCTGGCGGTGCCAGTCACTTCACCTGAAGTACTCACCACAGCGGGTGTTTCTAATGAGGGGGCAACAGCCCCCTTAGGGCTCTTTGCTTAGAAAACATTGGCCTTTGAGGAAATACTAAATAAAATAACATTGCATAGTCTTAAGAAGAGGTGACTGAACTGGCATCATAAGAACAAGCATGATAAAGATTTATGTAAGAAATTTATAGACAGATTTTTATACGACAAGAGATAATAGGCTTAAATTACAGCATGGAGCTTGAAGTTGGTAGAAAAATATAAAGTCAAGGAGAGTTAAGCACTGGTTTAGGCTGCTGGAGAAAGCTGTGGAACCTCCATTATTTGATTTCTTTAAGAACAGGTTAGGCAGCCTCTGTCAGGAATAGCCCAAGTATAATTGATCCTGCTGGGAGGGACAGACTTAATGATCTATTGATGTCTCTTTCCAACCTTATGAATCTGCAGAGATGTGAGTAGGCTTTATATGATTGCATCCTGGTAGAGTTCATCAAGCACTTTCAGGTTGTTCTGCATAAAAGCCACCATATGTGCTTCAAATCACTATAACTGTAGTGAAGTTTTGAGGTTTAAAGGAGCCTGAGGCAATTGAGTGAATGCATGAGAAGATTCAGTTTAGTGGAAAAACGACAATCCAACAATCAGTACAGTGGAAATCGATACTTTTGCAAATTTGCAGTTGTCTGGAATAAAATCATCATCTTCTGCAATTACCACTGTCATTCCTTCAGCTGAGGCATCTGCAGAACATTGGAAAACATAGCTATTTAACTTGAGGAACTATGGGTTTTTTCCCCCTTAACTACAAGAAAGTGTTAGAGATGGCTCTACAGTTTCAGGTCTTCAAGGGAGACCATATTGATAACTCTAGAAGATATTTTAGTCTTTGAAAACCAAAGCAACAGATCTACAAAATCTACTCTTTTTTATATCACTTCCTCTGATAGTATAGAGTTGACACCCACCACCCACCCCCCTTCCTGTTGTAATCCTTAATTTTTAAAAAGGAAAATAACCTTCAGACAGGCAGGGTAGCTCAGTGCTTATGGAAGTAGCTTGTTTCTGTATTTACTTTCCTTGTTAAAACAAGCTGTGAAGCAAAAAAGTAACCACCCTCATCTTGAAACCAATGGGTGGCCCAGGGATAAGAGCTTTGTGGGGAGACACAGTGATGGCGTTATACTGAGAAATCAATTTCCCACATAGTTGAAGTCAACAGTGGCCAGAGTCTCCAGAAAGCAGCACCAGATGCCCTGAATATTCTGGCATGCAAGTCTGTAGAAAGCTCCAAAGAGGAGGAAGTGAAAGATCGGTGGCAAGTCTCTTGCAAGCAATTTTAGAGATGTGGGATTCCCACATGAGTATGACAGCTCTCTTCAGCAAAAAGCATGGCGGGAAGTGGGATAGACTGTGTCTTTTCTACCACTCAAAGGACTGAGCCATCTGCTTTTCCATGTCATCACTGAATACTGTCTGGTCTGCTTGTCTTTATCTCTTGTATGGACTATTCATTCTTTCCCTAAGTAACACATATGCTTCTTCAGGCCTGTCACTATTACCCTCACCGCGATTCAACGCAGATGCAAAGGCAGTAGTTATTTCAGGAAGGAATAGCTGAGTCTGTGCATCAGATTCCAAGATATGTTCTTGGGCAAGTTTTCAGATAATCCATTTATATGCAATTAAAGTGCTTTGAAGATATGAAGTGCTACGTTACTGATAAATACTGATTAGTCATGCAAATAAATGGAAATATTTTAATTAGGGCAAATTCAACATGACTCGTACTGTGGAAAAGAGCCTGTATAAACATATTAAATAGATAATTTATTAGTGGCAATAACCTGTGATTAAAGGTGTTGTGTTTTAATTTTTTTTGAGGGGGACGGGGGGGAATAATATACATAGCAAAGTAGCAATGCAAAATCTGATAAGCTAAAAACCAGTAACTAATAACCTCTGTTTTTCAAAGTGTGCAGAAAGCTACAAATGAGATATTTGTGTCTCTTCATCTCTGCTTGAGCCACAGTACAATTCTGAGTAGGTTGGGGATGCTTGGAAATGTACTGCCTGAAATGTTGCAGCTTTGCCAGCTGGTCGCTGTTTGAGTCTACCTACATATCCTATGGTGCTACAGTAATTTTATTCTAGGATTTACCATCACTTTTCTGCCAGGACCCTTCTTTTCTTTCTTGCAAAGTCTTTTTTTTTTTTTTTTTTTTTTTGGGGGGGTGGTGGGTGGTTGAGGGGCACGATCTGCCAGCATCCTGACTGAGAGTAATAGCAAGTGGCTGGAACATTTGCCGTGAGGCCTTCTGGTGTCTTCTTGGAGATGTGTGTCAAATGTTGCTAGGTCATTTTATAGCTACTTCATAGTCACTTTTGCATATTTGTACAATTACATGTAAAGTGAATAGAAATGGAAGGCCAGGATCAAGGTATCATGTTATGCTATACATGTTCAGGAAGGCTTCAGAGAGTTAGAACCAAATCTTTTGTGTTCTTGAATGTGGTTGCACCCTGCGCTTTTGCTTCCCTGGGAAAGCAGGATCAGGTACCTCTGTGATGGGGAATGGAGCAGAGTATCAGACTATTGTTATTGATATGTGTGTTTATCACCTTTGACAGTATATCTGGGCAATGTAAGTGATGAATGTTTGATGGACTATGGGAACACATTCATGAAATTATGCCTTGTCTTTTTGTTTTTAGTGCTGGGACTTGTTTATAGTGGAGTGCGCCAGAGTTCAATTAACCTCCAATTAAAAATAAGGAGAAGCAACAGTTTACCTCATGGTAAACACCATGTAGTGCCTCAATTTACTGTCTGCCAGTTAGTCACAACACCCACAGTCTATTTAATTTATGATTAAAATGCAGAGGCTTAATGTAAAGTGAATCTTCCAGTCCAACTTCCTAGTTTCAGTGGAATTTGCCTGAGCTGTATATGAGTGCATTTGCGACCATGTATGTCTGTGGCTATACGTATATATACCCATGTATTTTTGAATCCTGCCTGAATTTAAACTACTCATCTATAATATTTATCAGAGATGGAATTGCAGGACTTATCAGCTCTGTCTTTGAGTCACACTTCCATCTTGGCTGCAACCCTTCCCAAAGAGCTTAGACTTATAAACTATAGTCAAGGCACACGGGTCTGCCAGTTGCCACATTTCCCTGTCTCCACAGCAAGTCCCCTTACCTAGAAAAGGGGGTAAAACCAGGCTCAAGTGAAAGCTTTAATGATGCAGCTTGCATGTAACTTGCAATTTTATGCTTGTACAAGGGTGTATTTATCTCACTTTTGTTTTTTTTTTCTTTCAACTGAGAATATACAACAACACATTTTCCCAGTCATTGAGGTTATGTTGCCTACTGAGTAGGTATTTAAATTTTTTATGGCTGTCTACACAAAGTTCAGTGCAAAACATCTTGTTAATCATTGCTATTCTCTTTCTAGTGTAAGGGTTACACTCCAAGTGCAGCTGTGTCTGTGTCTGCCTTTAATAAGAGGTCAAATTGACATTTAGAGTTGTGCTTTGAAAAAACTGCTTTGACTTCATGACCTTTCTAAAACTGGTATTCTCTGCCTTTTAAATAGGGACTTTCACTTGGAGGAATTTGCAACAGATTGTCCTCTCAATCCTTCACACTTAGATCCTGGCTTCGGTCCAGATTGTAGAAACTAGATTTGTAAATGCCTTATTTACAAGGTAAGGTTTTCCCCTCCTTGTTTGCTTAACTTGACAGATTGTAGACTATCAGGCGCCACTTAACCTTTTTAAAGAAACATTTTATTTCAATTCCTTTTGTCTTAAAGATCCATTTATTCTCTCAAAACCTTCATCAGAATGAATAGAAAAAGTAGATTATTCTGGGTTAAATTTGTAATATCGGAGACTGTGTCAAATTGTGGGTTTACCAGAATGGGAGAAACTAGATTAAAGTTGTGCTCAGTTTTATTAATGGAGAGTTTTACTTCAAATTCTTGTTTTATTTTTCCCATGAATTTGCACATTCAGATAAAATTTGGATAAAACAGTGGTCTGAATTTCCATTCCAAGCTTAAACCAAGCCTCAAACATGGTAAATATTTCAAGGAACAAAGCCCTCACCCCAAATGGCTTCTGGCTTAAGACTGTGGGGTATTTATTTATTTTTTTTTTTACCTTCAATCTCTGCTCTTTGATATCTGAATGGCACTAGGAGTCTGAAGCACAGCTGGGAAGGAGACACTGACAGCACAGAGACACTCATTGGGAAGACTTGTTCATTCAGGACATTCTCAAGCCTTTCTCTCCCAAACACGCCATCATGTGCCCTTCTGCCTCCTTGCTGCCCAAAACAGCTCCTTGTCAGTACCTTCCTCTTCTCAGTGACCCTGAGCAGACCCTCAGCAGGTCTTGGGCCCAGCATTTTCTTTAGGAAGAGGCAGTTGATGGCTGAGAGAGATTGTAGTCCAGAGTTTGTTTTGGGACCAACGGGCTATAAGAAAGCTCCTGAGTGAGCCGGTTGTCCTCCCGGTGTGTGTGGCTCTCCACTGGACTCCTCCCATTGCGGGAAAGGGCTACAGCAGCGCCAGGTCCTGCTCACGAGGGTGGAGGTGGAGGAGGAATGGAACCTCTTTTTTGCCATGGTGGGGACTGGACCATAGCTGGAGGAGCCACGTTTTTTGTCTGATTATCCTGTTGTGCCAGGAGCACTGGGTGTTGCCGAAGACCCCTGAGGAGGATTGTAGATTAGAGCAAAGAGGAGGATGCCCTGCACCAAAGCATGTTTGATGTCTGCAGAGTCCATCCGAATAGTGCCGTCGTCATGCAAGGTGAAAGCAGGCGCAGTGGTACCAATACTGAACTTCATGCCACCTCAGTCCTCCAAGATTGGCGCCAAGTGACTTCCCAGCATCGTTGCCCTGAGGCATTTGTGCCTGTGGTGCTGGTCGGAAGGTCTGTGTCTGAGACAGGTCTTTCTCTTGGATGGAATACTTTTTGCTGCTCACCTGCTGGAGCCTCCTCACCCTGCCCCCTTCACAGAGCATACGATGACATTAGAGCTACATCTGGAGAGATCCGGTGCTTTTCTGCAAACTATAGCATCTTGTGTTGGTAACCCTGGCAGACCCTACATCATTCTGCTGGTTTTTGCCAAGATGGGAACTTCTGTGTGACTGTGTAGACAGTGACTGCCAAAATGTGTATTAGTTATATGGCATATCATCATATCACTTTCTATAGATTTATTTCAGAAAGATGCATGCAAAAGGCTACCCCTCATCTGGAATTTCTGACAAGGTTTTGTTGCTGTATTACTTAACGTTTTTTTCAAATATCACGGTGTGAGCAGATCACGCTTGCAGTCTGGTTGGGCAGTCAGGCTGCTATCTGTATGACTCTGCTGTAGGAGAGCACAACAGTAACTATTCAGCCAGTTGGGCTACTGAGGAGTTGTCAGTGATGACTAGCATGGGTTGGATTTTCTGGTCCGCTTAGCCCTCTCTTTTGCTTTATCTCAAATAGATTGCGAAAAGATTCTGAATCGTACAAATTGACTTACTGTCTGTAACAGTGTGACAAGCAGCTTGTGTGTAATGGCCTGGTGTACAAGCCCTTTGGAAACTGCTTCCGTGGTTTCCTGTTTGTTATTTGTGGTGTTTGACTGCCTGGCTGAGCTGTGTAGCGCTCTCTCTGCTCCCTGACAAACTTTTGCAGCAGGAGAAAGATGGGGTTTTGTCCTCTATCGATGAATATGGGTATTCATAAGAAGAACAGACTCTGCAGTCATGCGCATAAATAAAAACCATTCAAGATAATGATGATGAAAAAGGAACATAACATAAGTTGGATAGATCGTCTTCTGTAAATCCAGACAATAGTGAAGTCTGTAGAATCTATTTAATTTCAGCCCTGGTCCTGCAAGCATTTATCAGTGTGTGAATACATTTATGTAGCACTGTTGACTTCTAGATGACTGCTTGGGTTTATAAGATTAGTCTGAAGGCTATGGAATAACCAGAGCCATTTTGTTAAATCCCATCTATTTTAATATGTTAGCATCTTCAGGCTGTGGTCATGTGTATTTTGTATTTCATAGGCAGGGGAAGGCTATACCAAAGGTGAGTAACTGTTAACTGGGAACTTGCAAGTTGTGAGCGCAGGTCCCAGGGCTGCTGCAGCCTGCCTGCAGCCTTGCATCTCGGCAGTAGGAAAAGGAAGGTCATGGCAGAGAAAGTAATGTTTAACTCTCATATTTCAGTGTCTTATAAGAGTGAATATTTTCAAAACTGTCAGGCAATCAAAAACTAGCCATGGCTTTTTATATTTCCTATTTGGGGTCAACAGGTTGACTGACATTTGATAGTGCATATAGTTATTGCAAGGTTTGGATGTGAAACTTCTTATAAATACCTTCAGGTTTGCCATCAGGAGCAAAACTGAGAACGACTTGTTTGGCCTCATCCACAAGCTGCAACAACCAAAGAAAAAGGGCTTTGGAGCTATAACTGTTTAAAACCACTGTGGTAGACAAGATTGAATTTATTTGAATTTTTTTTTTTTCCAAAGAGGAGCAATTTAAAGCATGTATATATTAAATATTTAAAGCACGTACATGTTAAATACAAGGGCAATGAACATTGATAGTCACTTATAACTTTACTCCTTTTTGATCCATTGAAGACTTGTAAGCTGTGGTGTTTCAGTAGACATTGAGGAGCACGATGCTCATTCGTGCACTGTCATTGTTGTTGAACTGACTGAAATGTGAAAGTCCAGATGTCTTTTTAGGGCATAGTCTTATGTTTTATCATGTACGTGTGTATTATCAGAATTCACGTTTGAATTGATTCCATGCCAGTGAAAAATAATTTATAGCTGAGTTGTAGTGGAAACCTGGATACAATGAATAACAAGAGAAGAACTTGAAGGGAAAGAATGAGAACAGGAAGTCTAATCTTCAGCTCTTCTATATATAGAAACACCTCAAGGGTAAGCACATACTGTTTTGTATGAATACATTTAAAATGTGTTTTGTAGGCACATATTTTCAATGTGCTGTCATGATCGGAAACACATGTAGACTCTGAAAAATTATGTGAAGCATGCAGAACCCTTGCCCATGCACATAAGTAAAAGCTGTGCACAGTGTATACGTGTATAAGTATTTAGCTGGAGAAACAGCCACATGAGAACTACTTCAGAACAATCCTGGAGTCAGGAAGCCACAAATTATAGGTCTGAAATTTACCACACTGGCATGTCTACATAAATAAAACCAACTGGAAAGATAGGAGGGAAGAAAAATGCATTTACAAATAGTACTAGATTAGAGAAGGCAAAAAATGCTAAACCCTTTCCTTGGCTCTAATCAGAAGGCAGGAAGATTATTACAGGCAGGAGCTTGCAGACTTCAGCTAAACAACTTCCCAGCTCTGAGTTTGAGTCTTGATTTTTATTTACATGTATGCATACAATCAGGGCTTTACGCATAGTCATTATTTTGACAGAGGCCAAGAGGAGGCATGGTTGGATTTGTTTTTTCCCTTTCCAGGAATGTTACCATCATCTTACTCCCTCTTTATCTTTGCCAGCTCTTTGGGATGGGATGATGTCATCTTCTTTATCTACCTAGTATCTACCATGATGAGGCCTTGATCCTGACCAAGGGTGTTGGCTGTTTCATGAATGTTGAATTGGGAAGCAGCCACAGGAAACCTGAATTTCTATTGCAGACGGCAACACTTCAGCTAGAGTAAATATGACTGATACTTGTAAAACCACTGAGACAAATGCTAGTTGTCACAAGGCCTTATACAGGCATTGCTACGTCAATCTTCTCCCAGTCCTCCCACCCTCAGCCTATGCTGGAGCAAGCTCCCAGAGCTGCTCTCCCTGCTCAGTTGTCACACTTGCAACTCAAACTAAGCTGCAGTTGGGATGTTGGAGGCGTGGAAAAAGTAGCTGCCCAGAACAACCGGTTGCTTCTCAGATCCAGGTGTTCCTGGAGTTGGAATAAGGACAGCAGGTAAAATACAATCCTTTGAACTGAGGAGTAGGAAAAGGGGATGTCACTAGGTCTGAAGAGGGAAAGCAAAGCAAAAGCAACTGTGTATGTTTGTCTGGAGTTGTCTTTTCCTTCTCTCTGAAGAGAATCGCTGAGCAGAGGTCTCTGATGTGGAGCATCCTCACGCCATAGAGAAAGTCCAGCGCTCACCTCATCTCCCGGTTGGGTCTGGGAGGTCTGTAGCATGACTGGCGAGCACATAGCAAGGACTGCTGCTCTTCCTCATGCAGACTTCTTGGGGCTTTGTCCATGTCCTCTGCTTCACCAGCTTGGAGGGTGTAAGGGAAGAGGAGGACAAGGGAAAGCATTATGTAAGTCGGGGAAAGTCCCTTATTATCTAGCAATGTCTNGGGGGGGGGTGTAAAAGCAAACTTTTCTCAAGACTGCATGTTGTGAAACTAGAATTGAACACACAGGTTCAGTTCTATCACCTGCCTTCTCTGGAAAGGAAATATGAGGAGTTTATTCTGTAAATGCCTGGAAGCTGAAGGCTTGGTGTAGGAAACTCTTCTGCTACAGGAGAAGGATCGGTAGGTTTAGAAAGTTTAGTTCTATCCTTAGGCTCTGCTGTCAGAGATCATAAGCGGACGCTGCATATAACCCTAAGGAAAATGACGGTCAAGAATGCATCAGCATAAATGTCATTACGTGTCAACTCCTGGGAACTGGACCGCTGGTAGGACCTGGACCAGAGGTGTTTCTGTGAGAGGGTACCTCCTGTTCTGGCACAGACAGCTGACTTCTGTGTCATTGTAGCTACGGCATCGTCATCAGCTTTATTAACTTAAAATCATGAGAGCTTGGTCAGCAATTAGTAATCTTTACATCTTTTTAGTTTCTCTGGTTGAAAGGCTAACTGCTGCTATTAATGAGGTAGATCGGTCTCAATTGGCATCTAATAACAAATACTTGTTTTGGGTGGTACGTGGGGACTGCAGTCCTCACAGCTGGGGAGCCGAAGTTCCCTATAGTGTTAAGTGGATTTATATCTGCTCTTCACAACGCTTCCATCTGCAGGAGAGAACAGCTGTGGCTTTCCTTGGGTGGTTTGAGGAACTGAGATGGAGGTAAGCCAAGTTTGCTCAGCACTGCAAAGCAAATGGGGGAATGGAAAGCCCTTGCATTGTAAACAAGTGCTCTTCTACAGCGGGGCTGTCTTCCCTGTTCTCAGTCTCTTAACTAGTCAGTGGCTGTGGATCATTCAGTAGTACATGGTGGTGGTCACTACCAGTTATTGAGTCCCTGAAATGACCTCTGCTTGATGGGGTTCCTACGCCTGCAGAGAATTCGTCTGAACTGTATTTAATGAAGGACATGAAAAACTTAAGTCTACAAATTAGCACTGAGGAAAACATCCGGTTGGATATTTTTCTTTCCAGAATGAGTTTAATTTTCTGTTAAGATTTTGATCTGTTTGAAGTGATTCCACTTTCTTTTTGTGGTAACAGGAGTCGTCAGGGACTACATTTTATTTCTGTTTAAATCTCCTGGGTTAGAATGCACACAGTTCTCCTTACTGGAGAAGGGGGAAGGAAATGTTTTGGGCTGTGGTACAGAAAAGTTGTGTAAAGAGAGGCTCAAGGCTTGCGGTTTGTGATGTTTCCACTGCCCACTCCATTGTGCACGTATAGAGGGTGGTCTCTTTGGGGACAAGATACACATACTGTTGTTCCCTTCTGCAGCAGAAGGCTGAGTAGACAGCTGGGAGTCTCTGCTGGGTTGTAATCATTGGAACAAAGCTGTTATCTTCTACAGATTTCTGGTAGAGTCAGATTTATATGTGGCAGTTCTTTCAAAATATCTTCCTGTGTGTTTCCCAAAAGCTTTTTAGCTGTATGTAAGGTTCCTTTTGGATTTCCCTATATGTGATAGGGCAGGATTGGAAAGGACACTTGAATATTTAATCTGACTACCATTCATGGGCTTAAAAATTGGCTATAACTAGTGCTTCCTTGAATACCTTGTATAACTGTAATCTCTAACATTTTACACAGCTGAATGCTGTTCCAGCATTACCATGCTTCTACCGTGCTTTGATTAGATGAAGCTGATGGAGTCATGCACAAAAACCAGATGTCTGATTAGACTCTCCTTATCTCGGAGCATAAGAGGTCCAAGGGAGCCTCCCACTGAAACCTGAGCCCTGCATGCAAGTGTGGGTCCCTGCTTCCCTCTCTGCTGGAGGAAGTCAGGCCACCAGCTGTCACGTTCTGCTCTTTAAACCAGCCCTTCATCCAGCTATTCACCACAGTGGCTGGACCAGGAAGTGTGCTGCTGATAGAAATCTGCCATGGTCCAATGAGTAGTTAATAGTTAAACACTCTATGGCTGGTGGAGGCTGGGTCATAAGCTGGTTCAAATATTGTATTTGGGGTTAGGTTGTAGAGAAATCTTGAAGTGCAGCAGTTGAGTGTTTCTAGCAGACAGCCTAAGGGATAGGATAGAAAGGCTTTTGCAAATGCACTGCTGTAGAAAGGTATGCTTAATGTGTGCACACATACATAGTATTTATTGAAAAAGCACCTTTGGATAGCAGCAGAGGCGAGCAGCTGTTCTGCATATGGCTGGGGCACGCTGCTGCTCCCCAGCAGAGCCCGTCCCTGGCCCTCTCCTGCCAGGTGCCACCATCCCCTGCCCTCTCCTGCCGGGTGCCACCAGCCCCGGAGCACAGCAGCGGCAGCACCCTGCTGCCTACTGCAACCTCCCCGGCTCCCCGCGGCTGTGCAGGCACTGCAGGGTGAGCAGTGCCCCAAGCCCTGGCTTTGGGGTGAAGTTGTTGTTGTTATTATTATTAATCTTCCAGCTCAGGATTTCTCAGAAAGTGAACATCAGCACTTAATCTATAGGGATTTTCCTTCTGAGGGTGGACAAAAGCTCTCAATTACAAAGATCATTTAGTAGGAAGCACTTATTGAGAAGAAAGAAAACATCCTGGATAAAATTTTAATTCCAGATGTCAGTAACAAAAAAGAAGGTGGTTAGGGTGAATGTCAAAGAAAGCATTGCATCTCTCATCTTCATTACATTAAACAAGTGTAGCTCTATTATTGTCGATACCGTAAATGACTCCTTCCTGGAAAGATTAACAAGCCAACCCACAAGATAAGGGTCCTCAGGTGAGCCTGAGCAGTGCACAGCAGCCTGGTATAAGATGTAAGAACCACTTTTCAGTAGGAACCACAGTGTCTTCAAATTCAGCGTCAGTCTGCAGTTAAGAAACAAAATAAGGTTACTTTAGAAAGTGGATCTAAATTATATGAGAACACGCATTGAGAGAAAAATGAGAGTAGCCGCTAAGAGGATAAACTGTTTGAAATGGCATCAAGACTGTTTAAATGTGCCATTACTAGAAACTAAGAGTAAATGTTTATCACCTGTCAAGGAAGATTTAAAAAGTACCAATGATAAAATGAAAAAGATAGTATGTATAAACAGCGAATTACAAGAGTCTACCAGAAATAAAAAGACATTTTTCAAACCATGGAAGTCACATCTGCATGGGGTTTGCACGGCAAGGTTTTGGTAGCGGGCGGGCTATAGGGGTGGCTTCTGTGAGAAGCTGCTAGAAGGTTCTTCTATGTTTGATAGAGCCAATGCCAGCCGGCTCCAAGAAGGACCTGCTGCTGGCCAAGGCCAAGCCCATCAGTGATGGTGGTAACACCACTGAGATAAGATATTTAAGAAGGGGAGGAAAAAACCCCACCTGAGTAATTGCAGCCAGAGAGGGGAGTGAAAATATGTGAGAGAAACAACTCTGCAGACACAAAGATCAGTGAAGAAGGAGGGGAAGGAGGTGCTCCAGGTGCCAAAACAGAGATTCCCCTGCAGCCCCTGGTGAAGACCACAGTGAGGCAGTCTGTCCTCCTGCAGCCCGTGGAAGTTAATAGTGGAGCAGATATCCACCTGCAGCCCATGGAGGACCCCAGAGTGGAGCAGGGGGATGCTCGAAGGAGGCTTTGACCCCGTGGGAAGCCTGTGCTGGAGCAGGCTTCTGGCAGGACTTGTGAACCCATGGAGAGAGGAGCCCATGCTGGAGCTGGTTTGCTGGCAGGACTTGTGACCC
The DNA here is from genome assembly GCA_013397275.1 of Burhinus bistriatus. Classification (NCBI taxonomy): domain Eukaryota; kingdom Metazoa; phylum Chordata; class Aves; order Charadriiformes; family Burhinidae; genus Burhinus; species Burhinus bistriatus. The sequence continues at coordinate 300,050 of VYXH01001640.1, read as the reverse complement.
CATGGGGAATCCACTCTGGAGCAATCTATTCCTGAAGGACTGCACTCTGTGGAAGGGAGCCACACTGGAGCAGTTCATGAAGAACTGCAGCCTATGGGAAGGACTCATGTTGGAGAAGTTCATGGAGGACTGTCTCCTGTGGGAGGGACCCCATGCTAGAGCAGGGGAAGAGTGTGAGGAGTCCCTCCCCTTGAGGAGGAAGGAGTAGCAGAGACAATGTGTGATGAACTGACTGCAACTCCTGTTCCCCATCCCCCTGCACCGCTGGCAGGGAGGAGGTAGAGAAATCAGGAGTGAAGCTGAGCCCGGAAAGAACAGAGGGGTGGGGGGAAGGTGTTTCAAGATTTGTTTTTTATTTCTCAGTATCCTACTCTGATTTGTTTGGTAATAAATTAAACTAATTTTTTCCCCAAGTCTAGTCTGTTTTGCCTGTGATGGTAATTGGTGAGTGAGCTCTCCCTCTCCTTATCTTGACCCATGAGCTTTTCATTATATTTTTCTCTCACCTATTCAGCTGAGGAAGGGGAGTAATAGAGTAGCTTTGGTGGGCACCTGGTATCCAGCCAGGGTCAACCCACCACACATCCAATAGAGTAAAATGGAAAAGACCCTATGTTCTGGTAAACAGCTGTTAGTATTTTTGGTTTGATTGCTGAAGTAATTAAAAATGGAGGGGACACCAAAATCCTTTCAGATCATTAGAAACAGAAACCAGAGAAAGATTTTGATACTGTTTGACTTATAAAAGAAATAGGAAAAGATGACAAGACCATAAGAAACAGTGTTAAATGAGCCCTTGTATTAAATGTTTTTAGAGGACAGCTTTTTTGTGTGAAAGAAATCTAAGGAACTGTCTCAAACTGAAATACTATAAGGATACTTTCAAGACAAAGAAGTAAAAAAGGTTGATAGATCATTTGCCTTTGGCAACTGGCAGTATTGATGCAGAATTCTAAAGCAACTGGGAAAAGACAATGCTGAATTATACACTATAGTATATAATTTATTGACTGAGTTTGTTACAGGGTACCAAAGTGTTGTGGTTTCAGTTGGGATAGAGTTAACTTTTTTATTAGCAGCTGGTATAGTGCTAAGTTATGGATTCGGGATGAGAAATACCTTTGATAGCGCACCGGTATTTTTAGTTGTTGCTAAGCTCTGAAGGCCTTTTCTGTTCCTCACACCGCTGGGGCATGAAGAAGGAAGGGGGGAACGTTCAGAGTGATGGCGTTTGTCTTCCCAAGTAACCGTTACGCGTGATGGAGCCCTGCTTTCCTGGAGATGGCTGAACGATGGGAAGCAGTGAATGAATTCCTCGTTTTGCTTTGCTTGCGTGTGCAGCTTTTGCTCTACCTATTAAACTGTCTTTATCTCGACTCACAAGTTTTTTCTCCCTTTTACTCTTCCGATTCTCTCCCCCTTACGAACTGGGGGGAGTGAGCGAGCGGCTATGTGGTTCTCGCTGCTGGCTGGGATTAAACCATGACACAAAGGAATAGAAATTGGCAAATTAACAACCAGATGGATTCACGAGTATCAAGTGAGAGTAATTGTAACTTTGAGTTTTTTGGGGTAAAGATGGCATTCTTCACAGACCCAGAGTTCTTTGGATTAATGAGCAAACCTGAACTGAAGGTGCCTCCAGTTGACCGAGGATGTGGTGCCATAGGCGGGTTAATTCAGATCAGGAGTGCACTTCTGAAGCAACTCTCCTGATTATCCTCACTTACCTTGCTGTGATTCATACAGTAGATCTCACATTATATGAAATGAGGAGCTACTCGATCCATGAGACTGGACTACGGCTACTCACTTGCAATACTTGTGTGCATGTCAGATCCTTGGCACCACCTATTTTGCTCTACAAATTCATTGTTGTTGGCCTATTGCACTACTTGCCCATATACATGTCAGTGCAGTGGACTTGGATTTCCAGAAATCTTTTGGCAGGGTTATTGTCAAAGGCTTGTGACAGCTAGGCAGCTACAGGTCTTTTGTGGGTTAGCACCTAATTAAAAGATGGGAAGTCAAGGTCAGAAACGAGGTACGTGAAAGGGGAACTAGAGTTTCAGTACATTTGGGCTCCTAGCTTGAAAAAGAGGATTGAGAGGTAATGTGGTAAGGTCTGCCAGTTACGACTGGCACAGACATAGTTACAGGGCAGCAATGAATATTAATTTTTTCGTAAGAAAACTAACATGCACCATTTATTAAAAAACAAAAAAAAACCCCAAAACCAAAAAAAATCAAAAAACCCCAAGCAAACAAAAAAACCCCCAACCAATAAACCTGACAGTAAATTAAAGCAAAAATGAAGTACTTTTTTCCACATACCACAAAATTACATTGTGGGAGCTGGCATGGATTTTGTTTATAAATGGGTTCAAAAAGCAAGGAGAAAAGTTTATGTAAGGAGAGGCTGTTAAGAGCTCTTGCATACAATGAAGCTGTGCAAATCTTCCTTCAGGATGTGCCCAGACTGCGGAATGGCAGAAGTCCTCATAGAAGCCTTGCTTTACATTGTCTCTATTCTTGTGCTCTCTGTTTTGGCATCTGCTGTTGTCAGAGGCAGGGTCTGGGATTACCTTTACTCTGACCCACTTCAGAACTTGAAATAAAAATTCCGTTTTTATTTCATTTTTCAAACCTGACATGTAAGTAATTCAGAAAAAATAATCCATGAGATCAATTTTCTTCACCTTGTTATTGAAGATACAGGTGCTTCATCTCTTCATCCCATTGGGACACCTGTATTATCCATACTTCTTTTTATATAGTAGCCTGGGGCCAAGTACTCTAGAAAGTGTCAGGGATGAAATCTGCACAAGTATGTTCTTCTCAACCAACATTGCATTGCCTTGCAATGGCCGAGGAAGCTTGCTTTAATCCTGGAGATCCTGCTGGTGCTGTGAAGACTTGCACAGGACCTCTCAGCCTTGTCTACCACCTGTAACCTCACTTGCAGAGTCTTGCTGTAGTATCCAGCTGTGGGGAATGCCTTGCTCGTATTGTCTCTGCATGAGCATCGGGAGTGACGTTGCCCTGGGCGTTTGGGCCAAAGCTTAGTGGTAGCAGGGAGGTGGCTGGTGGGGTGCAGGGCAGGCAGAGGGGTGCTTTGCCAAGGACCAAGACAAGCAAGAACACCTGTAGGGTACCTTGGTAGTTTCTGACTGTGGGGAGCACCAGAGACGTTACAGCTATGGTTACAACTGTTGTAGCAGGCTCTAACCACAGGAAGGGAACTACTTTACAGTGATGACACTGGGGAAAACACATAGAGGTCCTTAGAGAGCTGAAATTGGAAGACCAGGTGGGTGGGTGTCTTGGCAAGCAGAAACTGCCCAGGGGGCTGTGGAGAGCTCCTCAAAAGATCTGGCGCTCTTCTAAATTTCAAAGATCCTTTGAACTCTTCAGCAAGGACTCATGCAGGCTCTTAGAGAAAAGGCGAGAGGCAAAGCAAGAATCTGTACCGTTGGCTTGTCTAATCACATCTTCTCTTTTGCCTTCCCACTTTCCCTTTTTCACTCTTTCTGTAACCATTCACCTTTGTTCCCCTTTGTCTCTTTTTTGAATAGACAAGGAATTCCTGTATAACAGGAACTATTGGAACTAAAAATATAATATGTGAGCTTGAAGTGTTTGTTGAAGGGCTGTTATGTCCAAAGCCTTGCATGAGAAGTTGCTTGGATCTCAGCAGCTGTTCATAGAGGTGGAAAAACTCTGTAGGAGTAGTGGTGGGGTGGAGGAGCTCCGAGCCCTGCTTGAAGTGTCGGAGGACAGTGTGTGGCAATGCCACTGAGTCACGCCGGCAGAAGGGCTCTTCGTCAGCTCTGTTTCCAACAGCTTGAATCTTGCTGCTTTCAGAGGAGCTTGCCCAAAGACTGGTCAGTTCCTGTATAAAAGGAAAATAAGTTTCTGCTAGTTGGTGATGAGCTTGAAAGTTAGAGTCCACAATACCGTAGATAACATTGTCTTTTTAATCAAGGAGTATTTTGAAGACTTTTCTGAGAGCTGGTTAAACAACTGCAGAAACCAGTGGGATATCCTCAGTGTGCCTGCACGGGAAGTTTTCAGTGCCTTTGCACAGAATTGCTGTCATTAACAATGTAAAAGTGTTGGTAGAGGTGTCACACAAGTTCTTAGGGTTTTGTTTGTTTTTGTTTAATCGGGGTACAATCTAGTACTAACATTTTCATGTTCCTCATCTATACAATGGGCTTAACACTGAGCTGTCTTCCTTAAGATGTTTGGAGATCTCCAGACTTGGGTCTTTACCAAGGTAAAGACTTTGGTCTTTACCTAGTGCCCTGTTAAGGCACGTGTGAACCTAGAAGAAAAATGACATGGTAAAACAGGAACAGCTAGTTCCAATTGCATTGCTTGAAGCCTAGTGCTTACGTACTATCATAGGAGCCTATTCAAAAGAGAGATTTTAACCGCTAGACCACAATGACTCAAACATTTACTAAGATGTGTCGCATAATGCTTTTATTCCCTTCTCTCACCTTATTATGACTGACTGTTGGTGATGAAAAATGCAAATAAGCCAGGGGAGTGGAGGAAGGGTAAAAATCATAGCTGGGCAGAAAGAGTGACTGGAGAACATCCTTCACCCTCGTCATCCTGTAGGTTCGTTGCTGTGCTGGGGACGAGTGCTGTGGGGGAGGAACAGAGAGAAAGAGGAAGCAGCAATCGCGGATGCTTTGCAACCTCAGCAGAAAATACTGATGAGAAACAACAAACACGCAGCTGAGGTTGGTGCTTTTCCTGGTGAACATGTCAGTGTTGCTGCATGACCCTCTTTGCTCCTCGGAGGTGTGAGAGCTCAGCAGTCAGCTTCCTTCAGCTCAAGGATGTGCACAAAGGAAAAAAGCCGGGAGGGAATTTGGTTTGGGGAAATTCAATGAATCTAAATGAATGCAGATGATCTGTATATACCTAATGATAGTATCATTTGAAAAGCCATTATATGATAAATAGATGTGCAAACAAAAAGACCACAGTATGTCAGCCTTTTCTTACCAATGTTTCAAAAATTGACCTTTTGCAAGATAAAGATTTTTGGAGGCTCTGCATTTCAGATGGCTGTATCATGACATTATTTGAATTTAAATGCAGCTCATGTGACCCTAAAGTATGACTGAATACAGCACACTCTTAGTGACTTGTATACAAAGTTTATTGATGAATTGTGGAATTTGATGACACAAGTCAATGGCTGCATTGTTTTTTTATGTATTTATCTTACAGCTGGAGTGGGACATCCCTCTTCTGTGTTCTTTGCAAGTAATTAGATGGGCCAGCCTTTGGAAGCTTAGAGCACAACTCTTGACTTATTTGAAAAAATAAATTTGAGATACGTGAACAGAATATTTTTTTTTTTCAGAAGACTTTCAAACACTAAAATATTTTAATTTTCAATAAATACTAGGTTTTTTCCTTTTTAATTTTTGCTTTTATGAAATGACCGTGTGTTTCGAATAGAAACAGTTGAGTGAGAATGCAAAAAGTGTGTGTATTGTTGTTTTATTTCTTCCTGTTTAACTAATTTTTTTCTTCTCAAGAAAAACGTTACATCCAGAGACTCCCCTCTTTTCTTGAATAATATTTTAAACATGAAATAGTTGTATAAAGGTTTGTTGTGGTTTGGCCTCAGCCGGCAGCAAAGAACTCAACCCCCACGGGAGCGGGGAAAAATCAGAAGAAAAAGGCAAAACTCATGGGTTGAGATAAAGGCAGTTTAACACAACAGCAACGGGAAAAGGAGAACAACAACAACAATAACGCTGATGGAGGAATGTACACACAGGGTTACTGTACCAGCGCTCACCCACCGGACCCCGGGCAGCCCCAGCCCGCTCCCAAACCGCGACTGACTCCTCCTCCTCTCCCTCCCCCGGCCAGCTCCCCCCTATGGACTGGGCATGGTGTCCCATGGGATAGAATACCTGTGTCCCGGGCCAGGAAATTAACCCTATCCCTGCTGGAATCAGGACAAGGTTTTATTCCTTTTTCTGTCTGTGAAAAAACATGCTTTAAAAACTTTAAGTTTGAATGACTTGGCAGAACAGCTGAAATGTATGAATGAAGGAGAAGGATGTGTTGGCTCAGTGAGAAAAGAAAACTTCTAAAGGAGTGTATTTTTGAAGGTGTATAGCCTCAGTTCATTACCATATCCCTAACAGTGGTATTTTGTAGTTGGATTTTAGTGTAGATTTTTACAAATGTGCGCAAATACACAGGTTTTCCTAAACTTGTATTTATATTTGTACACATCCTGCTTTTTGAAAATATATGCATCTTTATACATCTGGGAAGACTTTTTAATATCTTTAGTACAGGTATGTGGATGATCTGCTAGTCAGAACTAGGTTTGGATCTAACAGGGAATGACAGGCTCATTGCACTACCCAGACTGGAGGGGAGCGGGGAGGTCTTGGTCCAATCTCCTGCTCACAGCAAGCTCAGCTGTGAGCTTAGACCAGCTTGTTCAGGGCTTTGTGCTGTTGGGTCTTGAAAACCTCCAAGGATGGAGACTGCACAACCTCTCTGTGTGACTGGTCCCACTGTCCTCATGGAGAAAGAAGTTTTCTTTATAATCAGTCTAAAGCTCTCTTGTTTCAACTTCTACCTGTTGTGTCTCGTCCTTCTGCTGTGCCTTCTGGGAAGAGCCCATCTCCGTCATCTTGCTGACCCCCTCATAGGTGGTGGAAGGCTGCCGTTAGGTGGCTCCTGAAGCTGTCCCTTCTCTAAGCTGGAAATGTCCCAGTCCCTCAGCTTCTTGCAGGACAAGTGCTCCAGTTCCAACCATCTTGGTGTCCCCTGCTTAAGTTTCTTCCAGTTTGTCACCATCTTGCCTATATTGGGGTGTGTGTCCTAAACTGGATACAGTATTTAGATGTGGTTTAAACCAAGCAAAGGGGGATAATTATGTCCCTTGATCTCCTGGCTATGCTCCCATCAATATAGCCCATGATGCTGCTGGCTGCTGACCCTCTTGCAAGCCCACCACACTCCCAGTGTACCTGGAACACCCAGTTCCTGTCACAGGGTTAGTGATGAAATTGTGCGTGTGAATATTTACAATGGGCAACTGTTGCAGGCTTTCTGGCAGGTCAATGCATTTTGAACTTACACAGCCACAACAAGCAGCAGTAGTGTTAATATGGCTGGAACTGCTGAAGGCTTTTTATCAGAGATGAAAGGAAAGCAGTGGCATAAGGTTGTGCAAGAAATTACTTTGAAGCAAAGACTGGGATTTAGGATTCTGTACATATGTTAAACCCCTTGATTAGTATAGTGCTGCAATAAAACCAGTGTCTAATATTCAACTTTGGCAACCGTTTGTTTTCAAGACGTTTAAGCAATTTTCTGGTCACTTTAAAGATGTTCTGTTTTTCTTTTCTGATAATGCTGTCATTATAAAGATAGCTGATATACTACCCTCCTGCAAAACAGTTAAACTGGGGAACTCCAAACACACTAGAGGTATTAATTAGCAAATTTTCATAACATTCTTTCAGTGTAGGTAATTACTGTGTACCTCCTTTAAAAGCTTGGAGGTAAAGCTGTGGAAGTGATCGGTTCAAAGTCAAGTGGTAAATCAGTGCCAGAGTCAGGGCTGGAGCTTCTGAGTGCTTGTTCCCTGCTCAAAGGCTGCCAGTCCCATGTCGTCCATCAGCATTTTAGTCTCAAAGTCTCACATTGGGATTTAGCCAAGCGGTAGAGGTAAATATACAGCTGATTTCCTCTCTGATTTTGCAAATAGTGCTCCCACAAGGCTGACAATCTGAGGGAGAGAGAAATACAAGACTGAAGTGTTGTGTATAAAAATGCTTCACTCTCTTAGCACTGGAGTGTTCAAGGGCTGGTTAGTGCTCTCAGTTTCAAATTCACTTCATTATGTGAAACAAGTTAAAATAGAGAAGAAACCTCACAGAGGAAGCTGGAACATCTTTACTGCTTAGAAGGAAAACTTTATGGTAGTGGGAGTCGGTAGCTTTCAATCATAAAAGTTAAGACCCAGCAGCAACTAGTTTGCATTTAACAGATGGGTATGGCAAATATGAATCATATTGGTTGATAGAGACTCATCTCATCCCACTTGTGGTCTCTGCAGCCTGTGGCAGAAGTCATGCAACCAATAGGGTTTGTTGGTAAGTGATATGTAATCTGCTTTCAGTGGCTTTCCCTTATCTTTTGGTACATTCATCGGTTACTTAGTTGGCTGAATAGGCAAAGGAAGGCTCAGATGATACCCTACTTTCCTGTCTGGTAAGAAACAGACACTCGCAGAACATATTTTGAATAAAAAAGACACAGTGGCTAATGGGATTCCATTGCAAATAAGCTGTGAACTGGGTCACTTCTTTTGTGATTCCTGTGACAACCGCTGCTCTACTCAAGGAGAAAATACAGACGAAATGTCTTGAATTTTTAACCAGACAGATGTGTGTTCCCCTGTGCAATGCCCAGATCCAATGGATTGATTTGAAATCTGCTGTAGGAACACAATGGAAAGGTAGTTTAACCTGCCTGTTTTCAGCAAGCCTTACTCTTCTCACGATGTGAGCTGCCCTCATGTTCTTGGTACATATTATTTTGGTTATTCTGCTTCCACAATCCTTTGCTTCCTCACAGGGAGCTTGCCAGATAAATTGGAATTGGGAATTCCTAAATTTTTGTGGTTTCCCCCCCAAGTTTTCTTATGTCCTTGTAGCCATGTTGGCAAGCTGTCAAGGACTTGGAAGTCCCTTCAGAAATCTCTGTTCTGCTCCAGCCTCCCCCACCTCCCTGGGTGGAAGCCTAGTGATTTTTACAGCCTGTATTTGCACAATTTTATGCATCATTTTTTAACTCTCTGCATCACTCATCCTACTGATTTTTTTTTTTTCCCTCTGTGATGTGCAGGATCTACCTCAAAAGTTAGTGAAGGTCTCTTACTCTTCGTCAGTGCTGTGGCCATAAGAAGCTAGTAAAACTGAGAGAATAGTTTTCCTATGCTGTGAAATTTGCTATGTATGTTTCAACCTAAAGTTCCTGGAAATTACCTCATTTACTGCTCTTTGCACACAGTGAATCACTATTTGCCCTGCTTCACAGGGTAATATTTTCAATTTTGCACCAACTTCCATGCTCAGTTCACTGCAGCAGTGAGTTCCAAATACTGTGCTTAAACCCATTTCCTTCTGTCCACTTTGTTTATCACCTTTAATTGTTTGTCCCTTCCCTTTTTGTTTCATATGACCGAGAAAGAGTTGTGTTTTCCCCATATAAATCATAATTTTAAATATTTATGTTGAATCCCTTATCAGTTATGCCACATTACAAAGCATTGTTTGTATTAAAATCCATCTTCCTACAAGAGCTTTTTTTTCCTGGCAATTCTCGATAGTTCTTTTCACTCTGCTATTTAGTCTTACAGAATTCTTCCTATTGTTTGTTGGTGATGGTTATTTTGCATCATATTCCACACAAAACTGCCATTGATTTAAACAAAAGCATTCTTAAATCCATTATATTATTCACCATTCCCTTCCTCATTTGTCTAAACATTTTGTTCTGTTTTTGACCACAGCTGAACGTGAAGCAGAAGCTGCCTTTGAACACATTGTACACCTCCTTTTTTAAGTTGGCAGCAACAGAGCTATCAAGTTAATCAGTTGAGTATTTTCCACTTCAAATGTTATTAATGGAAATTTAACAACAAAGGTACATATACTTACTTTTTTCTTACTGTGCATCTTCAAGTATTTTGGAGAGAAGTCTTTACAGACATCACTTTAGCTATGGGTTGGAAAAGTGGAAAATGACTCTGTTGGTACGGGGCGGGGGGAAAGGAGAAAGCAACATAAAATAATTTTATTAGTATATTCTGAAGGATATACTAGTGCTTCCCAACACTGATGCAAAGTATCATATGCATGCAATATGAATATCAGTCACTGAAGTGTGATGCATTGAGTTACATAGTCAATAGCTAAAAAGTAAATTAGAGGTGGAAAAGTTTCTTTAAAAAAAAAAAAAAAAGAAAAAGAAAAAAAAAGAGGAAAAAAAAGGTGTGCAGCTATAATGGAAAATTTCCACAGATTCATCTGCTTGAAGGTGATATCTGTCTCGTTGGAAGCAGTTGAGAATGTGGCAGTTCTCTCCTGCCTACAGTGGCACAAGTTCTAAGGTGGATGGACTTTGAGTGCATTGTACTATCATGTCCCCCTCCCACAAAAGATTCATCTTTGTAGCAAAATATCCTCTTCTGGGTGCACTGGGGTACTTAAAACACTATATGTTGCTCAGTGTGAACAAGGCTTTCAAGTTACTCACTATAGACTGACATGAGTCATCTGTTTTTTATCTTTTTATGATTCTGCCAAGACTACTAGAAAGCCCTATAATTATAACAACTGGCATTCGTGGCATCAGCACGGCCCAAATTAAATTTCTTCTGGGTGTCCTACAGGTGGCACTGTAATTTCAGTGTCATGAATAGTAAAGCATTCAGATCTCTGGATGTCTCCTTTACCTGTCTTTGGACCCTGGAATTTTCCTGCCACAGCAGAGAGAGATCTGAGGAAACACAGGAGAATCCCTAGGCAGCAGCATCCATCCGTCCTGCTTTGAAGAAACCGGCCTGTAATATTCCAGTGAGTCAAAAAGGAAAAACTCACTTCAAAGCATGCAATGATCTACCTTATTTTTAGCAATGCCTATCACTTTGAAGAAGGATAAGATTTAACAGAGTGTGTGCTCTGTCTTTTCTAGACTAATGTGATATGTGAAACAGGTAAAGTTGTGTAGAGAGAGCAATGAAAATTATTTAGATATTTGTGCTATAATTAGACATTTATTCATTCTTGAAGTCCATATACCTATGACTGAAACTGTTGAATATGCAAGCCAGAAAAGTACCCAAAACTACAAGGCCCTGATTTTTATTTTTCATTGTTCCCCAAGCCTAGTGAAAATGTAACTTATAGAAGCATCTGTCTCATGTTTTGAATAGGGCTATTAATTTTGGCTTGCCATTGCATCAGGCAGTAAAAAAGGAAAAATGAGAAATAAAGATTGTTGAGTTGAAACTATTAGGCCCATGTGCTCTTCTGCAGACCTTGCTGTGAGCCCTCTCCCTGCCTGATGGTGTTTCCTGGGACACACCTTGGAGGTGACCCAGAAAAACCAAACCGGTAGCACTTCATGCCCCCATCCTTCCCTTTGTCCCGAGGGCTCCCCGGCCTCGGCGTGGCTGGGCTCAGGCTGCCCTGAGCTCTCCCACACCTCGGGGTGCAGAGTTGGACCCTGGAGGGCCCCTGGGAGACTGAGGCTGAAGGGGTGCTCTGGGGAACGGGTCAGCAACAGAGGCTGCGCTGAGGCTCCGATGGTGCACCTTGTTACGGTGCACCTGTGATAAGCTTTCTCCTGTCTCCTGCAATGCACTCTGAGCCTCTTCTCGGAAGTATTTGGTAGCACAGTTTTTAAACCAGTTTCCATTTGTGAAACAAAAAATTTTAAAATCTAGTTATCTGGGAATATCTCTAATTTTTTAGTCTTTTCTCCCTGCCTCGTTTCCACCTAGCTTGGTTCCAGTATTAGTAGTTCTGGCAGGCATGGCTTTTAGCACTTGCTTTGATGCCTGACTTCTGGTTTGCGTAGTCATGACTTGTAAAAGAGACACCAGTTTCCTCTTGGGCAATTTCAGCATTACAACCAATTTCTGTAAGAGTTTCCTCTCTGCTTTGTGAGGTGTGGGAGTTGACTGGACAAGTGTGGCTGTTCGTCAGAATTCCTTGCTGGTAAGGTTGTGGCTTATTTCTTTCCTCTTAAGTGACAAACGTTAGTTGTTTCTGTCTAATGACATCTACTTTTTTTTAAATGTGGTTTTAGCTCATGAGAAGCAATGCTTACTTGGTACAATAAAGGAAGTTCACACTGGCAAGTAATTGCCCTTTTTTTAAGGGCTGTGTAAAATATCTTATGCTTCCCCTTTTTCTTCTCCCCCCTTTTGGTTAACAAATGCAAATGGATTACTTACTTAAAAATAATGAAACCATTAGAAATAATGGAGTCTGTGGAGTGAAGACAAGTAACAGCGTGTATGTGAATGATTCCTATTTTGGACAAGTTTAATTCAGTTATGTTTTAAGATCCATCAAAGGACAGGGTGACAGTCTAGTCATGGCTGTTTCATGTAAGTCGGATATTTGTGAAGACAAGTGTGTAATATGGAAATAGAAGCAATTCTTTTATTGATTTTTAGGTTCATAGAGAAAAATGTGCAAATCTAGTATCGTGTAAAAAGTGTTTAAGGTGCAATATAGGGGTAGACTGTAATGTGCTGTGGTGACAGCACCGAGCAGACTGATTTCTGTTTCTAATGTGAGAAGAATTTTAGAATACATTAATGTTTTTCTCATAGACATGAAATTGTGTGAGTAAAGACACAGCAAAAGTACTATGCGCATGGGCTTACATGTATCGTGAACAAAAGGACATCTGGAATTAAAATTTCCTGTCCTTTGCGCTGAAACAGAAAACCCAAAACCCTGACTGCATCTCTGGACTCAAGTTTTCCTCAACAAAATGTGCCTCTGGTGAAAGCTGAGATTAACAGCTTGTTTCATCATTCACTTACTTACTTGCTTCCAATAAGTTCTTTTTGGGGTGTAGGGTAATATCTTTCTATACTGGGTTCAATTGTATTAATTGGATTTCTTGGAAGGTTTATTATCCTTACTCAGGAGCTGCAGTTCAGTTCAGTAGGATTTTCCTGTGTGTCAGTCATGCCAACGTTTAATGGTTTGTGAGCATTCATAAAGGACAGAGAAATTTTTTGGTAACTTCCCGTGGAATGGCCTTTCTGTACCTTCCCCTATGGTGAAATTTCCACACTTTCTAGAGGCAAGAAGTGCCTCTCTGGGAAGGAGAGACTCCCACTGTGCCCCTCTCTTGGCGCTGACGCTGCTGACCCAGCTGCACAGGATTTGATCAGCCCTGTGGCACGGCAGAGGCTGCGTGCCCTGGGTCAGGGATGTTGAAGCTCCCTGTTTTCAAATGCTGCATTGCTTGGACTTCGCCCCACACGCTGCCTCACCACTGCCCCAAGAGAGGTCTGCTCCTCAAAGCAGAGAGTGGGTCCTCGCACGCTGTGTTCAAACAGCTGCTTTCCATTGGGAAGTCATAACTGGTTTTGTAGGTGGGAAAGGTGAAAGGGCACATTAAAAGGTATACTGTCTGCAAAAGCACACTTCATGACAGCATCTGTACCACAGCCAGGAAGAAACAGGGTGACGGAAAGCTCTGTTTCGCTCTATAAATGGCAAGAGCCATGAATGTCAGGCTGCTGATTTTCATATGAACTTTTTGTGCAAGCTGCTTGCTACTTGTCCCCATGCACACTGGGAGACCTGATTTCTTGCAGGGCTGTCTGGTGGCCAGAAAGCAGCACTTGCATCTCATTTTCTTGAGTGTGTTTCCCTGAGTGGGTGCAGCAGCTGGGTGCTGCATGCTCAGCACAGCACGCTCTCCACCAGTGTCTGTGCAGCTGCTGTGGGGTGGCTGGGGAAGGCACCGAGCTGACACGGGCTGAAGAGCTTCCACACTTGTTAAGGTGCTCTCTGTTTTGTCCTTGTTAATTCCAGATGTTTCCCCTTGCTCCCCAAATCCATCCCTTCCACACTTCTACATGGTCTAGTGTCGTGGTTTGGGCCGGATTGGCCCAATCAGGTGGAACAACAGATGCTCTCTCTCTCCTGCTCCGCTTCTGAAGGGAGGCAGGAGAGAGAAAGAAGAAGAGAGACTTAAGAGTTTAGAAGGAACTAAACTACTTTAATGAAATATTAATAATAAAATAATAAAAAGAATATAATGAAATATATACAAAACCATATCAAGCTCCCAGCATGACAATCACATCACCAGCAGGCACTGGGGAAGTCCCAGACTGGACTCAGTGATAGACGGGAGCTGGATTCTGGATCTAGATTCAGGATCGGGATCAAAGGCAGATGCAGAGACAGAGTCCTCCTCGGACACCGGCCATTGAAGAAAGAGAGCTGACCCTTTGATCCCTCAGCTTTTATACTGAGCATGAGGCAGATGGGATGGAATACCCTGTTGGTCAGTTTTGGGTCACCTGTCCTTTCTGCTCCTCCCGTCAGGGGTGACCCCTCTACGCTTTTCTGCTTCTGACCTTCCAACAGGGCAAGAAACAAAGCTGGTTGGCCTTGGTTGTTACAGCAATAAGTATAAGCAAGAGCCTCTCTGCATGCTGTTCCTTGGCATCAACTACAAACTATAAACATGGGTATTATCACTCTGAGAGCAAACAGTTTTCTGCGCAACACGCTGTTAATTTCAGCAGTTAGAAGAGGCCTAGCTAAAAAGTAAAGTTACTGAACAAAATTGGTCCTGTTTTACCTCAAACCAGGACATCTAGCTAAAATAGACTTGGTTGTCAGTGAATAGGATGAAGACTGGTTTGGATAAAGATGCAATGGTAGGACACTGTACAGAAAACACTAGTGTGCACTCGCTTGATTAAATGGTACAGATGTGCAGCCTGCTGCTAATCCGCTTGTCATGTGGAGGTACTAGCAGGTTCTCAGTTGGTGTTGGATCCTGAGGTAGGAGCAGTAACCCAGAGAGAGGGCTGTGTTGCTAAATGACAAGTTGAATAGCTTCACAGTTTTGTGCACGGAACTGTCTTCAAAGGATAACTCAACCACCTGCTAACGCACCTAGAACTATTTGTGGGCCTGGAGAAAGTGTCCTGTCTGGTGCAGCACTTATTGCTGATGAAATCATGATGCGTGTGGTTACACAATCACTGACGAGGGAGATGGGCACTCCGGTAATGTTGCATGTGAAACTATACCTTTTACCCCTTTCTGCATCCCAATTTCCCTCTCAGCTGAAGCACGGCCACATTTCTCTTTTAAGGATTTTTCTGAAAAGTAATACATGCAATTAAAGACATAGCTCATCAAAGTGCGTATGTGTGTGCGCTATGTTTGTGCCTTAGTGACATTCATTTCTAAAAATATTTCCCCTCTGCAGCCTCCTATACCCTCTAATTGTTCACTTTCCTTTCCTTTCATCAAGTTACGTGCTGGCTGCCCTCCAATGTCTGCCTGTTTTGCTTTTGCTATGGGGCACAGGTCCCATGACCGAATTCTTCTGCCACAATGAGTGTGTCTGTCCTTCTTTAGCTCCGTCTTCTGACCTTGGCTTAGCTGAGTCACACTTTCTCTGTGCATACGCTTCCAGTTGTCCCTGTGGTTTTGTCTCTTTCCACTCCAAACAGGTCTTGCCGATTGCTTCCAGGGAGAGGTGCGGGAACCAAGAAAGTGACATGGCCTTGCATCACCTACTGCTTCTTTAACTGCTTCTTCTCCTGCAGATATGGCTTCCTCACCTGGGAAGAGCTCATCTTCCTTTGACTTCCTTACCTTGCTTTTCTGCAGAACCTCCTCTATTCTTTCTCCCTTTTCTCAGCTAGTACGTCTTTATTTTTTCTATTAAATACAATCAACCAACAAAATTCTCTGTTCTCTGCCATCATTTTATCCTGGCGCTTACCTTTGATTTTATCTGAAAATGTCTTTTTAAAACATTACCATCTGTGATTCTGTCTGCCAATGGTTTTCCATGTTCTCTGAGACATACTTTCAAATTGCTTTTCAGAAAGTTCTGGTATACTCCAAAATACTGTTTACAGTTTACTAAAAGATCCTGTCCTCGGATCCATTTTTCATCTGCACCTTACGTCCGAGTAATTTTATTTACAAATATCAGTGTGGCTTCTCCCCCTGTGAGGGGCAGATATGTTCCTGTAACACAGACTTGTGTGTTCAGGTTTTTGTTTTGTTTTGTTTTGTTTTGTTTTTTCCCCAAATGTAGAGTTTGGCCTGTCTTTCTGATACGTCGTGGCTCAGCCTTTAGTTGGACCCAGCCTGATCAACTTCTGCCTCTCCTAAGTCATCCTTGCTCATTACTGACAATGAAATAATGGTCCAAGTGCCTTCTTTAATTCTCTGTGTCCTCATTTCCAAGCTATGTTTAAATTTTGCACACACTTTCAAGTGTCTTCGCTATGCATACACAGAAATAAACTGTCATCCAAGTTGTCGTTATCTTATGTCACATTTACTGAAATCTATTCTCTGGCCTTGACAAAAGCAATTTCACCACCTCACATCAATTCAGAAACCAACTGCAAGGATAATTTTCTTGCTCTGCTTCTTTGTTGAATCTCTCAGCCTGTCTATTTACACTTCTGGGCAGCATCAAACATACCGAGCCTTAACTCTGATTTTGAACTCCCTGGGATCCCTCCCCCCTGGGATCTCTCTCTTAGTTTTACAAATATTTGAAAACATTATATCTCATTGTGTTTCAAAGCCACTTGCTATGGCACTAACACAAACCTTGACAATGTCTGTCTTCAGGCATGCTGAGACCCAACATTATGATCCTGATGACTCTTGTCTCACTGTTATCTTGGACTCCATCTGACTTCTGTCTGCGTCTTCCTGTTGTATCCTGTCTCAAAATGGAAGCTACCAGGGGCAGAGTTACCTTCTCTTCTCTTCCACGTTCCTACGGTACCTGACACATGGTCCATTATAATGGAAATAAACATACTGCAATCCCTATTGCTAATACCAGAAAAGTTTCTTCAGTAATATTTTGGGTGGTAATGCTGTAAATCATTTTTCATAGTTCCCTGCTTTTTGACATTGTGTAGCTGCTTTGTTATCCCCGTTCCTTCTTGCAAGGTCTCAGGAGAACCCATGCTCTTATTCTTTGGTGCATCCAAGTCTATCGGCTTCTTCCAGTAACAGCTTCTTGGGTACAAGCACCATCAAAATACCATACCAGCTGAGTCATATTAATTGTGCTTATTTTCTTTTAATCTAAAGCAAATGCTGCAACTGCTAGGCAATTCAGTTGAGCTTAAATCTCTTTCGTAGTTAGTATGTCTCAGCTGACACATAGTAACTTGCTTATGTGTCTGAGCTTTTCGTAGCTCCCTAATACAGTCTTTAAATGATTTGTATGGATCTCACAAAGTGCAGGAGAGTGGAGATGATGTCAAATAGTCACATTTTTCTCAGAAAGCAACAGTGTGAAGATGTTTGTAATAAGTAGGAAGCAGCACTTCCCAAATTTGTTATTGAATGTCTCTTCAGTTAAGAGCAAAATAGGAAATTGGGAGAGGAGAGCAGAGGGGGTGGAATGGGGAAACAGAAATAATGATAATAATAATGATAATAATAATAATAGCATCATCAACAACAACTATTATTATTATTATCATCATCATTATTATCATTATTATCATTATTATAATTATCATTATTATTATTATGTACTAGCAATTTAGTGAACTGGAGGAGTTCTTTTCAGGTATGATTTTTGTCTTGTACCTCTATCTGGAGTCTGGTGTACCACCAGAACACTTAACACACTTTTCCTCCTGCTGAGATGCAGATTGAAGCTTTACTCTAAAGTGCCGCATAGTGCGTGCCATTGCTAGAGTAAGCAAGATCCTCAAGCAGTTTTCTGGATGTGCTGTCTGTGCCCAGCATAAACTGCGTTTCTAGTAAAGATGGGTTGTGGAGATACAGTCCCAGAAACACAGTGAATCACAGCAACTTAACCCTGGTCTTGGGTTCCTGCAACCAAAGAGGAGACGTCTTCATCTTGTTTGGTTAATTGCTGAGTTTGGTTAATTGGAGGGCTTTCTCCAGTTCCTCCACCTTGAAAATTTCTGATGAGATTTACTTTCAGGTGGTAGTTGCATTCTAGGCTGTTTGTCTCCTGATGGAAACCTTTGGACAGCTTTAGAGACAGCTACTCAGCATGTTTAACTATTTTGCTCCTACTTTTGGACTGTAATATGGCTTTACATTATATCACATTATATTAGGGCCCCATATTGCTGCCTGTGGATGTGGAAGGACATCAGGTGCTCAGTTAAAGTTTGTATCTTTTCTCCACTGCTGCTTCCACCTTCTTTCACTTTTAATGGAGTGACACAGTAGGAACATACTGGTTACACATGCAACACATTATGAAATGTGCTGAAAACTTGACTGACATCCAGTTTGAACAGCTGTTCGACCTGCTGACCTCACTTACAAAGCCCTGTGGAGTTTCAGCCTTGGCTACCTTGAATTCAGTCTTTCAACATTCTTTTATCTTAATATTTGTGGTCAGCTCACTTTCTTCTGCTGAGACTTCTTCTGGGGCTTAAACTCTGGAGTGGCAGACATTTAAAAAAAAAACCAACAAACAAACACAAACATTTTGAGAGTGAGTCCTCTGGAACAGTTTGATTTTCTTGTTTGGAGTAGCTTGGATTTCTTCTTCCTTATTGATCTCTATAAATCAGGGATTGATGGTCAGAAGTCTGTCCACTTCATGAGAAGTGTGTTTCTTGTGCCAACCTTCTTAGGAATTTGAGTGCATTTTATGTTATTGCTCAATTGTATGTAAATTATAAAATTTAAATTTAAGGACTGTAATAGCATTTGAAAAACAAATATTTAAAATCGGGACATAATGAACTTTAGACATGATATTGTGGCTTGATTCCAATTAATGTTTTTGTCATCCTATGTTGGGCTATAGGTTTCAGCAAGAGGAAAGATTAATGAAGAAAGGAAATAATATTGTGAGACAATACAATTGAAAAAAATATTTTTGTCTGATTAGTCATTTAGTTGTTAAACTGGTTATCTAAATTATGTTTTTAGATAAAAAAAATTCCCTTCATTCTTTTCATGGTAAGAAAGCAGGACTTTTCCTTCAAAGCTGTATATTTCTTAACGAAGTTATTATATTTTCTGTTTTAAAATCTCTGGGGTTTGGGAGGAGAACAAAATTTTTTTAAATGAAAACATTGTTCTCTCTGAGATTCTCTGTGTAAGAGAAGTACAAAGTAGAACTAATGATAGCTTGAAGATGAGAAATCACCATGATTAAGGTGTTAACTTCTTATTGAATAAAACTGACATTAGTTGATAGGATTTAAGATTATCATATTGGCATGTTAAAGTCATTGAAGTGTGATGCTTAGCCTGTTCACCTTTAGACTTTCTTCAAGATATTTCTTCAGAAATACTTCAGAGTGTGGAATAGACAGTAACAGCTGTTGCCCAGAAAGATGAAGCGCTTACTGGTATTGAGTTGGACTTTTGCATTCAGATGTTTCCCTTGGAGCTCTGTGTGCTCACTAAGGTGTTTCTGGCCGTGCCAATGTGTCTGAAAAGCACCATCACCCATCATGAGGTAGTAATTCAGTTGAGTTCTGCCAGTGATGTATCTAAAGGAGTTGTATCCAAATCTTTTGAGGATCTTTCAATCTTTCCGATCTTTTCCAGGGCTTTAACAAGACAGGAGTAATAATCTTGTTGTGCTTGACAATGCTTGCAAAACAGATATGCTAAATTATATCTGGTCAGAAGGCATGAGAAGCTATCTAGGTGCCAACAGAAACAGGATGCATCATGGTACTTACTTGAGTAAAGCCTGAGGTATCAGCTAGGAAGACAAATACACCATTCCTTCCACATCAGAAAAAGTGTGTGTTGAAAGTTGTGTCATGGAGTGATCTGATTTAAACTGAGACAATTTAAATTATGGATGTTTCAAATCCTTATGTTAGCCTCAGACTCTTTAACCAGTGTAAATTATAGCTCTGCTGTGATGGGAAATACCAAGCGCGGGGTTGCTTTTCTCCAAGCATTTACTGCTCGTTAATTATTTGTACTACTATGGGGATTTTGTTGCCAAATTTCCTTGTTGCCAAAATACCATGAGAGGGAAAACTGAAGTAACAATCAAAAAATAATTTATTTAAAGAGGATCATAAAAGTAAGAGTAACTATTGAGGCTGCAATTACTGTGAGTTATACATTAAGTGTTTGATAATACTTATTTTGATAATAATTTATTTGATAATAGTTTATTTGATAATATTGTGATCTATAATCATTAAGTGGTTGATAATACTAATTTTATTTTGTCTTTATTAACATTTTTTATCACTAGGAAGTCTAAAAATGATTTTGTTTATTTGCTTTTCTTGTGTAAAACTTGAAAGATATTTGTATAAGAATTAAGTTAAAAAATGGAGGTACTCTATATTGAAATACACTCGTCTAAATATAATGGGACATAAACAGCTGGGTACTGCTTTAGAAGAAAAAACAGAAGAGAGAGAATCTTTCCTTGGAGGAAAAGGGAGAGAGACAGAGAGACAGACAGAGACTTAACGTTGTATAAAGTATGGGGAGAGCCATAATATGGTGAAATTTAATGGAAAACATTTGGTGAAATACAGCTTATGACATTAAAAAAAATCCAGATCTGAGAAAACCTGGAAATTGTTCCTGTGAGAGAACAAGTTCAGTTTTTAGTTTTATGTAAATAGTTTTACCATATTACCTTTTCCTTTAGAAAAATGCTCACTGCTTTCCTTTCAGATTTTACTACAGTGAGGGCAACCCCAGAGAAAAGGAGTAAGGAAAAGTGTTCATTTCTGTGAGATACAAGAAGAAAGTGTCTGATGTAGTCAGAGCTGCATTTGCAGGAGTAACAAATAGTCATCTTTAATGATTTATTTCTGTGTGCAAATGTTCTGGCAAAGGCTATAGTGTTTAAGAAGCAAGAATAATGTAAATCCTGAATGCCTAGAGGTGCTGATGGATGCAGAAAAGTGTTGCAGCAATCTTTTGCAACCAGTTATAGTTTTTTCTAGGTTTTATTTCATCTCCCAGGGTGAATCAGCTTGTAATGCTACTCATCGTGGACAAGACTCCCTTTTCATGCTGGTGGGAGGCTATCTTCTAGCAGATATTTCTTACTATGCTCTTTTTGTGTGGTATACAGGCTTTCCTCCCTTGCTCATTGCAAACATAAGTTACAGTAGAGATGACTGGTAGCAATTTGTACAGATAATAAGAGTTAATCTGATTAAAAGAAAACCAAATCTACTGCTGAAATAGTCTAGAAGCAGGGAAGCCACTAATGATTAAACTGGATTCCCAGGGCAAAGGGTTTCTAAGAGCTCCTTATCATCATTTGAACAATCAACCACTGGAATAATCTCCCCAGGGAAGTGGTGGATTCCCCAACATTGGAAACTTTTAAGATTTGGCTGGACAGGGTGCTGGGCCATCTTGTCTAGACTGGGCTTTTGCCAAGAAAGGTTGGACCAGATGATCCTTGAGGTCCCTTCCAACCTGGTATTCTATGACTCTATGGTCATACCTTTGAGCTTTTATCCTAGAGGTGATTTTTTTGCTTCTCAGTAGTCCATAACTCAGTCTAACTCAGATGTATTGAGAACAGCACTGGGCTCCCAGTCACCTACCCAGTTTGCTGGTGTGCCTGTCCTGGACCTTGGAGAAACTCCATGTTACATACTAGCACATGGACTTGGGTGTTGATTTGAGGAATGGGTGCTGGTTAAATTTCTCTGGAAATGCTCTGATGTGAGTACAGTTTTCTCTGTTCTCTTGTTCCTGAGGGAATGCCTTTCACCCATGGGGAAAAGAAGACCACATGAGAATCTCTGTGGCTGACCAGGCTTCATTGTAGTGCAGGAGCAGTTTCACCCTCCTGGTGCAACATGCCAGGGCAATTTGCCATTGCTATACCTCACCCCACTGAGATTGCTCTATTGTGGAGGTGATGTTTCTGTACAGTGCATGTATTTTGTGTACTGTGAAGGGTGAAAGGAAGATAAACTCTTCAATGCTCCTGATCTTTTAATGCAGAATCAAACAGGACTCTCAAGACTTCTGTTTCTTGTGAACTATGTGAACGTGGAGTGCAAGTCTTTGATGGAAGAAGCAGCAAGTCCCCCAGCTATTTCTTCCTTACTTCATCGTCATAATCACCAGCATAACGATTTTGCTTTACTTTTTAACAGCTCTTCTCTTGACATTTCTCTGGAAGTATGAATGCTGGCCTTTTGTATAGAGCTGTTGATATAATGAACATTGCCTGGGTGGAAGAAAGGAGGAAAGGATTCGCATCTGAGCTTCAGAGAGCGCAAACAGTAGCAATTTTTTTGTGGCCTTTTCTTCTCAAATGCAGGAGCAAAAAGTGTTGTGCTCCAGTTATCCTGATGTATTGCATTGCAGTTGTGCCCAGTTGTAACAGGACTGAATGTCCCTGTTGCATATCTCGTCAGGGTGGCAACTCAGGAAATATTGCTCAGGTAACTCTGGTTTTTTGGACATAGGAGAAAACTCCATCCGCAGTGCCCTGGAAGGCAGCTGTAAACATAGGGAAGGACTGGTCAGCTTCTGCTTTAGCCTTGGATCTGCTGCCTTAAATCAATTTATTGCTGCCTACAAGATGGCTTGGGCAATGTATGGGTAGGGGCTGAGCCCCTCCAGGCAGTGGGAGGCCCTTCCCTGCCTGGGGGACTCCTGCCTCAAGGCGGGTTTTCATCCCAATGGCCACTGGAGGGGAGATGGTAAAAATTCTCCAAAAGGAAAATGCCACTATGTGTGCTGAGGGAAGCAACCCAGAGCTGGTTTGTCCTTGAAACGGCGCAGGGCAGAGCTGGAATCTGGTGTGTGCCAGGCAGTCTTCCCATGTCAGCTCTATCTGGCAGAAATTTTTTTAGTCTTATCTTAGGAATTCTGCTTCATTTTGATGACAATACCTTTTCTCTTTCTTTTTTCCTCCGAACTTCATCCTCCAAATTCACAAAATGTTTTGCAGCAGCTTATTGCCATGATTAATTTTTTTCATTTTTTACCTTCCATTGGATACATAAAACCTCCTGCAATGCCTTGACAGCAAATATTTGTCAGAAGTGCCTTCCAGTGAGGATGTCTCAGGTTCCTGTCACTGTGATGATCCCCATTTATGATTAGTGCAGCAGGTCTGTGCCTTTGTGCTGGGGGGATACATCCCCCTCGTTCTCTCCTTATGTTTGCTGAATGGCTGACCTGAAAAAATAGAGGAGGGAATGATGCTCACTCTCTCCTCATCTGTATGGAGACTTTGTTCGAGAGAAACCCCTTAGAGTGGTGTCTCAGGAGGGGCTATAAGCTTTAAACTTTCCACCC
>VYXH01001640.1:246191-276953 GCA_013397275.1 Burhinus bistriatus | reverse complement strand
TAAGCCTGAGCCCCCCCCCCCCCCCCCCCCGCTTCCCTTTTGTGTTTCGTCTTCTGTGCGTGTTTGGAAGAGAGCAGAACACCAGGGAGCGTTCTTTAGACCTGGAGCGTTTCCTTACCCCTTAACTGCACTAACTCTTCATCCATTTCTGCAGCCAACTTAACTTTGCCTGCTTTTATTGCCCGCCACAGCAAAAGAGCCAGTGAGGAGGCAGCAGTAATTGCAATATTACACTTAATGTTTCTGCAAACTCTTCCTTGGCCTTCAAACATAACAGCATTAGGAATCAGCTCAACACTATAATGAGTCTTGCGTGCAAACTCACATTTGGGGCAGACACACTTCACTGAGCATGCCATTTTGATTTTTCGTTTTTGTCTGTGAGGCCATAGAGGCAGCTGGAGCATCTCTTTTCTGTTGGACCTCTTCTTTCTTTCCAGCCCCTCTCCTCCTGAAGGCGGTGAGTGTGGGCTCCTGCAACTGCTTGCTCAGAGCTGTCAATGCCTGTAATCTGCTGCTCTTGGGCTTCCTGGCTGGACTGACAGGACCTGTCCGTGATCCAAGCAGGGCGATGTCTCCAGACCCTTTCTGTCTCCAAGACAGGAGCGGTGAACTTTGTTCCAGTTTTTCCTGGCCCTCTCCCAAATGGAGTCAGAAGCTGTCTTTTTGAATTGCTTGCAGGTGAGGGGATTGAATAATTTCAAATGCATTTAACCAACGGTATTGCAGCGTGACAAATGCAGTTTCTTGCTGCAAGGCCTGTGGTAAGAACCCTTTTGGCTTTTCAAAGGGTAATTTTTATTTAATAAGCTTAAATTTATCCATTGTGGCCAAAGCTGAAGGTATACTCTGACAATTATGACTTCTGATGATACTTTAATGGCCTTGTTGTTTCCGATGCTAGGGGTGAATCTGTAGTTTCATCTGCAATTGGAAACATTCAGTCATGGGGACCAGGGTGGGTGGGACACAGCTTCACCAGGCTGCGATGGTCCATGACCTTTCGTGAAAAGTGCGTTAATGTCTGTTTGGTTTTGCCCCGTGGCAAAACACCAGCTTAATATCCAACCTTCTGGTGAGCCAGTAAATGAGAGAAAATCGACAGGTCAAGAAACTCCTTGTACAAGTAAGATAGTTAATTTAGATAGCTAATTAACCAGTTAAGTAGCTGACTAGATCTGATTAATTAGTAGTTAATGGTAAGGTTCTGTCAGTCCAAATTGATCTCTAGTAACCCGAAGGACAATTATGAGCTTACAATGACTGTGATTATTTTTCCCCTGCATTGTTGCAAGAACCCCAGTTAGGGGAAATGTGATAATTTAGGACTATTATGTAAGGCTGTCTCCTTGCCACGGGACAGTGCCTCAAGCGCTGCTATAATTCGGGGCAATGCTATTCCTAATGCCTGGTAAGTGAGGTATGTGATTGATTTTTTCAGGGAAATTCTTGTAGCACTATCACTAGTTTCATATCGCCTGTCAATTCATTGCTCGTTGAAGTGCAGATTGTTGCAGGCAGACAAGTAAACAGAAAGCAACCAGAGAGGTTAAAGCTGGTGACCAGTGTGAGAAATGTAAAGGGAAGGAAGGCAAAAAAGCTTGTTTTCCAGGTTGTCTTATAGCCCTGACTTGGTGCTTGTTAAAGCAGAAATCTTTTTTGAGTAGTCTGTGTCAATGCCATCTGAACAGGAACTGAGCTACGCACATTTTGGGCGCGCTTGTGCAACACAAATAGTTTGAGTCATGTTACATATCTCAAATATTTTGCTCAGAAGCAGGAAGGCATATGCCCGCTCTGGATATCATCTGAGGGATGCCTGGAAGGCATGTCTGGCAGGCTTTTACCAGTATCATTGCAGATCAACATACTCACTGTAGCTTGTAACTGGTAAGACACAGTGTCAGGCCTTGTGGATTTTGACTTCCACATGAGGAGTATTACTAACGAATTAAGATTGCCTTTTGCAATTAGAATCATTGGAACCTCAGTGTTTTTTTCCCTTTTTTCCACCCTTAACATTGCTGTTGATCTTTAGCAGAGATATTTCTATTTATTTCAGAAGAGATGATACAGTCAAATGGAAATGATTGCAAGATATTTCTGATAAGTCATTTGCTGTGTTTCCACGTTTATTGCATCAGCTATTACTCATGTACCTACTTGTTTATTACTCTTCTTGAAAGAACAAGAGTGAAGCGGGACTAATAAAGCTATGCAAACTGATATTTATAGTTCAGCTGTTGAATCAAAATAAAAAACTCTCAAAAACTTGAAATAGAAATCTTTTAGCTGAAACCACTTTTGACATATTACATTCCATTCAGACTGAAATTAAATGAGTTGTTTTGGGCACCTCTAAGCAAAGCCAAAGAAATGTAGGTATGGTTTACAAACTGATAATGTAAATCCATTCATTACATTTTATCCTCCAGGGAGAGATTCAAGTTTGTTTTCTCCTTTATAAAGCCAGCTGAAGTGGGAGAGGTTTCACTATGCCTTGTTTTATTTTCTCTCTTTGGTTTGTTCCACTTCGCAATTTTAGTGAATTGAACATCCATCACAGCAGATTGCTATCCTGGTGCATGTTTTCCATGTGGGTGCCTTAATCTGTAGGTTGGAGGGTTTCCCCTCTCCTTCTGTTCCTAGATCTCATCTCATTGCAAACAGAGAGGCTTAGGAAGAGGGCCGGAATCCCACATCCTCACTTTGGTGCTTGGGATACACCTTTGGGGGTGAGACCCTGCTTCAAATTCAATGTCCAGCTAAGTCAGGACAAGGATACACACATGGGTGTCTCCAGTCTGTAATGTAGCGCCCTGAGTGCTATGAAATGAGCTGCTCTGAGCCAAGTCTTCTGCTGCAGCTTTTCCAGTTAGGAACTGAGACGCCCTCATGATGGTACGAACACAAGTGTTGTCTCCTACTAACCTCTCGCTGGCTTGCCAAGCTCCCGAGATCAGGTGTAGCATTCATGGGCTGGGAAGCTCTTCTGCCAGCAAAACCGCTAGCCCTGGGCATGATCCTGGGCTGCCATGGCATGACTACCTACCATCACACAGAGGGCACGTGAGGGGCACAGCTCAGCCAGGGATGCTAACTGCAGTGGGAACATTGGGGAGTGGGGAGCTATAGTTCCCAGAGACAGCCCCTGCAGATTCATGCTGAACCATCCAGTAACGTGGGTATAGACTAGCTCTACTTCAGTGGCCACATTTATCCAGCTCCTTCTCCTAATTCACCTGTCTGTTTGGAAAGGATAGATGGCTTTCTCGCAGTGCTCCTGCAGAAAATTGAAAGGAAACACTTATTTTACTGTAGTGCAGCGATAAACAGGTTGTGCCCTTCTGAAATGGTTTTGCAACAATTGAGTACACTTGAGCAGACGTAAAGATCCTAATGCTATTTCAGTGTAACTAATCTCACTTAGGTTGGCTTTACTTAGGAGAAATAAACTCAGGTTATGTGTATGAGAGTTATTTCTGCAGTGAACCTGTGATTATTTTTTTTTTATACCTTTCTTTACATGGAGAATAATAAATTATACTCTTAATAAGAATGAGACAGAAGCCAGTGCTGCTTTTGAAAACTGGAAGTTGGCTCAAAGATTGCTTATCCAGTGCCTGGAAACTAAACAAAAGTTTGAGTTCAAGTCACGGAGAAGGTTCTGCTGAAATCCATTTCAACTCCTTTGGCACAAAGCATGCAGGCGGAAATGTTTCCTTGCCAGTTAACTAACACTTTTCTTGCTCCTTGTACCAAGGCTGATTTAAATCTGTGCAGTTCCTATAATTACACCCCACTCTCTCCAAACCCAAAGCACACATGAAATGGAGAAATGACAGGAAAAAGGCCACATGTCACAATAATTACTATAATTTGGTCTGTTATTCCCTTGCTTTCTGGCTCAGTATTTGAGGATCAATGTTAATTTGCTTGTATAACTAAAGGTGTTTCCTCTGCTTGTTTATACTAGCTATGATTTCTAAACATCCTTGAAATTATTTGCCATAACATCTCTCCTCATCATGATATTACTTCCATTTGAGCCACTTATAGATAGTGCTTTTTTTTATTTTTGAACAGAAACAGTTGGGAGCCAGAAAAATATGTATTTGTTTGCCTTTCTATTTTTGGTTTGAAATTGCTGGAAGCCAGTAGGTGGGTTTTTATTTTCCGTTTTAAGATTTTATTTTCAAACAAAACAAATATTATGTATGAGGATTGGCACATATCTTAAATTACTGGTTTTAGTAACAGGAAAAAGTTCTTGTTAGAAATTCTTCTGAAGTGTGGCTCTATTTCTGGAAATCCTTTCCTGCTCACTTCAACAGAGTCTTGTATCCTCTCCCATTTCACTGAATGATTCTTTCATACACAGAGGGGTGAGTTTTATAGGAACTGTGCTGGCACTAAAAAGTTGGTATGTTGATTCTTTTGTCACCTAGCCAAAGGAAAATCACGTAAGGAGTTGACTGCTTGTTGTGTATGCCAAATGAAGTCGCCTGAACTGTCACCTAAGTGGATAATTGCTAACTTTGCATATCTTTGGAAAATCAAACCTAGCATCTACTGTTGGACTGCACATATTTTGGTCTCCAAAAGGAAGAACTCATTATAGAATGGGTGGTCCAGTATGAGTTCCCATCCCACTCGGGAGTGTGGGCATATTAGCTAATTAGAATTCCCAGAAAACACTGGCAATAGCTCAAGGAAGGCAAAATCAAAATCTTATAGATTTCTTTCAAAGTAAAAACCAAAGCAAACAAAAAGCCCCACCCCCAGTTTTACTTCTTTATTCTCTGTTTATTTCCTAACACCTTCCCCCACTACCCCGGCAAAACTCCAAACCACATCCACGAGTTTTATTCTGTTTATTTCTTACAAAAGCTCAGATAGCTTTGAATTAGTATTCTTTAGCACTGGCTGACTTCTAAATCAGTAAAATTAGGTCACATAACACAGCGTTATCTTTGGAAAAGGTCTTTTTTGAGGGGGTGGATAGAGTGGGAAGGGTAAAGTTGGCAGGTCAAAAGTGTATTAACACATTTTTTTACTCTACTGTCAAGACTTATATTATATGAAAATATAATACAGAACTTAAGTAAACAAAACTTTCTTTTTTTACAGCTTTCCCACTAAGCTCTGAAACCATTCATGGAAGCTGATGGCAACGCTCTTGTAAGTATAATTGAAGTTATGCCAGAGTTACTGATCAGCTGAAGAGGTCGTATGTTAAGGTTGTGTACTTGTAATCATAGAAGACTGTGAACAACATCAATACCTAAAGAAGATGTTGCTTATGGGCCAGGCCAAGTGGTGAGGCTGCCACAGGCTGCCCCAGTTCTGCTTTAAGGGTGAAACGAAGTCTATTGTATGGGCCTGATGCCACTTCCAAGTCCTACCCCTCAACGGATGAGAAAGCAGTAACTTAGGACACATGAATTTAGCAAAGGGTTTTCCTAGCCACACATCTGTCTAACCCTTGACAAGCTTAAGGAAAATACAGCTCTGTAGAATATGAACTATTGATCATAGCTGCCTCCGGTGCCTTCTCAGACTCACACATTGTGACATGAGACATGAAGTCTGGTCTTCAGTATAAGCCGAATGCCACTGCTTTTGCTTGTAGAACAATATTATTCTTTCCCCCAAAACAGCCTCATACATCTACTTCACCCCATTTTTTTTCTCCTGGGGATTCTGCAGGCTGCAAGCTCCTCAGTCTCTAGGCAGAAGCATCCCCTGGGGTGATCCTCGACTGCTCCTGGCAGCTCCCCAAGGGGATGCTGCCCACCCAATTTTGGTTCCCAGCAATGATTGCTCAAGGCCACCGGTTTGGAAGGGAGGCTGGAAACATATACCCTCCATGATGTATCTTTGCAAATCCTTGCTGTCAGGCAAGGACAAGGTAAGGGGAGCCACAAGGATGTGGGCCTGAGGAAACTCTAGCAGCTGCTAATGAGTGTAATTAGCTGCCCTTGACCCAGGGTGCCTGGAGCCTTTGATGCAGCTTCCTCTGATCAGGGAGGGTCAAGCACCCTTTAACTGGTGCTTGGGAGGGACCTATCTAAGATCTAGGCCCAGAGCCTGGACAACAGACCCAACAGTTTGTGCAGCACGGTGTGAAGGAGTGAAGTAAGAGGGCCTCAGCTGAAATTGTGCTGCTGTAACAGTCTTAGGTGTGGTGGTAACAGGGCAGTTTCCACAACAGATGGGGGAGCAGCTCTCCCTGCTAGGGCAGAGGCTTCCATACGGACCGAGCTTCAGGTGGCAGATGCAGCCCTCCAAGTCCCAGGCTGCAAGAAATGCCTGGGACCTCTCTCTGAGGCCAGGAGAGATGGCCCTCTGCCCTGCAGGAGGTGTTGCCATCTTGGAGGAGCTGTGCTGCCAAGTGGAGCAGATACAGGAGGAAGTGAGCAATCTATGCAGCATCAGGGAAGAT
This sequence comes from Burhinus bistriatus, assembly GCA_013397275.1. NCBI lineage: Eukaryota > Metazoa > Chordata > Aves > Charadriiformes > Burhinidae > Burhinus > Burhinus bistriatus. Next base: position 270,508 of record VYXH01001640.1, on the reverse strand, counting down.
GAAAGGGAGATAGATAGGGTCTTCTCTGAGACACAATGGCTTGAAGAACCTCAGTCCCCACCTGCAATGGAGAAGTAGGCAGTGTCTACCCCCACTATCAAAGTAAGCAAAACCTCTCGAGAAGGGGAAGGATGGAATTTGGTGACTTCTAGTACCAAGAGCAAGGCTCCTGCCCAACCTAAGAACTTGCAGCTGCGAAATAGGTTGACTGTCCTCAAAGAGGAGCCAGATCTGCCTGCCAGCAAAGGACTTGGTTCACCTAACTGTAAACCATGCAAGGCTACCAGGAAGAAAGAGTGAGTCATCGCAATGAGCAACTCCCTGCTGCGGGGGACAGAGGAACCCATCTGTAGGCCTGACCAACCCGCTAGAGCAGTTTGCTGCCTGTCAGGGGCCAGGATCCAGGATGTTGTGGAGGGACTGCCAAAGCTTGTCCAGCCCTCTGACTTCTACCCTCTACTGTTATTCCATGTAAGCACAAATGATACTGCTGGGGAAACCAGTATATGCTGGGGTCACCCAGCTGGAAAGCTGAAAAGGACCTGGCAGTCTTGGTGGACCTCAGGTTGAACATGAGCCAGCAACATGCCCTTGCTTCAAAGGTGGCAAATGGTATCCTTGGCTGCATTACAAAAAGTATTGCCAGCAGGTCAAGGGAGGTGATCTTTCCCCTTTATTCAATGCTAGTGAGGCTACAACTGGAGCACTGTATCTAGTTCTGGGCTCCCCAGTACAAGAGAGACATCGACATACTGGAGAGAGTCCAATGAAGAGCCACAAAGATGATTAACAGACCAGAGCATCTAATATATGAGGAAAGGCTGCATGAGCTGGGACTGTTTAGCTTGGAGAACAGGCTCAGGGGGATCTTATTAATACATATAAATACCTGAAGGGAGGACACAAAGAAGACAGAGCCAGGCTCTTTTCAGTGGTGTCCAGCAACAGGAACAGAAAAAATGGGCACACACTAAAACACAGCAGGTTCCCTCTGAACATCAGGAAACACTTTTTTGTTGTGAAGGCGACCGAGCACTGGCACAGGTTGCCCCGAGAAGCTGTAGGATCTCCATCCTTGGAGATATTCAAAAGCTGTCTGGACATGGTCCTGCACAAGCGGCTGTAGGTGTCCTTTTCTGAGTGGGGAGGTTGGACTAGATGACCTCCAGAAGACCCTTCCAAGCCCAACCACACTGTGATTCTGTGGGAAAAATAAGGTCTCTAAACTGACAGAAGTCTCTCATTGAAGTTGTCACTTCTCTCACATGTTTTTGTTCATCGGCGGAGCCTGCCTGGCACGGAAGTGGCTGTGAACAACGCTCAGTTGTACAGCTCCCTTTGCAACTGGCTCATGGGTGTATTTGCCAAGTGGAGGAGTAATGAACAGCAAGCTTGAAGCCTGCATTGTCCTGCAAGATCACTATCCCATGTTCAGTCCTCAGGTCTCGGTAAACCGATGAGTAAACCAAAACCTACAAAAAAAAATTAAAACCTACGTTGTATTGCCAACCTTGCACAAAAATGATGACCCTCCTAAAGTTGCAAATAACTGTAACATTTTGCATTTATTTCAGAGCTTTCTGAGGATTATTGCTCTTGGATTTTCCCTGGTAACAACAAGAGCTAGAAACAGGTCTGGTTTTTTTGGTTAGTTTTTCAGTTGAACTTGTGATAATGAAATAAATCATTTGTCATCACGAAATTGAGCTTTGTAGAGAAACATCCACCACTGTCAGAAACATAGTAAAATCATGACATTTGGTTCAGTTTCAGATTGTTCCAGTGACTATGTCTGGTAGTTACAGTACATTCACATCTGAAACTGGTGTTATGCCCCTGGTCAATACCTTTGGTTTTACTGGTAATAACTCTGCCTTCCACAGTTCTCTCGTTGTTCTGCACTGGTGTTAATGACGTCTCCTATTAGGAGTGAAACTTAAAAGTATCTCTTAATCAATGTTCACCCAGGCTCACTGAAATGAAAGTTTGTTGACTCTCATAAGCTAGTTTTCAGAGAAGGAAATTTTAATTTACTTCTTGAGGAAAGGTTTGCCACTGGAAACTTGCTAATGTGTTGTATTCTTGTGGAAAACTGAATCCAAATCCTGCTGGTGAGGCATTTTATGAATTTTTTAGATTCATTTTTAAGATGAAAACAGTTTCACTGAAAACTGTTTGTTTCATAAAATATCTATCGACTCCAAACCCTGGTGCTTTGGAGAAAGAAGTTGCTTTTTTTTATTCATAAATCAATAAAATCTGGGAAGACAATTTTGTGAATAACACCAGATTTCATTCCTGCAGTCTAGGATTAGAGGTTTCTCTTGTGCAGAGCAAAATAGATATTTTTATAAGATTATGCCTGGCTTCTGAACAGCATTAAAAATGTTTACAATTGCTGAATTCTAGGTTTAGGATTAATTTGTTGAAAATTTACATCAGTTTTCAGGAATACTGGGAAAGAAAACCAGACATGTATCTTATTTCATTAAATCTCACTCAGCAATGATTTTATTACAGATTTATTACTGATTTTATCCAGGCAAACTAAACACAGTGCTGGCTGGGGAAACTGCCCTTCCTTCCCCCGTTAATTTCTCAACTCCTCCCACAATGTATGAAGAGAAGGGGATTCATCACCTCTGTCAACTTGCAGCAGGATACCATCATTGCCGCTGAATAATAAATGCACGTTTGTAAATTCTTTTTGCTACTCTGAGGTCTTACTAGGTAATCAGTTTTATCCTCAGTCTGTATATAAAGCAGGCCCTAACAGATGATTTACATAATATGGGTATTAACCCTTTCTTGACAGATGAGCCATAGCCCATGTTATTTTGCTTTACATCATCAATAAGGTTAGTGGAAAGATCTACTTCTTCCTCAGTTGTTTACAGAGAGCCACATCCTGTCTCAGTGTTGCTCTTCTTGGTGTACAACTTTATGTTGGTTAAAAATGAAACGACCCCACTGTAGTATCATGGCAAAGATGTGATGTTGCCCCACTACACAGTTTTTGTGCAAGGAGAGCTGATTCATATTTATTTTTCTTAATACCACTTTGGGTAGCTCTGAAGGAAAGTAATTAGCATGACTGCGTGACCCATTGCTTCATTGAGGCTGTATATTATTGTCACATGTCCTAAATAGGGCATTACTTTCTTTGGAATGAAGACACGAAGGGTGGCCCATGTAGGATGGGGAAATTGCAGAGCCTCCAATAGAGCCGATGTGTTTTCTCATTGCTTTTCTTTGTCTGTTGTCATGGAGAATAGTCTGAGAGAGAGAGGCAGTGGTAGAATTAAAAAAAAAAAAAAAAAAAAAAAAAAAAAAAAAAAAAGGCAAAAGGAAAAAAGAATACGTGATGATTAAGCAGGAGTCTGGGATTATTCATTCCCAGTAAAGCCTCCCACAAGTGTGTTGTTTAGGTCATCTCAAATAGGCACCAGATAAGCACACGACTGCAATATGTGGTTCTGCACTCTGATATATGCTGCAAAGATCGCTGGTTAGAGAAAGTTCTAGCTCTTGTAAATACTGGTGGCAGTGGTCTCTTCTATTGCTGTTTCCAGATGGTGTAGCTTCACTCATCTTTATGTCACCTGTAAGAAGAGCCATCAAATCCTTCAAGAATAATATGAAATGGGGTTTTGTTTTCCTGAAAAGCCGGCTGGCTAGGCAGAGGGGCTGCATTAAGGATGTTCACAGCGTAGCTCTGCAGCGGATCAGGTAGCTACTGGCTTTGCATAGCAACGTTGTGGCCCAGCATATTAAATCATACGTCATCTTATTCAGCATTTGTCATCCGGAGGCTTCAAAATCTTCCTAAAAATAGAAAAAGGTGAATGTTTTTGTTCCCATGCTAGAGACGGAAAGGTTGAGGCAAAGAGAAGTCAAGTGCTTTGTCCACAACTGCGTGGTCAACCAGCCTGCCTGGGGAGAATTCACTCCAAAAGCCAGACCTTACATTTCTGATGACCTCTTTTTCAGTCTGTGGTCTTCTGTTTTAGTTTCATTTTCTATGTGTTTATGTGGGATGAGATATGTAGACTGCAAATGAGTAAATATAATTCAATTGTGTTATTTTTGCAGTGACTAAAACTCTCATATATGGCATGGCAAACTTCTGGCATATTTCTGTTTTACAGTTTGGATAATCTGCCAGGTTTGTGTGATTTTTTTTTTTTTGTTTTGTGTGAGATATTATGAAACTCTTACAAGGGAGAAATACATTCTCTGCACTAAATTAAAAAAGAGGAGTGGAAAATCCAATTTTTTTCTTTTTCTGGATTACTTAGAATGAGCTAAGTGACAATCAGACCCCTGGCACGTATTTTTAATCTCCCCATGTTTGCAAATCCCCCTTGTGGAGTGTAAGGAAGCATTAAAATGTTGGAGTCCTAGCTTCTATTTTTTAACTTCCGAACACAGAATACAATTCAGGCAAACACGTAGCAACGTAGAAGCTGCCCGTGGGTGTGAAACAGGAAGCACTAGTAGATAGACACATGTATAATAGTTACATTTGCTCTTGCTCAACTAGATATACATCAATGTTAATTAACAGGTTTTATGCTTCAGCTACTAACATCCCTTCAGCAGTGAGTGGGTTATGCGTTTCCATCCTGCATATACCACCAGCATCACCACCACGTCCTCCTCTACCTTCCCCCTCCCCTTTCTACACAAATGTTGCAACACAATCTGAAATTTCCTCTTTTCTTTCCTTCCTGCATTTCTTACAGGTTCCCTTGCGTCAGAAGACAAAAAAGAAAAGTCAAGGTAATGAGAGATTGTTTTTTCTTTTCTCTTCTGTGTTCCTCTTTTGTTATTTTCTTAGTATGTCTTATTCTTGGGAGGGTGAGGATTTTATACTGCTACTCAGCTGGTGGAAGGCTGCTTTTTAACTCCACTGATTCTTGCACCGATTCTGGGAAAAAATGACAACGGGCTGTTCCTTTGGACTAAATCCTTGTGGTATGTTAATTGAATCAAAGCTGGAAATCAGTGAGGTAGAATCAGCTGCCTGCACATACACACAAACTAGCAGTTTTCATGTACTTGGCATAATAGTTTTCCCTAGCTGACTTAAATAGATGTATTCTTTTCAGTGCAGCTGTGTGAAGGGAAATATATGCATGCTTCTCTTAAAAAGATCAAGGGATATATTTTTCGTTTACAAAAACTTGTGCATGCTTATCTTAGCATTAATTAGTGTCTGCATTATCTATAGCTTACTATTTTGTTTCTGCACATCAGAATGCCTTTCAAATGAATGTGTGTTACAGTCACAGCCATTATAAAACTGAACGACTTCTAAGTATATGTTAAGATATGCTTGGGTGACTTGCTGAGATTGCTAAGTAAGGTTGATATCTTTAATTGGCAGCAACATCTTTCCTGGTAATGCACTTTTAAACAAGCAGAACACCGTATTTTTAATGAGACAGGGTTCTTCATAATGAGCCGACGGAGGATATCATGTAAAGAGCTGGGGCAAGCCGATTGCCAAGGATGGCTCTACAAGAAGAAAGAAAAAGGAGCTTTCATTGGCAACAAATGGAAAAAGTTCTGGTGTGTGCTGAAGGAGTCATCGCTGTATTGGTACAGCAGTCAGCTGGTGAGTACAGAGTCCATCCAGTTCTGGGTGCCGGACAAAAAGCATCTGCTGGGACCGAGAGAAGGGGAGTTGGGGTCACAATTTGGATGCACCCTGGAGATGTACAGATATACAGGTTTATTTCTCAGCCCTGACATTTCTTGTAATCTGGGAAGTGTGTGAATGTGAAACATGCAGAAAATTGTGTTTTTTCTAGTTCAGCAAGTACTTGTGAAATGTTAACTTGCTGTCTGTTCTGCCCTTTAAAGAGCTGCTTTTTGCAGGCGCTGGTGGCATTTGAATTTGGGAAAGGTTTTCCTGGGTTGGGCAATTTGCAGACACTTGTTATCAAGACTTAAAACAGGAACGCTTCTTCACTTCTAATTAGTTTAATTGTCAGAAGTCTCTCTCCTGCTTGTCTCTCCATCCCCTTTCATACTGAGATTAATCTGTTTATTTGTTTGCCTTTTTATTTGTTTGTTTGTTTTTTAATTTCTTCTCTTTTTTTCTTTCTTTTTTTCCCCCCAGTTTGCACTGGTAGGGTTGCAGATATGAACACTGTCAGGGATATTTTTACTCCTGGTCTTGCTGATGTCTCATCCAGAGCATTGTAGTTAAAGGTTCTCACATTCTGCTGATTTTTAACTTCCTTCTCTGATGAGTCGATGCTAAAAGGCAAATCTGCAGGAGGACACAGTGTTTCAAATTGAAGGTCCAACTTGGTGTTCAGAGGATGAGCTTTCCTCAGGACAGCTGCTACAGATAGCCTTTCTCTTCCAGCTGATCCAGCCCAAGTAGCCTACTGCACGTACAGTGCAAGCGGGAAATAGTCTGAGACAAAGAACAGCAGGCCCTGAATTCCTGTAATCAGCTGAAGAAACTAGGAATTAAAAGCTGAAAAAGTGTGTGTGTGTGTGTAACAGCTGGTTTTTCACTTTGCTCTCTTGCACTGCTACCTCTAAAAAAACTCCTATCACGTTCAAATGATGGATTGACAGAGCCCAGAATTGGGATGTGTAGAGGATTAGGGGATGCAAGCAACAGCGTAGATTGAAACTCAGATGTTTCTGTATGGAATTGTGGACGGGCGTCAGATTTCCCCAATATAAATGGGCTGCTCTGGAAATCAGCATGTCGCAGGCCCAGCAAAGGATGAAAGATTAAAGAAACCTTTATTAATTCTTACAGCATTTTAAGAAATCAAATGCAATCTGGATTGTTTCCACTTGTTTATTTCTATTGCAGTAATCCCCATTTAAAATCTTGTTAACAGTTTCAGGGAACAAATGAAATAATTTAAACCATAAAAAAAAAAAAACCAAAACCCTAAAGAAAACTTTACTCTTGTGAAGAATATTTCACATTCTCCCTTCAGTTGTGGGTACAGTGTTGTTGTTTTTTTTAACAGAATAAAAACTTTGACTGACATTTAAAGATGGTATTAGCTATTCTTTTTTTTTTGGGAAAAGTGAAAACAACTCTGCTGATCTTGGGCTGTTTTTTTTTGTGGTGTTGTGGTAGTCTGATTTAGTTTCCTTTCAAGATCAAGTCAAATACCTGCATGAGAGAAAGAGAAAAGAGAAAGAAAAAAAAATAGGAAAAGTGGGAAAAAAAAAAAAAAAAGATAAATAAAAAGCTTTATTTTCCCAATGCTTACAATATTTCTGCTTGAAGGACATCGGCTGGCAGATATACTCACCAGCAGCATTAATACCTTGCAAACCCTTATTAATATCAGCTGTTTTAAATCACTGCTTGCAGTTGTACTTCTGGCCAAGCAGTGTTAAGAAAGCTGAGCTGGCTGGCTGAAGTGCCTTATAGACTTGGGAAGTGTCAGAAGGGAATTATTCTGAGGAGTAATCAAGCTGGGAGGAAATAAAACAAGGCAAGATTAGGCAAAGTTTGCCTTCCGGGAAGAGGAAGGTGGCAGGAGAGAGGTGCAAAGTCCTCCACTTCCTTTGTTGTTGTGGCCTGGTTGAATTCTGCTCTCAGGATCCAGAGAAGCCACAGTCATGCTGATCCCAGTGCTCCTGGACAGCATTCGTTGTTTGGGTGAACTCATCCTTTTAGTCCATGCCTGCTTTCCAGCTGTCACTCACTGCCCCGAAATGAACAAGGCTGAAGAATGGGTGGTATCCTCATTCTGATTTATTTCATACCCTCGAAAGAGCTCATACAGCTTCAAAGTACTGATGCCTTATGTCAGCCCTGACTTCTCTCTTACCACAGTTCTTCTTGTAAACACGCTAGCTAGGTGTCCTTCGCTAAGGTCTGCTTACTTAAATTGATGAGACCAGAGCCATGCTCAGGGTCATATCTGAGATGAACTAGACCTGTTGTGTTTTCACAGATATTTTCATCTTTAGGTTGATGAAACAGAAAGAGCAGTGACATATTCCTTGGCTTGCTTGATATTTCTTTTACTTCTGTATCTGTCCAGTCTTTAATACTGCCTGCACTTCCCCTGCTTTCAATGGAGTTAGTTAATCCTTGGTTCCAACAGGGCATCCAAGATGACTGTCTTAAATTCATAGTTGTGTTGAAACAGGAGAAGCCCTGCTCCTTCTGTGTCCAAGGCTTCCCATGACAGGCCCTCTTTGAGACTGAAGTAAAAGGTGGTGGCAGAGGAGTGGGGCTGAGGTCGAAGGAACCGGCGCACGCTGGTTGCCTGTAGCTCTGTCTGACCAGTTTCATTCTTGTGAGAAACGAGCGTGTTTTGTTCAAGGCTGTGTGGAAACTGCAGTCGACCAGACACTGGCAACTGTAGCATAGCAACAGGGTGCTGGACCTAACCTTTTTTTCTAATGGAGATGGAGAAAATAAGGAGTGGGTGGAATTTGTACAGGAACGTGCTTTGTCCCAGATTTGGGTAGGTAACCTCAGCTGACATCACGTTCTTGGTGAAGTCTGTCTTCAGACACCTCCAAAGCTCTGGATGGTTCTGTTGCTCTGATTTAGTTTGCCTTTAAGCTACTCTGGTTCTGGGTCTTTCATATGAGGCAGATTAGGGGAGGCGATACAGGACATTTGTGGTGACATTTGCAGATGGTAGTTCCTTCAATTTAACATAAAATACATTGTGAAAGCCACAGCTCAAAAGAGAGAAAAAAAAAATGCCAAGAAGGGTCAGCAACAACAGATCAGACACTGTGAGTATCAAGCTTCTTCTGTCATGATTTGGGTCGGATTGGCCCAATCAGGTGGAACGACAGGTGCTTTCTGTCCTGCCCCGCTTCAAAGGGAGGCAGGAGAGAGAAAGAAGAANGAGCCTCTCTGCATACCGTTCCTTGGCGTCAACTATAAACATGGGTCTTATCACTCTGAGAGTGAACAGTTTTCTGCACAACATGCTGTTAATTTCAGCAGTTAGAAGAGGCCTAGCTAAAAAGTAAAGTTACTGAACAAAATTGGTCATGTTTTACCTCAAACCAGGACACCTTCACAGAAAGTAAACCAGGGCACACAGGCAAATCCAAATTAGCTTTTGACTTGCTAGCTGAGGTACTGAGACTGATGAAGTTAGGGTCCCAGTGGTCTCAGCAGGCTTGGGTATGCCGCTCTGAAAACTCTTCCCACGTATGCTTACTCTTTCTACAAAACATGGACACCACATGAGGCAGGTAAACTTTTGTTTGCAGCATGGATGTGCCCCCGGTCTGCGGAGGAGAAGGTGTTTGGACTAGGAAGAACCACAGAAGGGCTAGTTTTGCAATGGAAACACAGAAAATGTCAGACTTTCTGGATGCATTCAGGAATAGCAGACTCCTTAGACAACTGCTCTTCGTTAGCGTTTGGTTCCCTCTTTTGAGTACTGCTCTCTGTAGGGAGCTGCCTTGAAGACAAGTGTTTAAAGAGGGCAGTGTGTGATGCTGCCTGTCCCTTTAGCAGTTTTCTCATACTGAAACCCCAGAGAGAACCAGTGCTCCTGCATAGCAAGAAGGGTGGAGGGGGAAGATCGTCACACATAATCCCAGGCTCATGGCTCCTTGGGCTTGTTGTGACTGTGTTGGATAGTGTTGGCTGTAAAGGGACAGAGGACTAAACACCCCTGTCATGTGGGCCTTTAGGATAGCTCGGCTGGTTTTCCAAGTAGAGTTGAAATACAGTTTTGCAGGATGTGTTAATGATGGTTGTCATGGGGATTCAGCTGAAGAGAAATATAAATATAAAATGAAAGGGTTGCAGGCTGTGATCTACTGTCACTATTTATCTTTGGGTTTTTTTCCCCATTCACTGCATTTAAATTGGTCCTCACTCCAACAGCCTTGCCAGGAGCTGTATAATTGCAGTCTTTTAAAACAGAAACCTTTCACCTTTGAGTTATAGTAGCTGCTTACAAGAATGATAAAAAGTCATTGATGTCAGCTGATTGCTCTGAGGGCTTTGGGGACCTCTGGTCCAATATCTTACACAAATTATTCACAGTTCTATAGGTTGCCTCACTGGTGTACTTGGCAGAGAGACAAAAGACTAAAAAGTTTTAAGGACTGAACTGCTCCTCCAACATCCACAGGTCTTCTGGGGGCAGAGCTGAAACACTGTGATGAAACCATGAGGAATGCCCTGAATTGCAGATGGGAGCTGTTCTTCAAAAACTAGATACCTTCCCTTTACAGCACTATTTTTAAAAAATCTTTCTGCACCATTACATTCACTTTAAATGTTGAAAAAGGTCTATTAAATCATTTACTAAATCTCCTAAAGCCACAAAATTCAGACAATGTATTGAGGCAAGCTAAAAAGGACATTAGCTTCTTTCATTGGATTCATGCATTACATTTCATAAATATGTTTGAATTTTTTTTGAGTGAAAAGCTTTTTATGTGAAAAAGTGGTTACTTTCTTTTTTGCCCCAAACATTTGCAGAGACTGTTGTTATTATTGAAATTATTTTCCTACAACTGGGCATAGCAAAAAGTGCAGATTTGTATGTTAGGCTAACCTGCATAAAAACCACAAGAGATAACAGCTTATTCTTTTAAACATCCTGATTAAAAGGAAATGCATCAAGGTTCTTTTAATCGGAGTTTTTTAGGGTTATTTTATATCATTGCAATAAAATCTGAAGGAAGTTTGAGTGAAATGTGTGAGTTAATAGCGTGCTTAAAGTCAAGTTAAAGATAATATTTCAGAGAAAAGAAAACATTTAGAACTTCTATACACTTTTAATGTTTTAAAATGTCCTTTTTATTCCAAGAATGACCAAAAAAGATGACTTCCACATGTTCTGTTCCTAGTGTTTATTTGGAATTCTATTTGCTGACTGTAATAACGCTCGTAAGGTTTTACTGTTACAATTTGGTTTCCTTTTTCCCTTCCTTTTTCTGATAATGAAGGAACTACATACCCATCAAACCCCTGTTTTCTGTTATATTGATGGCACATCTAAGATGTGTACCAATAGTGCATTAAAACAAAAAATTCACACCATTATTCTCCTTCCTTTCACTCATACATAAAATGAAACACTAAACTTTTCTTATAAACGAACAAATGTGAAATCACTGACAGAATTAATATAAAGCCTGAATGCATTGAGCATAATCTTTTACCAACTGGAACATGTCAAATACTGCATAAGAAGTCTGGAGATTTCTCTGTTATAAAACTGCTAAATGTAAATTACTGAAATCAAAGCCTACAGACCTACTTTCATTAGCAATTTAGAGAGTACTCCTCTAATTTAGATACTCATTGGACATGGCAGTAGTTCAAGTTTCATCTCTGCATGAGTGGGAGCACCCCATGTGAGTGTCCCTACACTGGCTTACAGGGTCCTGATAATTCACTAGTCCAATGCTCAAATATTTGTATACCTTGACAGTACAGGCAGTGACTTATCTAATGGCATTGCATGGACTTAATCTCCTCCTCAGTGCTTGGGCAGCACCCTAAGCAATTTATAGGATGCAATCTAGACCAATGGTTACTGCAACAATAGATAAAACTGGCTGAGCTGTGATTGCATTCATAACATGTAAGGCCAGCTCATCCCAGACTGTGGTCACTCACTCACCCATCTGATGGCTTACCTAGCTCAGGCCATGGATTTATTGCTGTGTGGGTGAGAAGGTACCTGGGTATAATCCTTCACATGGGGTCTTCTGGATCTCTTTTTTTTTTAAACTGGATTTCTTAATTCATACTGCAGAGAAACAACTAGCATTGTGTACATTTCTCATCCAGAAATGTGCGTAATAATGGCTTTGATACCTCATGAACTGCTTTTTTGAGCTTGGTCTCCGGTGTTAAGACTGGCCTTGGGAACCAAACAGGGATTTCAGTGTTCTCACTGCACCTGGTCTAGTAAGTGACCACTCTTTTGGGCACAGAAATGCAGTACGGTACATTTTCTACTTTAGTACAATGCAGCCCATGAATAGAGGTTCTCCTTGACTCAGCCCTACTCATTCGCTTATCCCTATATACGTGGTGTACCATGAATCTGGGAGGGAAATACTAGCTTAAGGTCTGATTGGTTTAAATACACATTAAAATAAATAATTAAAATATCTTGTCATTTTGTTTCTTTGGTTAATTGTTATTTTATCTCAATGTGTTTAGTCTCACTAAATTCCAACCTGTGAAATGGAATCAAAAGATTCCCAAGCCAGGCTCTACACAAGTTTGACATATACAAATATAATCAGAGAAAGTTAAAAACCCACAATAGCAAATAAGCACTTTGTGGTACAAATGAAGCCACATTACAAAATCAAAGTTTTTTCAGCCTAGATGCTGATAAACATGATTGTGTCTTCTGTACTGAAAGAAAATAACAAAAAAAACCCCAAACCCTTCCACTGTTTCCCATTTGCTTTCCCTTTCCCTTTCCTGTTCCCGTTCCCGTTCCCTTTCTTTTTTGGGGTTCTTTTTTTTTTTTTGGTACTGGAGCAGGCAAAACTATTTACTGGTGGTGATGCAAAATATAAACCTCTCATATGAATATTTAATACATGTAAACTGCAGGAATGATGGTTATGGTGGGATTTATTGTATACCAAAGAACAGATATGCAGAGGTGCAGGGAAGCCACCCACTGAAATATCCATTCTATATCCATATTTCAGTTCTCAGAGATTCATACTTGCAAGCATTAAAGCTCAAAGACCTGTCTCGATGAACATCTTTTTATAGTCTCTTCATATTCATGCATAATGTGACTTGAGATGCTGTCAGTCATCTTCATTTATCCTCTGTCTTTGTAATTGTTGTGCGTATTTTACCAGCTTTAACTCAGTGTACGTTTTCAGAATTTTAATGTGCCCAGGGATAAGGGCTGGGAGCAGCAAAAAGTGATTCAGGAATGAACACGTTTTGTATTTTGCAAAGTACATTTTTTCCTGACATTATGTCTACATTATTGCTCTTCTAAGGAGGAGTCCAATTCTTACTGCGGCTGATTGGGTGAATGTAGCTAGATATAGTAAAGGAAAATGTTTCAGCTGCAGGCAGCAAGAACACAGATTTGAGGCTAGCTGGTACCTTCAGTTTTGCTGGTACCACTCTCTGACTCAGAGTCCAGCTGACCCGGAACAGAGATGCCAATGCTCAGTAAACCCTCTCCCTTCCAGAAAGGGGTGACTGCACTGGAACAGTGTACTGCAAACGTCTGCCTGGGTTTTGCTACCTCCTGTACTGTGCCTGCAAATTTCTGGGGGTAGTGATAGCTGGGTGGCCACAGCCATCTGAGGCTGGCTTGCAGTGTTTAACAAGAGACCTCAGCTGCGTGGGACCATCCCGTTGCACTATTTCACCTCCTGGCATGGAAGCAGCCCGTATTGCCTCTACCTTCCTCATGTAAAGGCATATATAGGTGACCCTATGAAATGGTCCATGTTACACTTACCCCCATCTCTATCTAGGATCATTTTGGGTCACTTTTGAATGCCCGTTGCTATAGACGTGTATTTTTCAAATATACATAGATCACTATATGTGGTGCTGTTACGCACCTGTGTAACACACATGCATGCTATATAGTGGAACAAACACTCCTTTGAGATTGTATGTAACATCCAGACCCTTCATCAAAAGAGTTATGTGATCACTGATGGCTGCAAAGGAATCGGATTCCTCCCCGTTCCTGCTGTTTTTAGTCCTGGTTTGATCCAAACCTAAATTTTGCCCTTGATGATTTCAGACTCTGCACTAGACTTATGACTTAACCATGAATCCGATATCCAAAGGTGCTCGGATACAAATGCTGCGAGGTGAGGAGGATGGGGAATCTACCTCAGCACTATTGTAGGAGTTGAGGATCCTTCCTCTTCCAGGTGCTTTGCTATTTGGAAGTATACAACAAATCCTATGCTCACACTCTGCTGCTTGCACAGACAAGAGTGGTGGCTTTCTAGCATCCAGGACTTGCACAAATAGTAGCTGGTATAGGCATATTTCTTGTTCACAAATACCAGCCAAAACATCGGGTGTTAATCTGTCCCCATGGTGATGAGCATATATTTTCACACTATAAAAAGCTGTCAAAAACAAGCGCTTGCATGTTAAATATCGTTGAGCATTGGAGTCTGGTAGTTTACCAATTGGTTGATGTGTTGATTTTTAAGTATATTTTTTTTTATTGCAGGCTGAAAAAGCAGAAGGATTCATCAGACTTCCAGACTTCAGTGTGGACCGAGCAACTGAATGCAAGAAAAAGCAGTAAGTTTGTCTTTTGCCCCCAGTTTTGCATGATTTTTACAACATTGCAAGGAATTGAATCTCAGTAGTGCCTGACAACGAAGCTGTGGGGAGCTCTTCTGTGTTGTATAAATAATGAGATATTAATTGAGCTACTGAAAGAAAACCATATTGCAAAAATATTTTTGAAAATTCTCTGCCAGATGTGCTCTGTTAAAACTACAGATAAAAAAGCAGATCAGTATGCCAAATGGTTTTTTTTTCCTTCTCTTTGTTCACTGATGATGAGCAAGTTGTATTCTGTCTTGGATACCTTCTCTTAGGTCAGGAGGTCAACAGTGGTGCAAGTAATGCCGCTTCCCTCTGACTTGGGACTATTCCTTAGGCTGCTGTGGTGCAACTGTGTTTAGCAGGGTAAAATTTCAAAATACTCTCTCCAAACTCCATGTGCAGCACTGACTTCCAGCTGCTGCTGAGTACACTTCAAAGTTTTGGAGGGGTGTTGCTGCTGTTCAAAGTTATAAACTCAGCATAGTTTTTATTCTGTCCCTCAAGAGAAAGCGTTCATTCTTCTGTTTGGTTCTCACGCAGGCAGTAGCTGTAGGTGTTCCTGAGACTAACTGTGGGCTTGACTCCTCCAAAGAAAGAGGACAGCTATTTTGAATATGGGGAGCTCCATTTTGTTTTCTCAGGGGAAAGGTTGAGTCACATAGTACAGGACCACGAGAAAATGTTGCCCTTCACTTCTGCAGCTGTTGACTGTCAGTGACTGAGGGGAAAACACATGCTCATCACTTATTTGGGATGGGGTAAGTTAGGAGAACTTTGAGGAACGACTGGGGCTGCTGGGCCCAGTCAAACAGCGTGTGCTTCCTCGGGACAGAGTCAGTCACCTAACGGGGAACAAAAGAAGGAAGCCACACAGGACTGGAGACTATGTTTTAGGAAAAAGAAAAAAAACTCTGAAAAGTCTTACTGATGGCTGTTCAACTAAAGCATAGCCTGGGCCTGAGACCAACAGGTTGACTACTGATATGTCATGGGACTACCTCCATTTTGTTTGTTTTAAACCTGCCTCCTAGTTGCCTCTTTGGTGCCTCCTAAAACCTGTCTTGGAAAAGACAGTGACAAGTCAGTTCCTCTTCACCTGTTGCGTGCCACTTATGATTTTATTGTATTAAATGTCCCTTCTCTCAGCCATCAGTTTTCCATGTGGTGGGGTGTTAGCCTGATTAATCACTCATGGAAGATGTTCCATACCTTGAGTCACCCCTGGTGCTTTCTCTGAACCTTTTCCAGGTTTGCTATGATTTTCTGAGCTGGGGAAAGCAAAGCTGCACACAGTATTTGAGATGTGGGCACACAACTCAATTATGTAATGCCACAAGGAAGGTCTTTGTTTTATTCTTCATTCTTTCCTTTTTAGTTCTCTGAATAATGTGTGGTCTATGAAATGAGCTAAAAATAGACTAGAGTTCTAAGGAAAGAGCTTTAGGGGTGGATAAGCTGATCTGGATTAATATAGTGGAGTGAATAAATATTTTAAATAATTCATTCAGCTATTATTTTCTTTTCTTATGTAAACTAGTTTTCTTCATATCTCTTCCACTTTTCTTTTCTTAAAGTGCTATTAAGATCAGCCACCCACAGATCAAGACATTTTATTTTGCGGCAGAAAATGTTCTCGAAATGAACACGTAAGTAGGAGCGACTGGCCATGTTTCATCCTGTCTCATGCCTGAAAACATCCTTTGAAAGTTCATTCTCTCACTGTCAAGTGGTTGTTCACAAAGTTATTTGGGAAATTACTGAGTCTGTTTTGTTTTCTGGTCATTGTATAGAAGGAAAATACTGTCAGTAATGACAGTTGAAATTAGAATTGCATTATTAGCCTGATTTTGATACTAATCTTGCCAAAATTTGCTGGTATAAATCCCTTTCTGTTAGAGAGGTGCAAGGGTTTGATAGCAAGTTCATCACCTTGGGAGAAATGAGGAAAGAAAGGAAAGAGAGAGAAAAGCTTAATACAGTTTTGTCCAAGAGCTGATCTAGGACTAGAATATAGTATTGTCTGCTTGCAGAGTAGCATGTCAGTTAACAAAGAGGGTTAAAGGAATAGAAAGGGCTGTTTCTTTAATCTAAGTCAGCATTTACTTCACTGCCAAAGTAAGATGTCGTTAAACGAACCTCATGACAGATCAGAAATTTTCTTTCCGCAAATGTCCATAAGAACAACAATTCATTCATGCAGTTTTTAATGCAAGAAGAAAAACTGGATATGAAACTGCCAAGTAAAACTGGATATGAAACTGCTATTTTAGAAACCACTGAGGTAACAGAAATACATATTACTTGCTATTCATCCAGTTTTGGCTGATTTAGGTACATCTCATATCTTCTTTTTTCTTTTTTACTTCAGATTGCAGTCTGTTCAAAATGTTATTGCATTAAATGGCCGAATACCAGTTACAAAGCAATGCAATTTAAATGGGAAGAGAGCTCCCATAATAGTCAGGTCAGGATTTTAATCATGGCTCTGCTGGTGACCTTTGTGAGATTCTTCATAGGGCATTGACTGTTCTTTCCCTCTGTAAACAAACAGGAGACCTCATCCATATTTACCACAACAGAAAAGGATAGAGGTTGAGAGAATGTACGTGACCTTCCGAAAGGGCTATAGATACAGAATTGTACAATGCTACAATAGTGTACATACATATATATTCATAAATCTGCAATCTATAGATGTATGCAAGTAAATAAATGGAAAGAATGTGTTGCCCTTTGCAATTTGGCGCAACACAGAGCATACTGGTGGGGAGATAACCATCCGTTTCTGTGTCACTGCGTTTCCTACTGGAGCTCCTGAATGGAGGGAGAAATTCTTGAGGCAGATGGGCTGAGGATGACTGAGAACTGAGGGACTGCTGGACAGGAATATTTCTGTAGAGAGTGTAACCCTGGTTGAGAGAGAAGAGAGGGCAGGACATGGGGAGAAGGAAAAGGAAAATTAGACCTAATGGAGGATGTTAGTGAAAGCTAACAGCCAGTTTGGAGCCCAGCTGGAAATTCTCAGTGTCTTAAAGACACTTTTGAAATGTTTAGTCTCATGTGAGTGAGTGATTGAAATCTGTGCAGATATCCCAGCTCTTATGCCCCCAGAACAATTTTCTTCAAACTCCACTTCTTGAATAAATTTCATCTTGGCTTAAAGCTAGGTAGCCTTGCGTTAGAGCAGCTTACACTATACTACACTAATACTAATTCCTCACTGTTGTAACTGATGATGTTTTCCTTGGCAAAGTATAAAATACATGCATTTAATACATAAAGTACATGCATACTCACGCATATGTCAAAACAGACTAAAAGACATCTGTTCTCTTGGCTGCAGTCCCACAAATACATATGCATGTGAGTGGTTCTACTGAACTCACTGGGGCATTTGCATGTGTCAAGTTACTGGTGTGCAGAAATGCTTGACAGATCATGACCTTTCATAACTATTCATGCATATATATCTATTAAATCAACAGTGGATTTATTAATACAGTCATTTGCTTCATTAATTTAGCATGTATTTGCCATTGTCGTGCACACATGAAAAGTAAACGTGCTGGCTAGCTGTGTGCATTTATCTGGCCTGTTGCACACGGTTACTCATGATCTGTCTGATCTTGAGGTCAATGAAGTCCTGTGTTTTTAGCAAACCGTTTCTTTTGTTTATATTTTTTTATTAAAAAAAATCATTCTGTTATGAGCAGGTGTTAGAAGAAAGTCAATAATCCACTCTTACGGAAATGACACTTTGTTTTCTTGAATTGTTATGTGGTTCTATCGTTCATACTGCAGTCTAAAAATCCAGTTACTTTGACACTGATCTTACTAGCAAATTTCCCATTGCTTCAGTAGAATCAAGATCAGGCACAATGTTCTTTCAGAGTTATGAATCTTAACTCCTGCCCTTCATACATTCCTTATTTAGGCCTTGGGTTTTAATCTGAATGGCTTGAGCTTTTTCAGTTGTTAGTTTCTTAAAACCTGGGCAGATCTGAATGACCTCCAGGCAAACACAATATACAAAAAGTATATCCAGGGATTATTTCTAGCACTAGAAAAATACAGCCACCTAGGAAGAGAAATGAAAAAAACCCTCTTAATAGCTTAAAGCAACACAGGAAGTGGGACTTACTAAAAACAAAAGTACATTGGGAGTTAAAGAAAGCAGTATGTAATGGTCAGACAGTCTAGTTTAAATGGCTTAGATTCTTAGACTGTGCTACAATAGCGTTGACCGGGGCAGCTGCCATCATCTTCTATGGCTCCTGTGCCTTTTTCATCTCAGGTGAAAGATGACACCTCAACAGCAGGAGTAAGTCACTGACATTGTGTTGTAGCATACATACTTTTCCTTTAGCTTCCATGAATGCAACTCCTTGGTCAACAGTAGGACTTTTTTCAGGATCAGGGAAAGATGTCCCAGGCAACTAGTCCTGCTCACCATGGGGAATATTAGTGTTCAGGTAACTGGTGCCTTTCTAGAGGATGCTCTAAGAAATAGAAGGAATCTTTGATATTTAGTCTTCAGGTTAATGAAAATGGATGTAGTGATGTAGAACACATCTGAAAGGGACAAAACTCTTGTCTGAACAGCATGCAAGCATCCCTAACTCCGTGTTCCCTCTGTTTCAAACACAGGTGGCTAAGTAAGCTGGGGATGGCTGTAGACCCTCAGGCACCCAATGGGAAGAATGAGGAAGGTATGCTCCTAATGGTGGTTTCAGTGTGTAACTACATCATGTTCTTCACAGTTTTTGCTTGGCCAAATTTTTGTTAGCTCTTTTCTTCCTTTTAAATTGTCAGCTCGGGTCTCTCTGCTAACTGAGGTCTGAGAAACCACACTGACACAGTGGAGAGTAATCACAGAAAAAGAACTAATGGTGAGAAACAGTGCCACTGAGAGACACTTACTGATCTTGTCAGAGGTGTGTAACTATTTACTGTCAGTTTGCTGGCTTGCTAAGCCTACCAAGTGCAATGAGAAACAGCTGTGCTACTCTGAGTTTTGAGCTGGTAAGGTATATTGCAGGAGTTTTGCTACAGCCCCAGAGCTCACTAGCTTGGGAACATCTTGTGCAATGTAGACCTGCCTACTGTCTCCTCCATTTCTGGGGGTTTCAACAACAGCAGTGTCGGGGGGGGGGGGGGGGGGGGGGNGCCCCAGAGCTCACTAGCTTGGGAACATCTTGTGCAATGTAGACCTGCCTACTGTCTCCTCCATTTCTGGGGGTTTCAACAACAGCAGTGTCGGGGGGGGGGGTGGTGGTAGTGATGTACAGAAGCCTACAATTTCCTCCAGTGCCAAGCCCAAGACTTCATTGTGGAATGAGTAATTTTAGAAGTTCCTTAGCAATTTACTTGATCTTTTAATTTGCACACCAACCTCACAGAACTTTTTGGTTGGAGGATACCTGCACTTGAATCACAAATCTGGGTAGAGAACAAAGCAAGTCACCTGTTAAAGTGCTTGGAAAAGCTGCTGGTGAGGACATGCGTGATGGAAGCTGGTTTAGAACAAGAAGCGCTGTGGGTAGTATTATGTTAGCAAACCAGGGATGGACTTGGACCTGAGGAATATGTATAATCTTCTGGCCTTTTGACGCTCCATTTTTACAGCGTTGGTACCCAGTGCCTTTTTTTAGAACTGCTGAGGTTGTGAAGGAGCTGGCATTATGAAGAAGAAACTGGTATTTGTAGTAGTATGAACACTTAGGTGATGCAGCCTGTTTTGTCTAAGCACTGAAATGCTCCTCTCTGCATCCCTTCTGCTGTTTCCTAGAATAAGGTTGTGGTTTATGTTCAGCCTTTGGACATGTAACACCATTATTGATTACTCCGATCTGGCTCTGTTTATACTCTGGCACTATTTATACTCTGCCATTAAAAGCAGCTTTGGGGCTGGTAAACATAGATACCATCAATTTCTGGAGGTTCAGCAGTTCTCATCAATTTCTTTGTTTTCAGTTCATGGTTCCTCTTTAATTCTTGTCAGGAAACCATTGATTTCCATACCCCCAAATTCCTCCAAAATGTCTGTGTCCTCTTTGAACCCAATTTTGTATCAAAATAGTCTGAGATAATTAGGATAAAGAGCTGTATTGAGTATTAGGCTATGCAGCAAGAACTGCATGGTAATTGTACTCAGGGAGGAAGCGTCCAAGTATGTTGTCCATGTTTTCACATAGGAGAAGTCTGAGGGAAGATGAGGATGGTCAAAATTCTCTACATTAAAACACTTTTTTTTTTTTTTTTTAAAAGCCTCAAAATATGTAGTATTGCTTGTGTTGGCCGAGTCAAGAATTATAAGACAACTCAAAATGAGTCAGCCCACTAATCTTAATAAAAAAAATCACAGAGATACAAAATAATCCACTCAATAACCTCTGCAGCAGGTTTTCTAGTTACTCTGCAATAAACATAACGTAGCCAACATCAGCTATGGGCCATCAGCTTTTGAAGCTGATGGCCCATCTCCCCTTCAGGAAAAGGCACTCTGATTCTGGTGTCAAACACCTCCTCATCTTTCCATGCGTGTTTTGCCACAGGTGCTCCAGCAGCTGCCCTTGCAGAGGCATTGCTATGCTTCAGAAAAGTGCTGTCATTGCCCACAGTCACGGCTGTTCCTGCTGACCTGGTTCTCCCCTCTGTGTCACACACCATAACTCTTCAGGAGGGTCTTGGCTCTTGTTATGGCAGTTCTTGTGTATTCGTGTACTTTCTATGCATTTTAACAGCCCCCCCCAACCCTATTTGCCTATTTAGAGTATCAGAAACAGCTGTTGATTCTTTTTCAGTTCTGTGTGCCTAAAAGGGGAGCTGTAGAAACAATAAGCTCTTTACTAAGAGTTATTCAAGAAGGCATTAATAGAGCCTTAGAATTTGATATAGGCCTTAGTGCAGCCAGTCTCAGTCCTTTATAGTACAATGTGCCAGCACATATTTTCAGTAAACAGAATAGCAGCTATGCTGTTAAAAACCCCTACAGTTCTGCAAACAGTAAGGGGAGAAAAAGTAATGAATCTCTTAAAGTTCTACCTTGTTAACATCTTAGAAACTTCTCTCCTCTGTATAAAATTCTGCTCTCTTAAAACTTTGCTCCCCTTGCACCATGCTTATTAAAACCCCCAAATGACACGCGCAAAAAGAAAGTGTGCAGGTATTAATTTAGTTAAAAGATGAGATAATCACAGCTGATTTCCCAGAAACTGTGCTAACACGCTGCTTTCTAGTGGTGTGAACCCATGAAGTCCAGCTCTTACAAAGTACTCCCAGAACACAAACAACCCTCGCCCACGTGGGGAGAGAGCTGGAGGGTTGCTTCCACCCGAGAGACCCGACTGCTCTTGGACAGGACAAGCTGCTGCGTGCAGCCGGTGGAGGGAGAGGCAGTGCGGAGGGCTGGCTGCCGTGGAGGCTGCACGGGTGGCCTCTGCTCTTGTCACACTCAGCACTCACTCCTGTTGTCCTCATTAAGCTCCGACTATGGTTTTGCAACCTTTCATGTCGCCAGCTCGGTTGGGTGTGGGTGAGCGCCATCACCCTTCACAGGTGCTGCAGGGCAGAATGCAAGCACTTGCTGCTACAAAGGTTGGATGTGAAAGGCTGATGTGTGCTGGGAGATTTCGCGGAGGGAAGTGGTCTTGCCCAGTGGTTACAGCCAGGGCCTGAGAATAGGAACCAGCAACTTACTGCCTCCCTTTTTTTCTCTCTCATTTTATCAATGATTATCACTTCACTTAATCCGCTTTTAAAAAGCACCTGAGAAAATGCTTTCACCTGCTACACAGGTAGTTGACAGAAATAACATGACTGCCTCTCTGGTACATGTCAATAGATACTAGGGCTCTATCATCTTGCTTTTTATTTTTAAAAAACAGATGAGTGGGGTGTATAGTCCTAGAGTACTGTGTTTACTTTTAGTAGCAGCTCTGCACATGTATTGCCGTGCTGCCTGGTGTGCCTACGTGAGCTACTGTGTGGTGACAGAACACTCTCGTGAGGCTGCTCTATGGTTTCCAAAGCACCACACAAGCAATCTGTTTCCTCCAAAATTGTAGCCAAAGCACCAATGCTCCAGGAAAACTTGCGAGTTACAGAGATTAAGGGACAGCATCTGCTACTTGCGACAGGTCTCCTTAGCATACTTTTTTTTAACAGCTGCAAAGGGAGGAAAAAAACCACACCCCAAACCTATTTGTGAAACTATCTAGAGCAGTGTCGCCTAGTATTTCCTGCCATAGCAAATTAACCAATTTTTTGACTTAAAAAAAAGAAAACATGTTGCCAAGAAGTAGTGTATCATCACCACAAGTGGGTTAATTTTCACTGTTGAAGACACTAACTTGTTACAGAGTGGTCCCCATCCCAGAACTTCCTACTTGGTGATCTTTGGTTACCACAGCAGTGCGGGGAATGAATGAGTCTAACACTTTGGTTTTGCTCATTTTCCATTTCTGCCTCAGAATGCTACAGCGAAAGTGAACACGATGATCCAGAAATAACAGATACACCACCTCCCCCCTACACAGTCCAGCCACCGCCTCCTCCTTTGGTAAGTAACTAGCTTGTTTCTAGTTGCTAGCCAGTTGGAACAAAACTTTCTTTGGGTGGTGGACCTTTGAGGAATAATCTAAAATAGTGGCTGGAAACGTTCACCCTGTGTGCCTGTGAAATGAGGATGCACTGACTGCCCCTGCCCCGTGGCAGAGCATGCAGTTATTGCAGCCTGCACTGCTGGGAGCCTTGCACTGCAAAGAACAGGTCCCTCAGATGCAAGTAAATTTATCTTGCTGGAGAAAGGAAAGTGTCACTCTACCTTGTAGACACACTGTGTCTTTTCTTTACAAGGTTTTTAACACACTCCTATAAACCTGTTTTTCATACTGTTCTTTTTTTTCAATCAGTCCCAAATCTTCTTCCTTTTTATGACCCCGGGAGCATTGTCCAACAGATTTGTATTTATTTATGAGTGAGCTCTTCTTAAGACTGCTGAATTTGAAGCTGCTTTTGTGGTAGTGAAGAGAAGTGAAGGGAAAGAGGCCTTTTCTTAGAGTGATAAAATTGGTTCTTTACCTCTGAAAAACAGACTATTAAAAAAGAAAATAAGCATCTTCCCAAAATCCATACTATTTTTCTCTCTTGCTGGTAGAGTATTTGTCCAGAATATTTCTTCTTGCCTCGCTTCATTTCATAAATTAGAATAAGCACTATGCACCCTCATGTGTCTAATCGAATTGACTTGCCTAATTATCAGCCACTTATTGCCCTGTTAATCTTGTTTCTATATTGTTGCTTTTCCC
Organism: Burhinus bistriatus; assembly: GCA_013397275.1. Lineage (NCBI taxonomy): Eukaryota > Metazoa > Chordata > Aves > Charadriiformes > Burhinidae > Burhinus > Burhinus bistriatus. Next base: position 246,910 of record VYXH01001640.1, on the reverse strand, counting down.
AGTGATCTCATCTCCCTTTACACGTGCTTTAAGATACGAGGTTTACTTAATATTGTGTTTAGAAATGATTAATCTGTTTTGGGATGGTAATTCAGCTGAAATAAGGATTCTGAGTTCAAGCCTTTCCCTTCCCCAGCTGAAAGTTAACATAGAGTCATAGAATCATTTAGCTTGGAAAAGACCTTTAAGATCATCTAGTCCAACCATTGACCCTACTCTACCAGGTCTGCCACTAAACCATATCTCTAAGCACCACATCTACACGACTTCTAAACACATCTAGGGATGGTGACTCAACCACCTCCCTGGGCAGCCTGTCCCAATGTTGGATAACTCTTTCAGTGAAAAATTTTTCCTAAGGTCCAGCCTAACCCTCCCCTGGTGCAACTTGAACCCATTTCCTCTTGTCCTAGCGCTAGTTACTTGAGAGACGAGACCAGCGTCCATCTCATTACAATCTCGCTTGAGGTAGCTGTAGATAGCAATAAGGTCTCCCCTCAACCTTCTCTTCTCCAGACCAAACAATCCTAATTCCTTCAGCCGCTCCTCATAAGACATATTCTCCAGACCCCTCACCAGCTTTATTGCCCTTCTCTGGACATGCTGCAGCACCTCAATGTCCCTCCTATACTGTGGCACCCAAAACTGAACACATACTCAAGCTGCGGCCTCACCAGTGCTGAATACAGGGGCATGATCACTTCCCTGCTCCTGCTGGC
>VYXH01001640.1:181835-245631 GCA_013397275.1 Burhinus bistriatus | reverse complement strand
GGTCACTAACTGCTTCCTCCTGGATTATGGGGGGTTTATTCTGCTCTCCATTCCTGTATTCTAGCTCAGGGGGCTGAATACCCTGAGGATAATCGGTTCTGCTATTAAAGACTGAGGTGAAGAAGGCATTAAGTACCTCAGCCTTCTCCTCATCCTTGTTGACAATCTTCCCCTCCAAGGGGTACGCAGTAATATACTTAGTACTAAGTCATCTCATTGCATCTCATGGAAGGGAAGTGTCTGCTGCCTCATTGGTGTGGTACAGGTTCCTGTATGGCACACTGAAATGGCATCCAGTATCTGGGGTGGGCACAGAGGCAGCAAAGTAGGAACAAATTTGAAATATACAGATAAGCTGGAGAAGCTTGCATGGTCACAGACAATAAAAAAAAAGGAGATGTCATGCACAGGGTTGCCTGTCTGGCAATCTTTAATTAGTGCGCATAAAGCTGGGAGCATATGTCACACTGTCACCCGCTTGCCCCCTTCTGTTTCAGTCAGATAAGTCAGTCTTCACTTCCTCTCTTCAAACCGTTGAGTAACGTTAATCCCTGCAAAACAATCTACCTGGCATTCCAGGGGTACGTGGTGTTCACTGCTGTGTAAAACGTGATTCTTTATTGCCTGTATTAACTGGAAATTAAATGTGGCTGAGTGGCTATAAATATCGGAGAAAATAGGAACCTTGGCAATAAGTATCTAAGAGTTATTCTGGGCCGAGGGCCGATAATGAAGCATCTTGAATTTTATACCTCAGTGGCTTGCCTTTAAGAGGCTGTAGATGTCTTTTCCGTCTGCTCACCTCTGAGTGAATGCCTGCATTTTTCAAGTTGATGAGTTTTAAACAGGTGCTGTTTTTTAGTTTTCTGTTTTTCTGCCTTCTGGCTGCTTTTCAGTCTGTTGCTGCAGAGGCGATCTCCGGTTGTCTTCTTCCCATATGCTCTTCCTGAGTGCTGGCCTCCACGTTTTAGCAAGGGACATGCGAGGCAGGCAATGGTGCAGGTGCCGAGGGGTCCTGCTTCCTCAGCCTTTACCTTAAAGGTTATCTTCCTTCCAGCCTTTACCTCTCTCAGCTGATTTCCTTTCTCCTAATTCCCAGCTTAAAATCCTTTCCCCTGTGGACAAAGGTTAGTGTCTCCTGAGCAAAGTTGTCATCTTTTCACCCCAGAAATGGCCACCAGAATAAGCTCCAGCTGCCATGTGTCTGCCCTGTGCTCAGCTTGCTTACGTGGTAGGTAGGAATTGTTAGGTACCAACGCAGCTGAGTTTGACTGCAAGTCAGAGTCATCTTTTAAATACCCGAATTAATGCCTCTTTCCCTTCTGAACACGTACTGGAGCAAGAAAACCACTGGAAGGACTGGGAAAGCACAGCTTCTACTGGAAAGTCAATCTAGGAGTGGAGCTCTTGGTTGTCTCAGGGAAGGCTGGTTAAACATTGCTTGCTGTCTGTTTATTCACTCCAGAGTTTTTGAACCAAGCTGTGAGGTCCCAAACATGTGATGGATTTGGGTTGATATTCTGCGGGTACACCACTTTTGGAAGGCCTGCTTGAATCTTCTCAGATTGCTACTGGAAGAGACACTCATCCTGGAAACCCAGCCCAGCATCAAGAATGCCACAGGCATTGACTGCAGTTAATTTCTTTTTATTATTTTTATCTTTTTTTTTAAAGTTGTACTACTTCCTTCCGAGTGCTAAAGAGATTTTGCCGAGTAGGAATTAGGAGCTATGGACATTTTGGAAAATCAAACCAGTGCTGTCCTAAACAGAAAGGCCTCCAAACTTCTTGAGATCAACTCCAGACTGAAAACTGTTATTCTGGAAACTAATAGCCACCCGGGTACAAGCTCTGTTATGTGTTAGAGCAGCAAATATTTTGCTGCACTCATAGCACTTAGCGTTCATTTGCTGTTCTCTTCTCTGTTGACCCAAACCATTTTGAAACTTTAAAAAGACAGGAATAGTGATCATAAGCTTTCTATGTTTATGCATGCTTTTGGTACTGTGGAAGAAAAAAGCAAGGGAGGAATAAGTAAATTTTAACATCTGTAGGACAAAAGTTAAACTGACCATCTGCATTAATTTCTCCACACGTGACTGGATTTACAGTTCAAAAACCAGCAGCTATGTTGAGACAATAGGTTGCAGCAGTCCCAAAAGAGCAGTTGAAGTGTTTCATGGTGATAATTTTTCTCTAAAAAATGCCTAGAGACTCACTGATCTCCAGTGGAATCCTTATGATCTGCTGGCTCAAGCATGTGCTTTTTAAAACGTCCCCAAATGGAGATTTATTATTATATGGATGACTGCAGAACTTCCAAAGGAACCACTTGAGTAAGTTAGGTAAACATTTGTCATGCCAAAGAAAAAAACCAAAACACCACAACACATATGTAGAGAAAGAGAAACACATTCTGGCAGTCATCTTTATTCTCACCCACATTTTTTTATTTAACACACAATGAAAATGAAAACAAAAATATATTTCACTCAGTGAGACACAGTTTTCATTTCAGTGGCACTTTCTTTTGCATGGACAAGTGACAGAGAAATAGAGGTGAGATCTGACATCTTCCTTTCCTGTCTTTGAACAATTGAAATTAGACCATGTGAGCAAGAGCTTTTACTGTTCAGTGGTTCTGCTTGGTTGTACAGATGCTTCAACAATTTGTCTTTGCGATAGGAGCTCTTAGATGAAATGCTTCAGGTCATCTGTTTGCCCAAGGGCATTTTTATCACTCATACATGTAGTTTATGGCAGCATCTCCCTGTCCTTTGCTTTAGCATGCATTTGTGAAGGTTTCCTTTTTAAAAAGAAAAAAGCATCTGAAACACAATGTTTTACTTCTCGTAATAGGAATATAAATTGTCTGGTCTCGCAGTGTTTGGGACAGTCTTGGAGGAATGACTTTGAAAACTTACAAAGGTGAAGAAAGTGCTACAAACAAATGGTCACCTGCAATCTGATACTGGTCCTCCTCACCCTCTGAATTGATCAGTAGCTACATGATACAGATAGATTAGAAGCACAGGGAGGCAAATCTACTTTGCTTTTTTTAATGTAAAAAGGAAGTAGTATACATTACAGCAACAGTGAATTGCAGAAGTTTATATATCATAATCCAAAAAAATTTCACTTTTGGTGTGGTTTATATGAACACACCTTATTTCTAGTTTACCAGGTTATAAATAAGTATTCCAGGTTAGTCCCTTTATTGTGTTTGCAGCTTGTCCGGGTTTCCCTAGCAACACCACCTCAGTAATTTTCAGTACTTCCAGTTTAGTTATCATCTGTTTCAATCCTTACACAGATCTATTCTACATATGTATTGAGAACTTAAACTTGCCAGAATTGTAGTCCGTCAAGTCTGGTATTCTGATTCTGGCATTGGCTAGTAGCAGATGATTTGCAGAAGGAGTAAATTTCTGCAGTAGCAGATACAAGAAATCTGGCTTTCATATCATGATGATCTCATCACGATTTCTCATAGTTTCTGCTCAGAGCTTCACTATAAGGCTTTGTCTCCCTTTGTCTTCCATTACTTTATTTCTTACTGTCAATTAATCCTCTTCTGGGTATTTTAATATATATTTGTGTGTTTGCATATGTATTACTTGTGTATTTGACTCTCTTGGCTCATCTTTTCAGTGGTGTGTGGTGGCTAAGAAGTAGACTAGTGCTAGTTCTTCTTGTGTGAGTTGCTTCTGGTGCCCAGGTAATAGCACAACTCAATCAATGTAAATGCCTACAGTGGAGAAAGACCTGGGCATCTATTTGCTTGTCTGGGAAGCTAAATACTTTTCAAAACTTTGTTCTTTCTCTCAGTCCTTCTTTACATGGAATTGTGCATCTATCATACCCTCTCTCATTCAACTCCTAGCTCCTCATGATGACTGTTAGATGCCTCTGAGACCTCTGTGGTTGTATGCGTTCTTGTTGAGGCAGGGTGATGAGTACAGTACGGAGGGCCTTAGGATGTCTTAATGATTTCTGATGTGTTTCTAGTGAAGTTTGAGTCCCTTTCCAGATTCATGAGCTGAAGGATGAATCTTAGCAGGGGAATGCACAAATCATGTACCATTCCCCTTTTCCTGCACTCTGCCCCATGACTGTCTGTTTTTCTCTTTCCATCATTAACTTGCCATCATATTAGCCATCAGCCTTCTTGCTTTGATGAATGAATTAGTCTCCCGAATGGACCAGGTAATATGGCTTTGTGTGCTGAGAAGGTCAAGGTACTTTAGTACTTGGGCCCATTTCTGTCTATCCGTGATTATGGCATTGGTGGATTTATTGAATGCTTCAAGACAACTTTGTGTTCAATGGCTAATTCAGAGTTTCTCTGCTACACTCTTGATTAGACCAATAAAGTGAAGTCAAAGTGAAGACAAAGTAAAGAGTGAACATGAGTGTGAGACCTAGCAAGACCTAGCATGGAAGCCTACATTCAACACAATGTTTTTCCTTGGTCTTTTGTTTCTAGGCATTGTCAGATTTTTTTATCTGTTTTACCTCTGGCTTCCTTGTAGCTTAGTTTCTGAAATTACTGCTCTGTAGGAGATTCGCCGCCATACCTCAGGCTTGTTTGGGTGGATAATTAATCAGATTACATCAATTTTTGGTCAGTTAGCATTTCAGCTGCATATCTATAACATGTAGAACCTAGGAACAGGAATAATTGGAAATAATTTTTCTTTTTTCCCCCCCCCCCCCCCTCCCCCCCCGCCATGTTTCTGGAAACCAGGATCAGCAGAAGTCTTCTTTCACCTCGACTCTGTCAAGTGAAGCATCTTGTTCTCTCTCCTCTCCTGAAAGCACTTTCAACTCCCAAGAGTCCTCTTCTTCCTTGACATCCAAAGTGGTTTATTCCGAGAGGCAGTCCTGGCTTGACCTAGTTAACAACTCTGCCACAGAAGAGGGTGACCAGCCTTTAACTTTCTGCGTACAGATTCACTCTGAGGAGCTGCCAGAAGTAGACTGTGGAGAAGCAGCAGAAAGCCAGGAGGCCTGGCTTTGCAAACCCAATGGTGGATCCCAAAACTCTTTTTTAGGTCTGGATACACATTGTCTAGCTGTGCCAGATGCAACAGGACAGAAATCACTGGCCAAAGGTGAGCTAATAAGAGAAGAAATTTTTGTCTGCAGAGCCATACAATGTGAGAGTTCAGGGGTTTTCCTGAACTCCCTTTCCCCTTCCTTCCTTTATGTTCTTCGCTGAAGAGTTTTTCCAGTGGCACATAATTTCTAACTAACATTTGGTTTATTGCACATTAAATATATAACCTAGTATCTAACTGGTAAGTACTTTACTCAAATTTTACCTATTTGTTAAGATCATAGCCTTGGTATAAAATCCTAACACAGTCATGTTTTTATTAGCTTTCTTTATTTCAATACAGTTGTCTTTTATTAGTTAGGATTGAATAAAAATTTTAAGAAACTGTGTCACGGAACTGACACCCTAAGCAAAATAGCTTATGTAAGAAGTGGTGAACACGGGGTTAGGTCAATCCATTTTTAAAAATAAAAGCAATTGCATTTACTTCCAGTATATTTTCCCTATTTGTTTCATTGAGCTTTGTTGTAATCAAGGGGAAACAACTGCAATCCTGAATCAGAAAGTCCATTAAGACTGGATTTTGTTTAAGCAAATGGGTATCTGCATAACTATCCTCCTACCAAAATGTACTGCTAAATTAAAAAGGCGGCACAGTTCCAGAATTTGGTCATTGTTACTGTTAATAACTCTCCTGCCATAGCGAGGCAATGTGTCTTGCCTTTTGAGTAAAGCTGCTTCTTCCTGCATTAAAAGCAGTTGAAGCATAAGAGGCGTTTCTGGCATACGGTATGCTGAAATGAGAAGATACTCGGCATGCTGCCTAGAGAGGTGATACATAAGGAAGCAATGATGTTCTTGTGCATCATCTCTACCCATGATTCCAAATCCTTGTACAGATTTGAAGTGAGCACTTCGTTGCCGAAAGAGTAGTGTTGTCTCAGTACAATGCAAAACAAAGGTGCATCTAAAAGCCTAGGCTGAAGGCAATGCAAAGGTGGAAAGAAACGGCACTGGACTTGTTGGGAACTTGGGGTATTTCTCTGTAGGTGACCTTGGCACTGATTGAAAAATCATAGTATAAGGCACATTAGTTACATTGTCAGTCTCCCAATTGTTTTACAAATACCAACAGTTAGCCATATGTTTTTCTGATTTTCCAAGAAAAAAAGAAAAAGGAGTTGAGCGATTTTAGCAAACGTGAAAATTAATTCAAAGTGTTTTGTGCTCAGCTTCATTATCTGTCTTCTAGGCTGCTCTGGTAGAGACTTCTGTAGCAATGAAGATCAGTAAGAATTAAAACCGAGAGTGAACGTATGTACCATTTCTATGCGGTGGAAAAGAGTGGATGCTTTCAGAGAGTTACTGTGGAATCTAATTCCCATAAACTCTGGCTTTGCAAGTAGTGAAAAGACTGGGGCTGGCAGAACTTGGGCCCCTAATGAAAATGTTATAAAGACGTAGTAAATGCATTGTCTTCTGTAATTTCACCTTCTGGGTTAAATTTGACTAAGTAATGCCTTTGGGAAACATTATTAGGTACATTCAGGTGGATTGTTGGAGCGTAGGTCATAAATGGCATGGTGGCTTATAGATCCTGTTGAGCAAGATTCACTGGTTGCTCTTCAGAAATCTAAACTTTTGCTTAGATTATGTTACTCTGGTATTGCCAGCAGTCCTGCAGTAGTGCGTATGTTACTGCTTTCCATCGTAACTCTAAGGATGACAAGTACTTTTATGGATGGTCATAGAATTAACATGACACATTCATAATAATTTAAAGCATAGTTTGATAGGCTCAATAATACTAACCAATAAAAATGGAGTTAAAATGTAAATCAAGGCACATTTTTGGGTATATTCCTGCCATTTGCAAGATGGTTTAATTTTCCTAAAAATATTCCTGGGGAAATGAATTCTTCAGTTGCTCACTGCTTAGCTGATGGCCAGTCCTGATCACAGAACACTTCCATCCTAACCACACCAGTGATCTCTGATGGAATTCCAGAAATAGATCATTTCAATGAGACAGTCACTATGGAAACCATATAACCTCACTAGTTACTGTCTGCACCATAACCTGTTGTTGAGCAAGTAAGGCATACACCATACACACATTTTTCTTGCCTGTATCAGTCTGCATAGTATGGGGAAGGGATGGAGAGTGTTGGCATGTGGGGCCCTTTCCTGCAATGGCCACTGAAAAAAGAAATGAAATCATTTGCAAGGAGATTAATTAAGCTACTTCAATTTGAGAATGAGGTAGAAAAAAAAAGGATTAACGTAAAATAGCAATTCAGTTCCAAATGAAAATTATCAAAATGGATGCAATTCTGGTTCTGTGGTTTATGCCGCAAGAATTTCCCCCTCCAGCTAGTTGATAAGGATGTTCACAAATACCGTGAGATGAATGCAAATTGTGAGGCAAAAGCTAGCTGCGAAACCTCATGATTTACAATAACTAGTAAGAACACCCTTGTTATTTGATGCGAAACAAGAATGCATACCTCAGTGCAGTCTGTATTATTTGCTTTACAATGCTTCAGAATAGTGCATTTCTGACGGCTCGTCGTGTTTCAGAGTAATGAGACAGCATCCAGGAGGAGACAGGTCCATCTTGCATTAGCACTTCGCCTGAAAGCACATGTCCCATGTGTGTAAAGCTGGTCCTGCTGTTAAACCCACTCCCCACAGAGCCTTTATGTGTCTCCACGCTCTCTCCTCCTTGTGGAGACAGAAAAAACTGGTCACACACAATGCTTTGTGGCCTCATTCTGCTTAGTATAACCCCATGAGGAAGTTTTGGTTGTAACTGATAGCAGCCTTGAGCTGAGGTGAAAGCTTTCAAGAACTGAAGAGAACTTTTGTTGGCAAAAGTCAGAAACAGAGGCCAATGTGAGAGAAGTTGGTACCTAGAAGGAGAAAGAGTAGCTGTGGCTTTGTGGGAAGAGCTTATTATGAAAATCCAAAAATAGTGAAGAAACCTCAGTGACGAGTTAAACAATGACAGAAAAGTTTCTCAGAGATAAATGGATGTAAGAGAAGCTACAGATTCAAATAAATGATCATAGATTATCTTTTTCAATGAAAATTATTTAATGAAATCTGCTAAGCAACTGTAAGTATCTGGTTCAAGGAGCTGAGCTGTACCATATAATATTTTTAACAACCTTTCCAGCCACTCTTTGTGGTATTATGACCATTCTCAACCTTAGTTCTCAGCACCAGTTACTGGGGAGAGGTTACATACCAGAGGGTAATACAAAGGTATAAAAAAATAGAGAGTTTAACACTTTTCTCTTTTGTAAGGAGATCAACATTAGCTTTCCATTTACTTTGTGGGAATATTGAATACTTCTGTGTCGCAGCTTGCTACATGCACAGTGACAAAGGATTCAAAGCTTCCTGTGACACAAAGAAACTGAAAGGTAAACAAGAAATGGTTGAGAACACAAACAACTATCTGACTACGTGCTCTATATCCAGAAGCTGGCCTTGCCCTGTCTGGGATGGCTAGATACACTCTGCAGCCAAACTCCATCCTGTGTATTTCTTCTGGCAACTGCTGGAACAAAAAGTATCTGACTGTGACCCACCATCACCAAAAACTATGATAACAAAAGGAAGCCGCAGAAACTGAGGGGTTACTATAAGAACACAGGAATGTATCTTTGTATTTATTTAGGGATCTTCTACTACAGCAATAACAGCCTTCTTCCTTGCATTTTCTGAGGGTTTTATAGTCATGTGAAGTTAATGCGTCTTGGCAAGGAATTCTTATGGTACCACTTCTGGTTTATTTATTTTACCTTAGTGCACAGAAGCTGGTAGAAGATCTGGTGTGTGCTGACATTTTGAAAAACCTGGAAAGCTTTTCACACACCGCTTGAATTTTATCTGGGTTGGTTTTGTGGGAAGGAGTTGGTTAAATAGGAGCTGGATGCAGTCAATGCCGCCTTTTCTCAGAACTGATATCCTCTTCTCCTCTGGAGTCTGCCTGTGCCAGTAATAGCCAGAACAGATCCTCTGGTGTGCTATGGCCCCTTTGTTCCTTCTGCAAAAGTTACAGAAAATGGATAGATTGTGGCTGAGACTATTCAAGAAGTATGTCTATGGTGAGAACAACTGTGTAGAGAAACAACAGTGGTTGAATGATTATTTTGCTACTTATCAAAAAGGCTTTAGAAATCACTGTGAAAGCTATGGTGTTATGGGTTTCTGAACTGTCTGAAAAAGAGATACTTATTTATGTTGTTTCCAGTTCAGTCACAAATTGTTAAAATGGCATCCCTCACTGCTGAGTCCGCTGTACTGTTACAGTCAAGAGCATCTAACTGTTGGTGGTAACATACTTTTCCTGTTATTTTCTCCCACTGTCTTCTACTTTTAGTTCTGCATTTGCCAGTGAGGAGTTCGCCTAAGCTATGCCCTCCTAATTAATTTATTTCCTGTCTTTTCTGTTCTGTAGTTCTGTGGGAAATGTGATTTCCCCAAGGTGTCATCATATTCCCATTGAAAAGTCTACTACCGCTATGAAGAATGGATGGGTGTGGGGTGGTGTGTGTAAGTAGGTAGGTAGGTAAGGGCAACAGCAGTTTATGATTTTTTTCTTCTCCTCTCCGCAGTCTGCATCTATATGTTGTCCCATTGGCATCAAAGGTTTTGGCAGAATCAGAAATAGGGGTGTTGGCACAGCCAGAAGAAGCTTATAAGAGTAGCAAAGACAGGAGGAAGAAGCAGTTTTTTGTCCCTGGGATTAATACACAGTTGGAGAGCTGCGAGATCTCAGTTAGAGAATGGGAAAACATGTATTTACATTTCAGCTAAGTGTTAGTAAGATATGTTCTGTTGGAGGTGGTTTTCAATGCAAAATGCTCTTTCTGCCAAACATTGCCAATTTCTAAATCTTTACTGCTGGGAAACAATTAGCTTGATTTTTCACAGCTGCTTATTGGAAAGTTCTGGATAATTTCACTTTTGCAGGCCTAAAGAGCATTAAAGTTGAGCTTTCAGGCAGGCTTCTGTATTGCTGCTGCAAGATGGGGAGTCTCAATACCTTAATGTCTCCCACCTGTGGCAAGTTGGCCAACAGGACAGGGGAAGCTGAAAGCTGAGGAGGTGAAGAGCTGGCATATTGAACCTCTGGCAGCTTGCTCTTGTCTGTGGTACCGCCTATTAGCTAGAGGGAAATTCCAGATGAGTGGCATCAAGCCACAAAATTCTGTTTTACTTCCCCTGAAACAGATTTTGTCAGAAATTCTGACTTGCCTGAGATACTACTTTATTTTCCTCACCCTAACCTAGAAGGTCTCTTTCTCTTGAATGTTAAAATAGCTCAGGTGATGACTTCCCTTTTCCTTGGGTTAGCACTGGTTCTTTTCCACTTTCCCCACCGTGCAGTCTGACAAAGTTAAGAGCTACACAATACAATATAATTTTTCTGGAATTACTATGAAGCTTTAGCAGACTGCAAGGCGTGTGAGTGAACGGCATTATGCAGGAGCCCGGGAAGACTGATCCTTCCAGTGGCATCACTCAACAGAATTGCTTATAGTTAATACTGCCAAGGGGAGGGAAAGTGCACAATGCATACGTTCCCCTGTGTGCATGTACACGCTCATGAATGCACACAATATGTAATATCCTTCCACTGTTGCCGTTTGTTCCTTACTGCTGATCCTTCAGTAGGTCCTGAGAGAAAAATGAATGTATTTTATCCTTAAAATAGGATGAGATAAAGAAGTGCTGTAGTAGAATTTTAGCTTCCTAACTTGCATGCCTGACACAGAAAGTGCTTAGCTTGAAGAGTACTGGTGGAAGAGATAATTTACAATATTATATTTTGAATGTGCCTGATGTTAGCTGTGTGACCTGGCTGGAAAGAATCACTTCAGAGCAGTGCTAGTGGGGCCCAACCTATCCATGTAATTAAGAATTTTTGCTGCTGGAATATATCCATCTTTATAAACCTTCTGAGGTTAACAAAGCTCAGAGGAGGGGTGGTACATCTATCTTTGGGAAGCTGACACAGACAATCTGTTCATTTTTACACCAGTGCTTGAGTACTATGTGCTTTTTGCATAAATTTTTACTTTGTGATGCAAAGCAAATATTTTGCAACAATTCAGTGGTATGGTTTAGACAACCCAGGTTTCATAGGAGGCATCCAAGTCACTGAAGCCTAAAAATATAGAACTGGTGAATGACTGTGCTTCTATTAGAGACTTTGTCATTTGCAGGTCAATGCTGACTCCAAGTGCAAAGGAATTAAGTAATACAAAGTTCTGGGAAAATGTGCAGTGAATGTTTGAATCTGGAGGAAAAAGTCCAATCTGTGCTTAAGCCTTGAGTCGTGTTGCTTTATATCTGTTATCCAACCTTATTTGGATGCTTTGTGGGGAAAACAAGCAAGCAAAGTACATGTAGTGCTTCCTTCATTTACTTTCATGGCATTTGGAGGCTTGTCAAGTACCGTAATGCACCATTGCGTGAGTGAGGAGAAATATATTTTCTTATCACAGATCATTTTATTGGTCTTGTTAATTGATTGCTAGAAATAATGCCTCTCCCCTTCCTCCATTACCTCTCTCCCTTTCAGATTTATAGCATCAATCTAGTGTGTTCAGTGGCAGCTTCAAGCCTGCAACACATGGGCTTTTGCTTTCTGAGCTTTGCTCAAGGGAACTCAGGATGTTGAGGGTAAACGTCCAGATAGGTATCAAACAGTCTGGCCTCAATTCATAGAGGTTTATTGGCAGACATACTCTTCATCAATAGCAACAGTATCTGCTTCTATACAAAACCACAATATTAAGATACTGTTTTGTTATTTTTTAACTGTTGTGGGAGGAGTTCACTGCTCAACAGTGTAAAGAAAGATGGAGACGAAAGTACTATATGGCTCACACCTGGCTCTGCACAGCCTGCAGGTTTCATTCACCCTTTTTCCCCAACTCTTTCCTGAGATCCCTTTTAGCTGCTTCACTGTCACTCCCTTGATCCGCCTAATCTGAAGAATCTAGCACATTCCTTTTCCTCTGAAATTACCTGACCCTGGTCAATCCTTTGGGGGTGGGAGTGGTGGAAGAATAAGAAATAGGAGAGGAGTTTGAGGTTGCAACCTTGAAAGAATGCAAGAGCTGAGTGTACGTTGCTGGTCAAGTGCATCCTCTGGGAGCCTTTTCTGACTGCGGCTCCCTTTTTTTTCTGTGCTGAGTACTTCTGTGCTCCTTACCTTCACCAACAAATGCACGGAAGATATCAAAGTGCTTAGCATGGAAGGAGAGTGTTCAGTGAGGGTGTTTTCTCATGCTTGCTGCTTTGTAACCCTTTTAGGACACTGAGAAGGTTCATGAATTAGCCTCAAAAAATATCTGGAGCAGGGATCTTATGTCCCCCATGGCTTGCCTGTTTTTTAAAGCTGCTGAACAGGATCAGTGCAATTTTTTTTCTTCTTACATACTCTTTCTTGGATATCTGATAAAGGTCAATTTATCTGTCAAAGTGATACTGTGTACAGTCCTGATGGGTGATGTCTACAGCAGAGCTGAGCCAGTGCTGTGCAGGAGCTGGCTAATGAAACAAACAGCTGCTTCATCCCAAGAAAGTAGGCAGGAAGCTAGTTATAATTACGAGCCTCATGGCATGAGCAGACAGTTTTCAGGAAATACTACTGCCGTGTAGTATGCCTTACACTTGCATTTTTTTTTATTTCCCGCAGCTTGTTAAATATACAACAGTTCTCCTTTTCCTCCCCCAGCACCGTACCAATGTTGGAAGCTATATTTAGTTCTTGTCAAGTTACAGCAGGCTTTTTATAATCACAAAGTAGTGAAAAAAAGGCCAGCAACACAGTGAAGGCAAATATTTGTAGCATATCATAAACCTTTCTTGTAATCTAAATATTTAGAAAGAACAGGGGTGTAGGAGGATGCTGTGCTTTTTAAAACATGAGAAAGACAAGGGGCAGCCTCCTAAGTGTGCTGACATGTTGAAGAAATCTTTTTGCGGCAGCATGAGTGAGCAAGAGGACTTCTTCCTTTTGTTCAGAACATGACTGCTGACGGAAGGTGATTTAGAAAAGTTGATGTCTAGCTTTTCATTAAAAGAAAAAAAATGCCCAACCAGTTCGGCTGGCACATGGAGGACTGCAGTTCAGAAGAACCGCTACCACTATCCCCAGTGAAATAAAAAGAAATGTTAGCCCAATGGATCTTGAGGGACTCGTTAGCACCCTGAAAACACCAATAACTTTAAGATTTTCCTTTAGCAAACACTGAAGTACAAAAGCTTGCAGTGTGGACTGAGGGACAAGAAGCGAGTTGCGCAGTCTGTTGCTGAAAATGGCCTTCTGCCAAAATGCCCCTATGTATGCCTGATACATCTTTAGTTTCTGACTGTTCATTTTTAAGTTGTTTTATTCTGAAAAATGTCTTTGCTTCAACTTTTATCTTATTTTATGCTATTCATTCGCAGCTGTTTGATAGCTTTTCCTTTCGTGTCCTCTCTGTCATGGAAGATGGTGCTGCAGCTTGGGAGCCATCAGAATAATTCAGGCGGGGATAATCAAGGCTTTGTTGTGAGGCACCAGAAGCAAATTTGGTGCTGCATTCTGTGAAACTCATGACTTAAACATCAGGTTCCCCAAGGGTTTCTGCTTTAATCTGTTTTGTAGGGACCTTCTTTCGGGGCCCCTGAAATGTTCCTATGTTTCATTTCATTGCTCAATTTTTTTAAACTCTAGTTTCAGTAATTACCAAAACCTGAATTGGTACACCAAATCAAATTTGACCTGTGAGTTGCCAGGTGGAAATGTAATTCACTGTGTGCAGCATGTAGGGAAAGGTGAACGGGTGTAGATACTATCAAAGTTGTTTTCATTCAAATGTAGCATTATTGACAGTTGTTCAAAGTCTGTGATATATTCGGAGCATTAAAGCAGTGCTCTGTCAGTGGAAATACAGGCTCGTATCTGTTTCGATCATGACCTGATTCTTAAAAACATTTGAGTTCGGTAGTATGTATTTTTCATATGCATCATTACCCTATAAATTACCCTAAAAATTGCCCTTGGTTTTAACTCTAATTCCATTACTTTTTGACTTGGCTAAGAACCTTCCTAATGGCTGAAAGTAATATTTCTGCTATCTGGTGCCATATTCATGTTCTCATACCCAATTTATTCTTTTCCTTGCAGATCAGGAAAAATGTGGTGATGATGATGAGATGGAGCGACTTTACAAGTCATTAGAACAAGCAAGCCTGTCTCCCATTGGTGATCGTCGGCTGTCAACAAAGAAGGAGCTTAGGAAGTCATTTATCAAACGCAGCAAAAACCCTTCCATTAATGAGAAACTCCACAAAATTCGAATGCTGAACAGCACATTAAAGGTGAGGTTGCAGAGCAAGCCAAGAAAAAGCCTGAGAGAAAGAAACACTTTGGCTGAAAAAAGAAGCCAGCCTAGGCTTCAGCCAAACTTTAATTACATATTTACTGAAAGCCCCAGAGAATTTGGTTAAGTTTTTGAAATTGTTTTCTACTTCATTCTGAATACTGATCTGTGTTTTGTTGTTAAATCTGAACTGGAAGCAGAGGCTCAGAAGGGACTATTCTTGCAGAAGTTCCAGCCCATTTGGAAAATTTAATAAAGAAAGCTTCTCCTAGTTAGCTGGGAAACGTGCAAGCTCAGCTGAATGCACTAAACAGGGGAGCCTTAAAAAAGGAAGAGCAGACAAAGTACATCGATGACAAAGGATGCAAAAATGACCCTGAGCCAAAAAAGGTTTTCCTTATGTGATTATTGGAGAATGTACAGGATGTGCCAAAGCTATTGTAAAGACCTCCTGTAACTAAAATATTTTTAATAACAAAAGCATCCTGCTTTTATGTTGGAAACATATCATGAACTGGAGGGGTGGAGGGTTTCAGGGGATGTGCTATGAAAGGGCCAGTAAATCTGTCTGGATATGGGGATTTATGAGGCTGTTTACTCGCCAGCATCATTTCAAATGTCACGTGATTTCAAAGCCTGCTTCTGAATGGTACTGAGGGAAACAGAAACCTTAACCAAAATACTTAAATTGTAAGGAGAAGAAAGAATAAATGTGAACCTCGAGCTTCACTTGTTTCTTTTTGTGTGCATTAGAAGCAGGAATTTAATATCTTCTTTTAAGTGCGTGTATTTGGCTTCAGGCATTGTATGCTGGAGAAATGCATGAAAAACTTCTGCTATTGGCACAATCATTGATTTGATTATTAGTGGCAATGGGAGACTTGACTTTGACACCCCAGCCTGCGTTAAACCTCCTGAAGATACAGTTGAAAAGACAAGTGGGATTATGGGCATTCTCCCTGTTGGGCTTCCAGGCTCTGTATGAGACCTGGTGAAGTCTCTCCTCAGTATCAAAGAATCTTCAGTGACATGGTACTGACTATAGCAGTATTAATCTGCATCTACAATAAAGTGAGCCCATTGTATAACAGAAAGGTAGTTTAAAAAGTATGCCTATTTTATGGGACAGGAAGCTAAATATAGAAACAGACTGCAAACTTTTCCCTGATAGGAGCCTCCCTAATAAATCTAAGAACCAGTGAGTACAAAATAGAGTTGTATCCTGTGGGACAATCAATTTCATTAGTATGGACCTGAATGGAAGCATAGAAGCCTTACGGCCAGACATGAGCAAGGACAGCTCTGCATTGATTTAACACAGGAGTATTGTATAAATTGTGATTAGCAGTGTTTATAACCTTAGGCTTGTCTAACACTTGTATTTAATATGGAAAAATCATTTTTAGAGTGTTCATGATGTATAAAATGTGTTGATCTTTTTTTTGCTTTCTTCAAACTAAGAAATTGGAATAT
The DNA here is from genome assembly GCA_013397275.1 of Burhinus bistriatus. Lineage (NCBI taxonomy): Eukaryota > Metazoa > Chordata > Aves > Charadriiformes > Burhinidae > Burhinus > Burhinus bistriatus. The sequence goes on along the minus strand of VYXH01001640.1, from coordinate 229,707 downwards.
TGACAAGACAAATATAGCACAGATATTTTCTCACAGACACAAACAGAGTTCTATACACAGTAGTATTTAACTTAGCCTGTCTGAAAGGCAACTGCCTGCAGTGGGAAAGTGCCATATTCTTTGCATCAGTGGGATTATGTGCTTTCAAAGTCAATTTTCTTAACGTATAACATGAGAAGTGAGATAATTGGAAATGATCTATTGGAAATTTAAAAATCAAGAAAGTTTTGCATCTGATCCACATTTACTCTGCTTTAATTAAAACCTTATTAGTTTGAGACAAGTGATTTATGCAAGATTCAGTGCAGTTTTAATTTTGGACTTTTGACTCCACATCTTTAACAACAGATTAATGTTGCTGTCACAATATATCATTAACAAAACATGCTTTGGATAGTTTGAAGGAGAGGGAAGCTGTGTGGAAATGCATCACAGGCTTAATGAATGTGGGAAATAGATTTAGTGCTACAGAAAAATTCCACAGCATGGCTTTTTGCCACCAAGTTTGTCCACTGGGAATACTCTTTTCTCCCTTCTGCCCCCTTATCTCCTCTTCTCTTAGGCTAACTGTACATATCTCTGCATTGATGCTAGAAGCCCTCTTAGAAGTGCTAGCACTAGGTCTGGAGGGTAGGACCTGTGTAAACCAGCAGTTGAACAAACTTTTCTGTTTCAAAAGTGGCTCAGGCATCACAGGGGTTAGAGTAGTTGACAGTTCATTAGCGTAGTAGTGGGATATGGATGTATAAGCAGCTGATTACTACTATTGGGAAGCATCACAAATGTGTGGGAGTATTTTCAAGGCAGCCGCTAGCACCAAGTGTCCTCAGGCATGATGAAACTGGTGGAAGCAGGAGAAGACGGTGAGAACAATTCCATTGCTTTCACACAGGGATTGGGGGGAATGGAGCCCTGCAAAAAGAGTAAAGGTTGTTAGTGCAGCATGGTGCCTCCATTAAGCAAAGGTAGCTACTACCTGGGGCTTCTCTATCCTCTGATCCTCTGCATGGATAGGCAATAAGGTCTGGAAAAGCAAAGTTGTTCATTGTGTCAGAAAATGTGAGGGCATCAATGTATATAAAAACCTGAATGGAGGGTCCAAAGAAGACGGAGCCAGGCTCTTTTCAGTGGTGCCCAGTGCCAGCACCAGAGGCAATGGACACAAACTGAAACACCGGAGGTTCCCTCTGAACATCAGGAAGCACTTTTTAACTGTGAGGGTGACCGAGCACTGGCACAGGTTGCCCAGAGAGGCTGTGGAGTCTCCATCCTTGAAGATATTAAGAAGCTGTCTCAACATGGTCCTAGGCAGCCTGCTCTAGGTGTCCCTGATTGAGCAGGGGGATTGGATCAGGTGACCTCCGGAGGTCCCTGCCAACCATACTGTGATTCTGTGACACAAAGGATCTCAGTCTTCCTATATCAGTGATAGTTCACGTCTTACGATTGAACAAGGATGCCTGCAGTATACAGTCTTAGCCGCTCTTCTATAAAAGTAGAGACCAGATTTGTTAGTAGTAGCTGGTGGTAGATGTATGAGCAGCCACATGTGCTCTATCCACCCAGAAACTCTACTGCTAGTGCATGGATTATATCTACAATTATTTTCTGTCTAGCTCCCAGAGAAGAGACATTTATAATGTGGTCAGGGAATAAGTATTTTTTGAGAAAGTTGGAATTGGTGTGAATTATAGAAAAAAATGTTGTTGTGTCTAGTTTCATGCAAGTACTAACTTGTTGTGAGACAGCAGAAATGTCTAATTTTCATATGAATTCTCTCTCATGAAGTTTTGTGAAGAATCTTATAAAATAACAAGTCTACACGGAGTCATAATCTTGCCTTCAACCAGGACGAATATCTGCTGTGAACTTAACTTTAATTATCTACATTTTAAAAATGGGAACAAGTTGCCGGGAGGATGGATAATTGGCCGTCTCCTTGTGACATGGTTCTCTAATGTTCCCTGAGTGTTTTTGTTACAGACAATGAACTTGGCAGTTTCTGTGGGAAATAACCACTTGTTCTCTTCCTAGTGTAAGGAACATGACCTGGCCACAATTAACCAGTTGCTAGAGGACCCAAAGTTGACAGCAATGAAGTACAGAGAGTGGAGGAACACAAACATCATGCTCGTCCAAGATATCTATCAGCAGCAGGAGGTCCAGGATGTGTCCACAGAGAATAGTGAGGAGCAAGAGATGACTTCACAGCCTATCGTTGAAAGTGCTATCTGAGGCCATGGTTCGATGGTTCATGGCAAGATTTTTCCCCATGGGACTTCACATACAGGCACTTTAAACTGCTGCATTTTGAGGTTTGGTTTTTTTCCAAGCATTCTTTGAAAGGAAAACAACCCCTTCTCCAAAGCTTTAATTCCTTTTGAAAAATTTATTTCATGTCAAAAAGGTGAATTCCGCAAATTAAAAAAGCATGCCTGAACCTGGGATGCATACCTAAGAAGACTGTTTTATGAAGCAGCGAAGAAATGTTTTTCAATCTTTGGAGAATTAAATATATCCAACTTCTGGAAGTCACAGAACTGTATATTATGAACTGTATAAATGTGAGATCCTTGAGGTTGTTTTGACCAAGTAACTTACTGTTAAAAGAAGCTACAACAATGCCAACAGGATGTAGTTTACTCTCTACCTTTTTACTCTGTAAGGTAACCTGATGTATGCATTTTCATCTCTACATTCACTCACTTTCACAGCTCTACTAGTTGAAACTGAGACAAATAGAAGAGTAATCATGCATGAGCTTATACCACAGACAGCTGTCAGGCACTCAGTTTGTGCTCTGCCTGATGTTTTATGAGTTTCCAATTTATTTATGGACTAGGACAAGGTACTGTCTTTCTACATGAAGAAGAGAAGATCTCTCAATATTTGCTAACATGTAATTTACTCTTCAGTGAGGCAGCTAATGCTTCAACAAGTTTGAAATTTTATGATGGACTTGGCAGAATTCCTTGGAAGATTATTTTCTTTTTCTCATTTTTGACAATTGTGAATATATAAGGTACAAGTTCATCCCAAATTCCTACTTGGGAAGGTGTTCAAGTTCACAAGGCAGAAGCTAAATAATTGAATTCCTGATGTGGACCTAAGAGTGTAAAACACAGCTGCAAATATTTTTGTAAATATATGTTATTTTATGGCTTATATGAATGTGACTATGTACTGTATATATGTTTTATTTATATATTTATATATACTGAATTTCCTAATGTAGACAGGCACACATGGACCAGACCCACCCAGATGAGAATGCTTACAGGTTGATTTGAAATGCCTCTTTGGTTTTTTTGTTCCACTTTGAATCACAGTAGTGGCACCATAACTGAGAATATACTGGGACATTTGCTGGAACTTTCTCTTCTGTCTTTCTAGGTTTGAGTTTTAGATGAAGAAAATCTGTACAGCTCAGGGCAGGAAAATAAGTTTTTTATAAAATGTCGGGATTTCCCTTTGGGCAAAAAAAAATAAGTATGTTAAGAGGTTTTGCTGCAGGACCATAACTTTTTGCTTCATTGTCCTCAGTACGACGTTTGGGTTTTTTTGCCTTTACACCTTCTGCATGTGTACAAGTATAAGGAACATTGTAGAGTGCTGAATTTTGAAAAACAAGAATTAGCCCACCGTTCTCAAATTAATGCTACTACATGAACGGTGGCAATTTTCACTTCTGTTGGCTATTTCATAAAGGTATTCTTTGTCATTAGTTTTCAGCACAATTTATCTTTTAAAGCAAAATACACTATACAGATGCAGCCATATTCACCTGTCATTACACATTGTATGTTTTATCATAGCCTGATTGAGAAAACAAAAGTTAATAGTGTTAGTGGGAACATGTGAAATCTTTTCCACCTGTGTAGTGATGGCTGACTGTTGTTATTGTATTTTTAATATTCAGCAGCTTTCATTTTAAAATAGAGTCATGGAATTACGGAATTACTTGAAGGGACAGTGCCAGGAGGATGGGACCAATCTTTTTGCAGTGGTGCCCAGTGATAGGACAAGAGGTAATGGGCACAAACTTGACCACAGGAAGTTCCATCTAAACATGAGGAGGAACTTCTTTCCTTTGAGGGTGGCAGAGCACTGGAAGAGGCTGCCCAGAGAGGTGGTGGAGTCTCTGACTCTGGAGACATTCAAAACCTGCCTGGACACCATCCTGTGCAACCGGCTCTAGGTGACCCTGCTCTGGCAGGGGGGTTGGACTAGATGATCTCCAGAGGTCCCTTCCAACCCCTGTGATTCCGTGATTATGTCCCAATGGATCAAAAAATGGCAGTTAAGGCTGTGTTGAGTATGAGAACTGAGGAGCAGATGGTAAGCTGTAAGAAAGGGGAAACAGAAGGAAGAATGTAGGCTCCTTTGACACAGGCTTTAATGGGAGAGGGTCAGGTGAAACGAGGGCTGGTTGGATGCAGAAGCAGGGTTATGCTTGGGATAGCATCACTGCCTCAGGTATAAAAAGCTTTAGGAGTGTGAGAGTAAGGGCTAATATTGGGTCAGGACTTCATAACTGGGGCTAGTCTTCTGGTGGGGAGCAAATGTTAGCTGCAACCTGGAAGTGGGTGACAATGACTAAACAGGGAAGCAGACATAAACTCCAGGTTGGTTACAAAGCTATTGTTTTCAGGAAATTGTCATATGAGTTGTGATTTCATCACTTTAGTAATTCTAACTAGAAGTTGATAGAAATTAAGCAAGCTCAATACCTGTTGCAATTTGGTTTATAGAGTGATCAATTCCCAAAAATTGAGCCCATTTTAAGTTTGTTTTTTCTTTTTTATCTTTCACCATTCCCAGAAGACCCTCTGGACTGTGGACATTTGTGAGTGTCCTGCTCCTGAACGAAATTCTTCAAAGCAGATGCGTAGGTGGGAGAAGAATAGCCCCTGAATTTCACATGATGTCAATTAACTGCCAAGCACACACTGGAAGTTAGGAGTGTAGGGATTAATCTGCTTGATCCATCTCAATTTTAAGTACTTGGTCCTAAATAATTGATAAATAAAGCAGGTCAAATTGAACATACACTTCAGATTTTCTCTCGCAGGTGCAGACCATTCAGTTTCTCATGAAACAAAGCATGGAAACACCATTTTTCTTCAAAAGTATCTTCACTTAAGTTGTAAAAACAAGCACGTGCTTAAGTGGCCTGTTGAACTGAGTCAGACAATCAGTGCCTTGCAGTTCTGAGCAAAGTTTGCTGAAGTAGATTTGCTACTATAGAGAGGAAAGCACTATGTGGCCCACATGTGCTGTATTGGGTCTTTTCACACTCTGCTTGTATAAGCATACACAAAACAGCTTTCCCAAATACAGAGATAGACAAATGTCCTCAAACTACCCAAACTCTGCTACTGGTTTTGATAAGATCACATAGCCTAAAATAGCTCTTAATTTACTCTCTTTCACATGGTGAGTAGATGCGCATTGTTGAACTATTGAGTTTTTGAAAACCTGTTGAGAACAAGCTGTATCACCCTCTTTGAAAATAACAGAAAACTCTTGAACTTTAATGCAGTTGTTGTTTTAACAATTTTCTGTGTGTTCAAGAAAAGAAATGTATGAGTTTTATGCAAGTGCAGTGCTGGGAGTCTATCTCCATTCTCTGCAGCTAATATTTAGACCCAAAACAAATGGAAAGTTTGGGAAAGACGAATTGAAAATTGTAGTAAAACAGGATTCATTTTCCAGCACTGCTAATTAATGTGACAGTTTTGACCTGATGCTGGATTCGTCACAAGGGACTGCGCAGCAACGTGGAAGCCACAGTCGGGAGGATGACCTGTGCACAAGCCAACAGCTACAACTCGTGGATGCAGCAGGGAGCCACCTCGGCAGGAGAAACTTGGACAACATTGTGCTCTGCTCAGTGGTACTTAGGGTAAAGGGAATCTGTTGGTCTGAATTTGGAAGGCCCGCTCTACTGACTCGTAGTGTATGGAAAATTTGCATCCCTAATGAGTGTCTAAAAGTCTTTAACCATCTGCCTCATAGGACTTGTTTTATGTACTTTTTCAGGAGAAACTGTGGGTGCATGGATATGTGCACATGCACACTTATTCCTTTGTCAGTAAAGCCTTTTGGTATCGGTGCAGCTATTGGTTCAGCTGTGCAGATTTTGGAGTAACTAATGACAGTATCTAAATTCAGCTGTTTCTGCAGCCGGTCTCTGGTAGCTTTTCTGGCAATTGAATCTCTCTATTTTGGTGGCGTAGATCTCATGAGCTACAAGCATGAGCTGGGATCACATTTCCTTTCCTAAGATGGGAGAGGTCTCAGGTAGGGACAGTGAATCATTTCTGCATCTAGTTCTGGTGATTTATTCAATACTGGGTTTCACCTGAAACAGGAATAAATGATATGCTACAACCTTTCTTCCAGATAATTTTCTTTCTGGAGAAAACCTTCATATTGAGAGAAAAAGCTGTTTCAGGACAGTCAGAGAGGGAGGGGAAGAAAAGAGGTGGCATTTGATTTAAAACTATGTAGAATTTCAGAATTTAAAGTGATTTCTGGGCTTGCTGCATCTATTATGAGCCTGTAAGCTTACAGGTCTATTACAGATCTGATATAAAAACTTGTATTTTTTAACTCTTAAAGTAGCAAGCAATTCCATGTAAGCACACTACTATGTGAGGAACTCCATGTACTGTGGTTGAAGTTTGGGGTTTGGGCTTTTTTTGTTTGTTTGTTTGTTTTGCCTTGTTGGTGGTACAGCAGTGACCAATAGCAATGAGGGCCTGGGCTTACTTCACTTATATGAGACGCGTCTTTCTGTTAACAGGAAGCCAAAGTGGTTTTCTTGTAGTAGTAGAGCCAAAGTGGTATTTCCTGTTTTGTGTGGGGCATTGAGAAGCAGCAGACACTTTTAGATGTCAGTCAGCATTTCCTTGACGGCTTGAAGATTTATCCCATTTTTGTCTGCTCCAAGCTGCCACATTCTTGCCTTTTTTAAGAACCAGCTTCATTATTAATGGAAACAAAAATTGAGGTGGAAAAAGAAGAAGAAAAACAGAACAGCTCTGAGCTGAGATCAGGGTGAAAGTCTTTTCTCTGTGCAAAAGGGTAATGGGAGCTAAGCTTGCCAAAAGCTATGCATTTCAACACTGAAAAAAAAGATTGTCAGGTGTTGAGGAGAGTACTGCATTCCTTGAATTTGCTACGGGAGAAGTTCCAAGACCTATCTGCTCTGGAAAAATGAATATTTTTCTAATTTATTTCCTCCTGGTAAAAATCCAAAGGGAGTGGCTTATAAGATGGCAGAAAGTTAAAAATGAAATATGCATGTAATCCATTGACAGTTCATCCGCCTTGATGTATTACCTTGAAATGATTGACTTTAGATGACTCAACCTTTAACACAGAAACTTCATTTCTTTGGGAAGCCATTGTAGCTACCACAGTGTCTGAAGCTTACATACCCCATCTGGCCCATGTGAGGCCCATTTTGAGGATGTAGGTGTATGGCATTTCTATAGGTCAAATAGGTCATCATCAGACCATAGCTTAGGAAACTTGTGAACTCTACCACTTCCTATGTCCTAGATACCTTAGGACCTCCCCAGATTATTCTGACTGCTGAAGTTGCTCATGACAGTTTTACCTTCTCCCACCTAAAAATAAAGAAAAGAGGATATGAAAATCCTACTCTCATGTGAAGACAAACTAGCACTAATCTAGCAAACCTAGCAAAATAACTCACCTGATGAAATGCCATACGTGCATAATAATCACAGTGCTCTTGTGCAAAGCTTTCGATGCTGAGGACTAGCCAAAAGGAGGAGTGGGGGTGTCTGTTCCATTACCCTCTGTGTATACAGGGAAAGCCATGCAAAGACGAGTATTTGCAAGGGTATCTGTTAGGCAGGGGCAGGGCCTGCAGCACCATGAAGGTATATGGAATCCCAATTTGGTATTGTATCTGCTAAGTCTATTTTTTTTTTTTTTCACTGGTTTCAAACTCAAAGCACAATGTTTGCACTCAGCGCTGCCTTTTTACTGCTTGTTGCCCACACATGTGATGTGATTTTAATGGAATGATACACACATCTTGCAGAATGAGAGCCTTATGTTTGCACTTGTCAATTAAACACTGAAATGAGAGAATATTTTGCTCAGCCTTTTTTTTACTTTTCACTGTGGATTTTTCAGTTTACTGCTATATAATAAAATAAGGATTTGATGTTTCTTTAAACAAGCAAATTCCCCTTGGGACTAATATTACCATTAAGTTGAATAAACTGAAACCAGGAAGAGTCAATGAATGGTTTGACTGAGGAATGCCTTCCACTAGTTTGCAATGTAATTTTTGAAACTCTGCCATTAAACTAGTTAATTTTCTTTAAGTGATTGTTGTAGCCGCCCTTAGGGAAGGATGGTCTCTTCTGACAAGCATGGGACATTGTTGGATTTTTTTTTTTTTTCCCCAGCTCACAGAGCAGCCTGTTTCAATTGAAAGAGGACTGGGATCTTTGTCAAAAGCGTTTCAGTTTAGCTGGAGAGGCCAGCCAGATAGCAGCACAGTGAAGGTGTGTTTCCTAAGAAATGAGCTTGTCTAAGGGGTCAGCTGCCCTGAAGGAAGAAAGTCCCTGTCCTCCTCTGTTCCTCCAATCTCCTACGTGTTCCCACTGCTCTCCTCAGGCTACTCTGCTCATCATTTGGCACCTCTGTCAGCTCAGCTGAATCAGGCAGCAAGAAACAGACCCAGCAAGATGCATAGTTGTCTACTGTGATGGTGAATAAAATTGGCTTATGAAGAGGCTCAGTGCCTGCCACAGCCCTCACAAGGGAGGCAGCTGGATTGTGTAGGCAGAAGCAGAAGGAAGAAGAGCTGCATAAGTGGGAGGGAAGAGGGGGACCTCTTCCTTTTAGGAGCAGAGCATTAGCTTAACTCACCTTCCCGCAAAACTATCGCTTCACTTTCACAGAATGATGATTTCCCTTTTTTCCCCCTGCAACACATGGTTCTGAAGACAACCTGAGGGAACAGTTTTCCTGCGGGGTTTACTGTGATCTCATCCTGTGCTCTTGCTTTCCATGCCTCATGCATGGCCAAAGGTTTTGTTTCTGGGCCTGAAAGCCAAACACTGCAAAAACCAATGCTATCTTTCCTTAGGATCCTGCCTGGCATGGTTGCTGGGGGGATGCTGGTGCAGGCCTGAGAGAAGCAGTGGCTGGGGCTGGAGCACCATACATGCACCCGTTTACACAAGCTATGAAACTGCACCTTGCTGGTTTGGACCACCTCTTGTTTTCCTCTGTTTTTTGATTTACACCCTTCTGTGGCAGTACAAAATATAACTGGTTCCAAAGTTTTATGAGAATAGAAATTATTTGCTCATCGTGATTTGGACATTTGTCTGCTTAAAAAAAAAAAAGCTGGGCTTCACTGGACTTCCAGACAGTCCCTGTGAGCCTGGGGGTCAGTATGTTCACTGGCAACACAGAGGGCAAAAGTGTTATTCGTGGCATCTGACCCATTTTCATTACTTCACATTTTGGAAAGGCTCAGCCATCATTCTTCTGACATTATCAGGTGCTGTTTCTTTTTGCTGGAAGAAAGTACCTACTGTCAGGGGCAAAATTCCTGTATTCTCTCCCTGTGCTCAAAAAATGACCCAGTTGTCACTAGCGGATGTTCAAAATTGTCTGACAGAAGCCTTGGTAGCACATGGGATGCTGTGCATGGTGACAAACTGCTCTGTCATTTTGATGGGGAAACGTGTATCTTCCCTCTTTCCACTCCTGGGCAGAGCGGTGTCAGTCTGGGGCAGACGCACAAGTTCTCCTTGTAGTGCCGGTGGGAAGACACAGCTTCTTGCAAAAACGACCTCAGCAAGTTTGTCTGATGGAGAAAACTGATCCCTTAGCACAGCCTGCTGGCTGTTGGCGAGGCAGCAAGCGAGGGAGAAAATTACAGGTTTCTGTGTAAGAGGGGAAGTAATAGTGTTACTGCTGTAGGCATGGTGGTCTCTGTCTACATCTGAGCAAGTTTTCCAGGGAGGTGACAGCGTTTGCTGCAGGTGGGAAAACAGACACTGTCTGGCACACCGGCCCTCTCCAGACTTGAAACAGAAGCAGTGAACTGAAACCAACTGCAGTCTGAGGAAAAAGATTCTCTGTGACAAAAAGCAAGTTAACACCTGAGAGGCAAAGGTGGGTGCTAGGAAAGGAGAGATGGTAAATCTGGGGCCAAAAAGGGGTAACTGTTGCCTGCAGAATAATGAAGGGCATGGGATCAGTGGAAACCCGCAACCTGCCGTACAACTGATGCCTCAGAGGGGATGGTTTTAATATCTGGTTATTCAACATCCATGAATCTCAGCTAGCAAATTGTTAAAGCTGTTTTGCAGACCACCCTAAAAGATGAGGATTGAGAGGTTGGAGGTTGTTTTGTGGAAAATGCTCTCATGCTGGTGTTAAGGACCATGGCATGCTTCGGTCCTTCACGAAATGTCTGCACAAGTCTGGTAAAACCAAAAGCCACTGTCACGGTGTGGCACAGGAAGACAGCTGAAAATTCAGAGGCATCTCCAGTGTCCTCAGCCCTTGCAATGGCAGCCACCTCCTGGTAACGCACAGGCATATCTGTGCTCTTGTGGACCTGTTGCTGATGTAGGAGGTATGTTTCTAAGTTTTCTTAGATCTGATTTTTATTACAGACAGCAAATTCAGCTCACCTTGGCTAGCACTTAAGTTCATAAATTACAGCAGTGATGAAGATGACCCTGGTGGTGGTGTCCTTTCCTGTGTAATTTGAAAATTTCGCTCTACAAATGCCAGGATGAGACCCAAATAAGATTTCATACTGCTGTAAAACATACACAACACCTTTTCAGCTTGATGTGATATCTCACCACGAGCATAATTTATTTTCCGTGAAATAATTTATTCCACTCATCTTGCTGGTGACAAGTTGAGGCAATTCTGGTGGCTGCGTTCTATATGCTGTTTCTGAACCGTGTTTTCTAACAGACAAAAAAGGATGAATTATGGCGCTGATATTGGTTGGAAGAAGCAGGTGAGAGTCCTGAGAACTGATGTAGCAAACAAAGCTCAGCACTTTGGAGACAGTGACACAAATGATGTGTATGCCTTGAAAAGGGGATGCGGGAACCTCACTCATTAAACAAAGGAAGGAAACCTGTCCTGGGAGCAATCAGAGGAATGATGAAGGCAGAGTTTCTGTTCATACAAAAACCCGACTGTGAAATAACCCCTGGGACCAAAGTTCAGATGCAGGAAGGTGCTGGCTGGTTTGGGAGCACAGCTGCTCTGAGCGACCACAGGGCAACCCGGTTAGGTCATACCTCCAGCAGGTCCGGGTGCTGGGCCAGGGGAATGAGAGACAACGTGGCCAGGCCTTTCCTCCGGACGTGAGCACCCATGCTAGCTGTTCTCTGACACGATGCTGATTTGTGGATCCGGGCTCAGCTTAGTCTAGTTCGGCATTTTTACTTCTGCTTGAGAGCATGCCTGCAGTAGGGTGTAGTGGCTGAAGTGCCTGGTTTGTTGCCCTCGTCCTGTGAAAACCCTTGCACTGCAGTTGTGTCTAAGGCTGGCCAGGGTTTCTTGTTCATATTTCAGTGTCAGTCCAGTTGCTCTTGCTGATAAATATCAGTCTAAAGTTAAGATTAGCGTTTGTGTCAGAGAAAAGGAAGAGTTAACATTGGGTGTAGGAGAGGTCACAGAGGTGATTGAGCACTGCATCACGCACCTATCCTTGCTTTGTTCCTAGCTGTGGCCCCGGTATGTGCCAAGGGGATGCTCATGATTGAATTTAGGCTTAGACTGTGTCAGGGTTCAGGACAAAAATAATTTAGGATCTCTATCACTAGGTCTTTCATGAACAAATGGGATCGATTTAAGACAGGAGATCCAGGAGTAGACAGCAACTTGTCTCTAGGGTTGCATTCAGTTTGTCAGAGTGAGAACTGAAGGTACAGATTATTTTCCAGGTAAGAGGAAAAGTTCAGAGCATATTTTAAGGTTAGCAAAGGCTGTTGCCTTTCTTTTAATTCTGATTTGGGTTTGGGTGGCATTCTGAGATTAGGGTGACAACTAATACTTGAGCTAGGGTTAGGCCATGTGCTGACATTTGCTTCTTAGTTTCTGCTCACCCTAGACCTGTTCGACCTGTGCCCTAATTGTCACTTTTGTCTGTAATAGCCTTAAATGTAACTCGGTGTCTCTAGACCCAGCACTACTAGGGGCTCATCAGTCCTTGATTAAGTGAGTGTTATCCCTAAATAGACAGAGACTGAACACTGCTTCAAAGACCATAAATATTGCCCTAAACTTCTATCTCAATTGTAAAGGGCAGATTTGTGCCTCAGCAAAGATGGAGGCAGAGGGCAGAGATCCTCGACCAGCTCTGACAGATGAAGTCACAGTTTGGCTGTGTAAGAAAACGGGTTGCATAATTGTTCTAGTTAACATACATGGGGACTGGCAAAAGGAACATAGATACTGGCTCAAATGAAACCAAACTTGCACAGCCTTGGAGAGTGGTGTCTGGCTTGTGTGTCTTCAGGTGATCTCAGCTGCTTCCTGCTGAATACAAGGACTTTGACTGCTTTCTGAGGACAAAGCTTCACCTATAGATGTGGATATACTGAAAACTGCTATATTTGATACACTCACATTGTCAGAATGAATTTTAGGGTTTCTGGTGGATTTTTTCTTAAACACACTGAGCTAGAAGTTGGGTCTGGTGCAGGCAGAGAGGCAGAGAAGCCCAGCAGACACTCAAGGAGTCTGGAGCCCACGGAGCCACTAGGACGTAGTTCATAGCTGGAGCTGCCATGAAAGAGCTACTCTTGGACTTCCCACCTTGCTGTTAGGAAGTCTCCTGTAGAAAAATGTGGCTGTGGAAAATAAGAAAAAAAAAAAAAAGATATATTTGGATATTTTAGAACCACAAAAGTTGACAACAGTGGAGCCCTTTTGCTATTTATGTTCCACAGCCATTCCATATTCTGAGTTTGGCCCTCCTGCCCTGCTCCCTGAGTGATGCTGGCTGTTTCTTTGGGCAGTAAAGGTAACACTGCATGAAAAGAAGTAATGTATGACGTGGCACTGGCTGGTCGGGCAAGTTAGTAGTAGCAGTGTAACATAACGTGTTGATTTCACCCCAGAAGAATGAGTCTGGTATACTCTGAGTAATAATAAATTTCCTGTCTGTAATTTTGGTGTGCAGAGGAAATGCATATGGGTGGAAAAGGTAATATAAGGTCTACAATGTTGGGTGTAGATTTGAAGGACCAAAGTTCAATTTCCAGTGACAGATAACACATGCGATTTTGATTAAATGACTCCTCCCCAGTCACTCAGTCCCCTGTTTGTAACTTGGTGATGAGAAGTGTCTGCTGCAGAGGGCTGTAAATCCAGCAGTGCTCCTCCACTGATTAAACAGACGATGACATGGAGTTGCCAATACAGGCTGTGACAATCAATGGTAACGTGATGAATCTTTCAGATCTTGAGGACTGACGATTCATACGTGGGTCACTGCTGGCAATATACTTTCAGGAGGCTCTGTGTAAGGGAAGAGGAAAGTTGAAGTGATTTCCTGCCTAAGTGTCCCTTCTGACAAAAGATGCTGCATCCTGGAGCTCATGTTGTCCACTGCAGAGTTAGACCCCATGAGCCCAATTCTCCTTGTGTGACTTTGTCTCTCCTGAGGCCAGAATATGGCTATAGGCACTTGCAGGCGCCTTTGTAGAAGAAATATGCAGCTGCAGTGGCTTTGAGCTGGCTTGTGTGAGTTCACTCAGCTAACGGAGGGAGGGGTGGGCTCAGCTGGCACCCTGCGGAGTGGGGCTCGACAGCTGAACTCCCTGTCTTTTTGGCTTTATCGTTACTAAAGCCAAGGCAGCACGAGGAGGCTTACCCATGCTACGGGCATCTGGCTCTCATTTTGAATAATGGGAAGTTACGTTAAAAATCCACATCAGGCCCTTCCACCTCTCCAAATTAGCAGAAAAAAATAGGGTGCTGATGGCAAATTGTGTCATGGGCAAAACAGTCTTTACTAATTCTTGACAATTAACACAAACTTTTCATCAGGATTCAGATACTGAGGAAAAACTCTGGAGATCAACTAAAACGTGCCAGCTGCAGTGGTCGAAATACTACTTCAGTGGCTTCAGGTGGGCTCCTGCCCCAGCGTGGGTTGCCTGCAGCCATGGTCCTTTTAGGGGTGTCCCTGTCCTCCTTGCTACTTCTTATTCACTTTTTAATTTGACCAAAAAAGGTTTCACTATAGGGTCAGTGTTTTAGTAAATTAACATGAAAAAGGATTAACTATGATTTTCCGAAGACTATTCAATAATTTTTGCAGTAACTTACTTCTGAGCTATTTGATTTTCTCAGAATAATTTTTTTTTAAGATTATGCTGAGTTCTTTTGAAAGCCTTTTCCTACAAACAAACTGAAAGGCCTCCTTTCAATTTTTGCTTTGTACCAAACTTTTATCTGCATCATCTAGGATCAAACTGATTACTTTTGTGACTGGACTGATAACTGATTGGAAAATACATCATATCGGGATTGTCAATACTGAAATCTCCAAACAAGGCAACAAGATCAACACACTACCTTCCACTGGTATCCAGTTTCTAATTTGACCTTCTACTGTTTCTCTTGAACTTTTTAAAATTTTCTCCTGATCAGTGCTTGCAGGTATTTCATCTTAGCAAATAGAATGAAGGCAAAACTACTTTTGCTTTCATATATTTTGGCTGAATTTTTACCAGGTACAGAATCATATTCTGCTCCTTTCCCCTCCGCCCTGAGATTTCTAACAAATAGTGTTTTCTTTTGCATTTTTGGGAAGAAGGTGCACTTTATAGTTCAGGATAATCCATATTCTCTCTCATTGCTTAACAAGTCTGTGAATGTACATATTCAACTCTTTTACTGAATGTTTGCTTAGTTTAGTCAATAGCACAGAGATGATACTGACTGTTCAAATTTAATTACTTTTTTGTATTCCTTCATTGGAATATTTCCTTGTGTTTGATGTTCCAGAGAATCAGAAGACAAAAGAAAAGGGAAGGGGAAGGCTCAAGGCATGCACCATCCACATGTAAATGATGCATCCCTTGGGTGTTTCTGCACATCTGTTTACTGTCACAGCCTCTTTCTGTAAATACCTATTTTATTTTTCTCTTGTAATGCTGTTAGCATGAAGCATCAGAAGAAAGCATTCTTCCCAGTTCCCTGCATGCTGTGCCAGAGGGATAAATACAACATGGTGGATCCAAATGTGTTGGGGGTCTAATGACTAAGCAGTCAAACCCTCTTCTGAAAGATTTACAAATCAAGATTGTTTCCTTGTATCATAATGCAATTAGATAAAAGCAGAGAATGGTGGCATCATAACACGAACTAACACAAAAGTTATTATACAATGTTTAAGAGATTTTTTTTTTTTTTCAAGAGTGGATCAGACCAAATCTAAGCATCAGCTTATGATGGATTAGAATTCATGCATTGACATGAATTCTTGGTAATGGAGAAAATGAGTATCATCACTAGATGAACTCTGAACAGGAGGCCTCCTATTGGTGTTGCTAATAACTATAACCTCCCTCTGTGCTGATGGTCTCTGGCTTAATGCAGTTCATTACAGAGCAACACAAGACTAATTTTTTAAAAGTATTTGCTAGAGCATTTATGTTGCATTTTTATATTGCTGTCATTATCTCTGTCATTTGGAATTCAAATATGGGATAATTGTAAGAAAGCTTTTCTTCTCTCCTCAGAAAACCATGCATTAGAGGTAATGGAGAAACTCCATGCTAATTCTATAACAATAGGAAAAGCAGCAGCAGAATTTTACATTTGCAGTCACACTACCTGTGTTTCTGTCTATTGGTTGCACTTCAGTGGACTCATAGAATCACAGAATAATTCAGGTTGGGAAAGACCTTTAAGATCCTGGAGTCCAACCATAAACCTAACACTGCCAAGTCCACCACTAAACCATGTCCTTAAGCACCACGTCTACCCGACTTTTAAATACCTCCAGGGATGGTGGCTCATCCACTTCCCTGGGCAGCCTGTTCCAATGTTTGACGATCCTTTCGGTGAAAAAATTTTTCCTAATATCCAATCTAAACCTCCCCTGGTGCAACTTGAGTCCATTTCCTCTTGTTGTATCACTTGTTACCTGGGAGAAGAGACTGACCCCACCTCAATGCAACCTCCTTTCAGGTAGTTGTAGAGAGGGATAAGGTCTCCCCTGAGCCTCCTTTTCTCCGGCCCAAACAACCCCAGTTCCCTCAGCTGCTCCTCCAGGCTTGTGCTTGAGGCCCTTCACCAGCTAGAAGTTTTAAATTTCAATGTGGACAGCTAATAGATTTTTTTAAAAGAACATTTATTTATTTTATCGCTATTTAATATTCTGAATTTAGTTTTCGGGAGATTGAAGAGTTTGCTTCAGTTTCATGTTCAAACTTGTGTTTGCTCATTATTATTTTGGTTTTTGATGATTGAGCTTGATAAGGGAGAATCATCTGAACCTTGTGTCTCTTAATAGAGGCAGATACAAAATTATGGATCTGGGAACAAAGAATTGCTGAAATAAAGTAACTGTGACAGGTTTGTAGATAAAAGCAAACAATTAAATGAGTAGGAGCTCCTGATATGATGCTGATAAAGTGAATAAAGCCCTTGGAGAATATAACCCCTGGATGAACATGCCCCTCTCTAGATATGCAGGAAGAGGACAGTAGCTATTATATGAATACATTTCTGACATGTCATGCATGTGTCTGAAACTTTGGTTACTGTTCTCTTTTCCACACCAACACAGACACTGGTATTAGCAGGCTAGTTGGCAGTGAGTGATACACAATGAATGGAAGATTGGAAACCAGGAAGAAAAATAAGAAGTGCAAAGGGTTTCATTTAATGTATTTGGAGAAGTAGAACGGTTTTGAAATGGTCTGTTTTTTCCTAATGAGGCTGAACCTCCTCCCAGTTCAGATGAGGCTCCTGGTGATAAATGCTCTGAACTGCCCTGGAGGAGCCTGCCCCTCTGCCTTGAATTTATTCAAGGGAAAGTTGGAAGAATAAATTCACTAGATCAAAGTTATCCCTATAAGAAGCAACTCATACAAAGCCAATAGGCAAGGATGTGGCTTCTAATAGCAGGGAGTCCTTAAACTCTCAGAAAAGGCATTGCAATAGGTAGGAAGTGAAGCAATGGCTAATTCAGGTAGCTCCACTGTGTAAAATATATGTAGCAGCTACATGTTTTGGACAGAAGTATCATGAGGATATAATGGGATATCTGTCCTATAAACTCCTTGAATCAAGAATATCGTCCCTCCCCACTTTTCTTAAAAAAACCCCCCATGTTACATCATGCTGTGGGATCATTTGGACTTGGTAAAATATTAGCAGAATGGTTTTGTAGAAAGTCTGAACAGAAGGTTATAGCATTTGGGTTTTGCCTTCAAATCTCTGGATTGGTGAATTTGCCTGGAAAGGATGAGCAAAACACCATTTGAAGAAATCCTCAGGGTGTTTTGGTTTAAAAGTAATAATACAGGTCACAAGTAGCAGTAGGTTTTAGGTAACTATAGCAGAACTTCAGTAAATCTCTTCCAGGCCCTGAACAAACATACATCAACAATAAAATGCGAGATAGAAGTGAGTGAGAAAAAGAAAACAAACAGAATAGTATAAGTAAATTTATTATGCAGGAAAATTCAGTGAAACCAGGATTACCTATACTGCAGTAAAACCCAGGACGTTTTAAATGTCACGTAGGTGGTTATCTCCACAAGCTGCTTTATTAAGGCTTCTCCTTCCCACTCCCCCACCCCTTTCCCTTTAAAGCCTCTGCTTTGTAGTTGCTGTATTACCTCCTGCCTGGTGTAAGCTCAGTGGACCTACTGCTGCTCCTTCCCCAACACAGCAGCAATCTTCTGTTCATTGTGTAATGTTTTTCTTTCTGGTCCTATTCCTTTCTAGAAATGATTGTTCCTTTTAAATGCATAGTTTCTATTAACATCTTTGATGCCTGTTGCTGGGCTTTTTGCAGAGATATCAGCGAGAGCGTAAAGAGAAGCATCACTTTTTTCCTCGAAGTTTATGATGAAAAGAACAATGAAATAAATGTTATGTAAAAGGTGTTATGAAGCAAAAAGTACTGTGTCTTCCATAATTTTACAGGCTTTAACACACCTTTCTTCAAGCTCAAGGTGTTTTGTTTTGTTGCAACCAATATCAGCACATTAATCTGTGAATCTCTGGGTACGTGTAAATTCATGTGTACTCCAGAAAAGGCTGTTGGGTTAGAAGTGATACACAATAAATATTTGTCTTTTATCTTTAGGCATACTACTTTTATATTCCTCACTAGGAATTTAGCCTGATATTACAAATCACTCCAAAAGTTTCATTGAATTGTCCAACAAAGAAGAACTATCTTCTGTTTCTTCAAGTAATGCCAAAGGTGAATTTGATGCAGTGGAATTAATTTGATGCTACATTAAAAACTGAAGACAGGTTTGTGTATAGTTATTGTGCTGATCCTTACTGTAAATCTTAACCGAGAGAGCAGGAGTATGAAATGGTTGCAAAGATCCTCATCCAAAGAAAATTCTATGTCCTGCCCTTAACCTGGTGAGTCATTTTACTGTGGGACTTTGAGGGGCTGCAGATGGCTCTAGATCCCAGAGGCCAGCTATGTCTTGCTGGGGAGCTGCGCAGTGTCTGTGCAGCTTCCCTTGGATCATAAACAGAATTTATCACTGCTTCCTATCCAGGAGGTAGATAGTGCATCAGGGAAGATGTAAACTCACATACTTGGGTTTTATCTCTTCCAAGGCAATAAAAGACTGAAAGCTGGAGAAACTGGATTGTCAGTGCTGCCCAAAGTGGCATCACAGTTCAGACCCTGCTCCACAGTTCAGGCCCAGGGGGCTGACATAATGCGGCTGCCGGCTACGTACAAATGTGTCTTTAGGAACTGAACCTACTGTGGTTTCTCTCATGTTACCTCCCCATCCTTTCTTGACACCAACACATGGTTTGCTATGTCTGGTTGCTCACTTACTTTCTGGCCAGGTGGTGTCTATTAAACAAATGGAACTTGGGAACTGATGTAGTTTTGCATCATCCTTTTGCTCTGTGTGGGATCCTCTTGCCTTGTGTCATGCTAGTTCCTGATGTCAGCTGATGTGCTCCTTGAGGACAACAGTTCTTCTCCAGGGGCTTACACAGGCTGGGAACGGCTGAGAGCAGTGTGTTCAGCCGCTGCTGGCTTGCTTCAGCTCAATTCTATACACAGAGAAATGTGGGTGCAGAACGGACATAAAGCAAGGCCATTAATACAGAGCATTTGTTTGCTTTCTTCTATATCAAAAACTTCCCTGAGGCCGTATGTGCTGTACTATGCAATCACAGAATCATACAATGGTGTTTTGAAGGGACCTCTCAATATAATAAGTTATTTCTCTGGTATTTGTGATACTTCTCCAAATGATGTTGTGTCTGACTGACAGCGATCACAGATCAGTTAGCTTTTTTGCTATGGACTTGGCTTCTTTGACTACTCCTGTTATATATTGGTAATATGAAAAAAAATTATCATGACCTAGAGTAAACATAGCATGACAAACTGGAAGGCTGCCAAGGGTCCAATAAATAATGGGGAAGTAAAAGACATAGTGGAAAACGAGAAGACGTGTCAATCCTTCACACGAGAGTTCATTACAGAGGAACTTAGGAGAGTTTCTGTGTTGCATCCTCCATAGAGGAGAAGCCTGAAGAGGCATCTCAGAATGAAGTGTCAGCTGAAGTGGCTTAGAATAAACCAAGTTTTCCAATAGGATCAAATAGTGAGGGCCAGATGTTACTCACTCAAGGGTTCTAAAAGAACTCAGGTATGAAATTGCTGAGCTACTAACTGTGCTGTTTTATGCACTTTAAAATGGACTTTAGAGCTAAAATAATACATGGCAGCTGGGAACCTCATATTTTTTAAAAAAAGAAGAGCGTGAGTATCCTGGTTTCAGCTGGGAAAGAGTTAATTTTCTTTCTAGTGATTGCTGTGAAGGGATGTCAGTAATGCATATTGTTTTAGTTGTTGCTAGATGATGTTTATACTTTACCAGGACTCTTTTCAGCTTCCCATAGAAGCTGAGAAGGAGCACAGACAGAACAATGGAATGGCCTATGGAATATTCCGTACCATAGATGTTATGCTCAGTATATAAATGGTGGTTGGCCAGGGCGGAGAATCTGTGATCACTGCTCCGGAAGGTACCAATTCACTGGGTGGTGAGACTGACTTGTGCCATTATTATTATTATTGTTACTGTTATTTTCCTTTTCTGTTCTTGTTCTATTAAACTGTCTTTGTCTCAACCCACGAGTTTTTTTTTTTTTCCTTTCCCTTTCCCCTCCTTTTCTCCCTCTTCTCCCAGCCCTTTTGGGGGAAGGAGGAGAATTGCATGAGCAGCTGCGTGGTCCCAGCTGCCAGCTGGGGTTAAACCATGACACTGAGGAAAGGGGAACTACTGATAGGTAATTCTGATTTTTCAGTAAGCCAGGCGGGTGGAAGAGCAGAATAGATAGACAGGTGTCAAGTATGAGAGAATGAAGAAGAACTGACCCAGCATTTCAGAGGTCATTGGAGGAGCTGACAAGCATGTGGAAAAAATGATCCAGCTGAGATACAGTGTGCATCAGTTCTGAAAAACATGTCGGATGCTGTACCTCACCAAAGGCTTTTAAAGAAACCAAAGTATGATGATATAAAAGAAAAAAAATCCTTCATGAATTAACAACTGAATGAAAGGCAAGAAACAAACAGCAGGAATACATAGTAAGTGGAAGGGAGGTTTCCAGTGATGTCCCAGAAAGTTGCTGTCCCATTTTGTCATACGTTTCATGTACAAGGGGCATGCAGTGAAAGTAACAATGTTTGTAAACACACACAGTTATTTAAAATAGTCAAAGCTAGGCCAGATGTGACAAAGAGCTCATGGTATTGGGTGACTGAGGGATCAAATGATGGATGGCATGCAAATTTGATATAAACAAAATAATGTATGCGTGTGGAGAAAAAAAATCCCAAACACGTGTACAACAGTGGGTAGTAAATTAGTTGTTACAGGCAAGAGATTTTAAGAGTTATTGTGGGTAATCCCCTGAAAACATCTGTGCAGTGCTCAAGAGTGTTCAAAATGGCAATGAGCATGCTAGGGAAGAAACAACTGAGGAGTTATACAATAAAATCTATAAAATCATGATGGGCATGAAGAAGAGAATAAAAGTAGTCATCATTATTCCTTACTGAATAGTCANCTCAGTCTTCCCTTCTGCAGGCTAAACAGACCCAGGTCGCTCAGCCTTTCTCCATAAGAGAGATGTTCCACTCCCTTGATCATCTTTGTAGCCCTCTGCTGTACCCTCTCCAGCAGTTCCCTGTCCTTCTTGAACCGGGGAGCCCAGAACTGGACACAGTACTCCAGATGTGGCCTCACTAGGGCAGAGGAGTAGGATAATCTCCCGCGACCTGCTGGCCATGCTCTTTTTAATGCACCCCAGGTTACAATTGGCCTTCTTGGCCACAAGGGCACATTGCTGGTTCATGCTCATCTTGTCCACCAGGACTCCCAGGTCCCTTTCCACTGAGCTGCTTTCCAGCAGGTCAGTCCCTAATCTGTACTAGTGCATGGGGTTATTCCTCCCAGGTGCAGGACCCCACGCTTGCCCTTGTTGAACTTCATTAGGTTTCTCTCTGTCCAACTCTCTGGCTTGCCCAGGTCTTGCTGTATGGCGGCACAGCCTTCTGGTGTGTCAGCCACCCCTCCCAATTTTGTATCATCAGCAAACTTGCTCAAATGTTGGCCATTATTCACTTCCCCGCCCCCGATATAAGAAATAGTTATGCCCAAATGAAGTATCTGGCAGAACTTTTAAAATCAACAAAACAAGAATATTTTAGCACAACTCAAACACGGGACTCCTTGCTAGAGGACATTTTAGGTAACCACCTCTATCAATTTATAGATTGAGGAATTTTTCCAGTCACTCCATAAGGAAAAATTCACCAGTCTTCAAAAAATGATGAGTACTTCCAGAACAACAGAGAAAACGTGCCTGCTAACATTGTTGGGACACTGAGACCCACTGGGACAAAACAGCTTGCATTTAAGCTAGTAAATTCTTTTAGCCTCCAAAATTGTACAGGAGCATGCCAGTCAGCAGGGACCTGAGACTCAGGCAGTATCGCCAGGCTCTGCCCTGCCTCTGGGCTTAGTGGTACTGGCAAACTTGTTCCAGTGCCTGGGCATGTGCCCAGGCTGTTTAATTTAATAGGAAAGAGGTGGGGAAGCCTCCATCTGCCAGAAGTTGGAAAGGGAAAGTTTCTCTGCTCATCCTGTCTTTCCGGTGCCGGAGACAGGCTCCCGCGCTGGCTGGCTCCTGCAGCTGGGCCCCTACAGCGAGTTCTCAGCACAGGAGGGATGCGTGCGGTTTGGATCAAAACCAACTACTGTCTATATGCTTTTTTTTTTTTTTTTTTTTAAAATAATGAGCTATTGGGGTTTCCCCTTTTAAAAATAAAAAATAGAATGTATTCTTCAAAGCAATCAGATAATTAATCTGAGAACCTGCAAAGCAATTGTGTTGGTATCGGCTGAGTGCATGGCACTTTTTAAAGTGAAGCTATTAATATACGGTATAACATGTTAATCAATGTGTATTTGAATACGCAAATATACAAGAAACACAAACATTTTTATTAAAGGTTTACAATGAAGATACAGAAGTTGTGTAATAATATGTTACTTACTGCAAAGCACTACCAGTGAACATTTACGCCTTCTGGAAGAAACCAAGACATTTTATTTATTTTTGCTAATGCTCTGCTAATAAAATTTGCTTCCTCATATCCTTAGGTCATCAAGGCTACAACAACATTATTACTGCTAAAAATATTTACAGTCTGGTTGCTTGATTAATTATTGGACTGTAGAAACCTAAAATATCTTTAAAAATATTAGGCTGTCTGTTGGCAAGTTATAGTATTTTGCCTGTGAGCCTCATTCCATTCTAAGTACAAAAGAAATAACGGTTTCAATTCATTATGTAAATTCTGTGAAAGCTGATGAACTTTTGACTAGTCACGAAACTATGATTTTAAGTTTAATTACATGTATTTCTGATTTATCAGTTAAGACTTTTCAAGTGGTCATTCAATGTATTTCGATTTCCAGAGCACGGCAGACTACGCAGAACCTGTCTGATG
Organism: Burhinus bistriatus; assembly: GCA_013397275.1. NCBI lineage: Eukaryota > Metazoa > Chordata > Aves > Charadriiformes > Burhinidae > Burhinus > Burhinus bistriatus. The sequence continues at coordinate 206,408 of VYXH01001640.1, read as the reverse complement.
GTAATGACATTGTGTGATGTTAACCCATTCGAATTTCTGGTGTATTCTATGTTCTTATTATCTAAATAGTACTGCTGTGTAGTGCAAAACAGTATGTCAAATTCTTCTGAGTGCTCATCTTATGCTGTTTAAAAATTAGATGCAAGACCTCTTAGGATGGTGACAACTCTGGTTTAAAGTTTAATGATGACTATGAAGAGATCCTGCTAAACCAATACAAAATTAAATATTAAATCTTCATGACAGCACAGTGGAATTTTCAACAGAAAAGAGAAAAAAATTAAGGCACTTCTGCTATATCTAGTTTCATATTCTGCTGATATAAAGGGCTACATATTTAGCTGCAACACACTGATGAAAGTCACATATTACTTTGATTTACAACTTGCAAGGATTTGGCCTTCAATCTTTATTATGCAGTCCATGGCAGAAACAAACAATTTCACATTAAAAGCATATTGTTACATAGTTTTAACAATGAAAATACAATTTGGCTGCAGAAACAAAAATAAAAAAAACAAACCTACACCATAGAATTGTATTTTAGAGTACACTTAAATTTACCAAAGTACATTTTCCCCTGGTTAACTACTGATGATTTATTTACAAAGCAAGTAACAAACAATGGCTAGAAAATACCATTGCACCACAAATTATCTACATGGATATTTCTATTTTTCATACTAGAAAACAGCTAAGGTGGCAATCACTTCAGTACAATATTTCTTTCATAAATCTTAATGTGTTTAGCAGATAATACAAAATGGAGATGCAGACTGTATTACATTAGTTAGAAAAGCAAACCTATTATGGGTTTGGTTAAGAAAAAAATAGATTTCTAGCAGAACAGAAGGTCTAATGCATTAACCGCTCCACGCACTTCACATAGGGACTGTCAATGACTTACCAATTCGAAATGTTGCTGACAGGGCAGCTGGAATTTGAGAAACTAGTTGAAAGAGAAGTCATCATCAGCCTGTGCCAGCTCTGACAGGTTAGATTTGTATTCACACAGCAATTTATGTTTAATAGAGTCTATGCCATTTTGGGGATCATTTGACAATCAATAACATCAAATACTTTCATTTACTCATCTCTTTTAGAAGAAGTGATAGCTCATTTTTTTGATTTTAAAGTCTATTTTTTATGTGAGAAATAGAAGCAGAAGGCCAAGCCTGGAGTTCTGTTTTTTGTTAAGTGAGCACTGAAAGAAATATTTTCGCTCTGAAATTGTGCAACATGCAATCCTTGTAAGAGAAGATCTCTTGAACTGCAAATGAGTTGTTCTAGACGATCTTGTGAGACTTGAGCACACAAATGACCTGGACAGAAAACACCTCTACATATAAATTTTAAGAGTAAATCGACTACCCAACAGTACTAAAACTTCATTTCCCATTTTTTCCAATCATTAAAAGCTCACCTTTATTTTTCAAACTACAGTCGTCTAGCCTTTGAATTTTTGTTTCCACCCTGTTTAACACCACTGTCACTTGCCACCAGCATGTCAGATCGCTACAGGTATAGTAGCTTTATTCAGACTAATGTATGTACTCCTGGTAAACGTGACTGTTTTAAACACTGGAGCCTGGCAAGCCCCGTATCTCTTGGCTCTGCTCGCTGTTAAGTTTCATGCTTCTGTTACGCGCAATGTGGAAGTGATGCAGAAGCAATTTTTGACAGACTGGAAAAGCAGGCACTTTCCTCTGTGATATTTTTTTGAGGGAAAGTGTATCCTACACATTCCCATAGCATACTGCCCAGACACACCGTGGCACTGGTGTGCAATTGCTTTGAGAGCTACGCGGCAGGAGACCCTGTCACGGCAGCGGAGTAGTTTCAGCTTCTTGAAGTTCCAACTGAAAGGAAAGAAATTGCAAATACAATGAACAATTACTTGATTTCCTCCCACCCACGAGGTTGTGTGTGTGTTTGCATGTGTGTGGGTTTTTTTAAAAAGAGGAATTTACTTATCATTTGCAGCTACTGTCTTGCTGTATAAAGCTAAACAGGTCGCCCAGACAGTAAGGCAAGACTATGCCTTTGCAATAACGCCACAAAGGCAGACCGAACGATCACAGCAAAGTTTCAGGTCTGACCTTGAAAGATGAAGAAATGTTAGTAGATCTGAAATTTGAATTAGAATTAGAATATATTTCATACCAAGCCAGTTGTTCTCTTTCTAGAGGGAAACCCTCTATGAATTTCACGAGTATCGAAGGATTTCACTCCCTTGATGTATTCTTTTTGTAGCAATTGCAGGGGAGATAGTATTTTAGATGATATCTTCTGTGCTCACATCAGTACACTGGCTAACTTGTGGATTTGCAGTTACAGTCCAGTTCAAATTCTGTGTGAGATGGACTTACATCAGCAAACAAACCCAACAACCTCTCAGCCCTGTGTGTGTCCACAGTATCCATGTTAGGTCCTGTTCGCACACAGGCACAATAGCACCACAGATCTTTTCCTCAACAAAATCCGCTTACTGGACAGCATATCCTGAAAGTCTGCAACCCTTTTTACTGCCCAGCCAATGTTGTCCTGCAGCACTAGAACCTGTTGAATACAGGGTGGGAGACCCTGCAGATAAAGGGTTTACGGTATGGAAAGTAGAGTCACAGATGAAGCCTGATTGAGACAAGAGAAAGAACATGCTCCTGTAAAAGCAATGGGACATGGGTAAGGATTTTGGGGCAGGGAGAAGGAAAGCGCATTCTCTAACTGGATTGCCTTCCAAGTATGGGCAGCACAGGGGAGGCTGCTAGGACTTCTGATTTGAAACTAAATTTCTCCAAGGTCACAACATAATTTAAATGCTTCTTCAATTTAACATGCTATACCTAGGGATTTTCTTTATTCTGTAGTGGGAATATTACTCCTCAGCTCCTTTTGGCCAGAAACCGACCTGATCCTAAATGTGAATGTCCCTATCTTTTGGAGAAGTCTACATCCAGAACTGAATTTTGAAGTTCATATTCACTAATCTTTACAGATAGGTCTCTATTCATACAGGTAGATGAGAATCTGCCAAGGGGTGGAGTGACAGAATCTGCCCAGCTCTTGTCATGTTTCTGCATAGGACTCACCAGCATTCCCCGTATATTTTTGTATCTGTCATATAGCACTGGGGAAATTAAAATGTAAGAAAGTACTTCCTTAATTTATTTAATCCAAGTGAAACTAGCTTTCAACTTTTCCTCTTTTCAACTTAAATATAGTTTTTCTTTAATGTAATATCCTTTTTATTTGTACACGTGGCTGCCAATCCAAGCAATAAGGGTAAAGCTTTCGGAGCTGGACAGAAATACCAGAGCTTCTGGTTACCGAACCTATCTGAGGCCTCATTTTCAGCATACGAGGAGGATTTGCAGCTTCCGTTATGGCATTTAGACACTTCAGTGGTTAAGGAGAAAGACCCAGAAGCTAAAAATACAAAAAAATAGTTATACAGGATGACTAAATAGTCTTGAAAATGTGCCTATACGTAATTTGCTTAGTTGCTTGGATATGCACAGGTGAGGCTGCTATAAAAACTTAAATGGGTCACAAAGAAACTAACTTACTAAAACAAGTTAAATTTATCAGATTTCTAGAATTATTAATAACCCATTTTCCTCAGTATTTAGGGTTTTTTGTTAATTAACAGATGGCTATTAACAAAAATAAATGGCATTTGGAAAAAATAGTTTTCATGAAAAAGAATTATCAATTAATTTTAAATTTTAAAAAATATTCAAACTTTTTTAAATTTCTGAGATAAATTAATGCAGAGAATCTGAAGTAAAAGCTATTTCAAAATATTTGTCAAGGTTATGAATCAGGTTAATGTCAGTGCCGTCAAAAAACCTCAGCCATTTGCAAAAGCTAGTATTTAGTCCTTTATTACCATTCCCTACCCACTCATACAGAGAAAAGTCCAGTGTAAGCAGTTCTGCTTTGCAAGCAATTTTTCCAGGTTTCCATCATTCCTACTCTTGTTTTAACTCTTCATGCAAATGCACTTATAAGACACTTATATGCCTCCCTGAACATTAGTGAGCCAAGCCTTTAAGCTCACTTTGGAACAAATGCAACCTGTTCTTTTTACTGCAGGAGTTAGTTCAGTTGAACAGGATAAATCCCCCACAGATGTCAAACATCTCAGTCTTACAACACTTCCAGTCTCTGCATGCCTGATTAGCCACTGTCTTTTCTCCCTCAGAACTATGTTGCTCCACTGACCTTGTACTATTTCTATCAACGCTCACACCGTCAGTGTTAATGGCTCAGATGCTACTTTGTGCCTTTGAAAGAAGCTGCATTTCTGGAGGAGCTCTGAACTTGTTCTGCTCTTCCACTTTTCGTAAATGCTGATAAAACAACCATCAAACCCTTAATCTAGAAGAACTTTTTGGTAATGTCGAAGAGCCATAAAGTAGACCAAACGCCATTAATGCAGAATAATACCAATATGTGTGACGTTTTCTGTTACTGCTTTTGCACTGATAGAAAACACAGTTGTTCTTTCCACCAGTGAATGCTTTTTTGTAAGTGCTTTAAGAGTGTGAGGCCCTAAGCTCTTGAGCGATTGAGTGCTTGCAGTTCTCATTAACTTTAGCAGGAGTAAAGAATTCTCACTTGGCAAAAAAGCAACTTGTAGAACATCTGTTTCTTCGAAAAATGACTTGAACAGTGCTGACTACTATATGGCATTGCAATTAGAATTCATACCAAATGCTCTCCAAGGCCTTGTCTATACAAGAAAGAGCTTGTCAGTGTACTTAGATCGATACAGATATACTAGCTAGACTTTCTTGTACAGAAAGCACTTACCTATGAAAAGAATGCCCTGTCAATAGAACTTATGAAAGCTCAGTTTGAGCAAACAGTGGTTTGTTTGGGGATTTTTTTTTTTAATTTTTGCTTTTATTTTTCTTTTCTGAGAGCAAAACCTGCATTCACCCTAGGGCTTTCTCTGTTTAAAAAATAATAATAACAAACAAAAAAATAAAATTAGATGTTAGACTTGTAAGTAGTATCCCAGAGAACCTTTTTAGTGTAGATTAGTCCTACAACTCTGTCATTCTGATAGTAGCAGACAACAAAAATATTGTCTCTTACTGAAATGTTTGCTGGAGAAAAAGAAATAAATGAAGTTTAATATTGAAGTTTGAACATGGCTTGGTGTCAACATATTCTATAGCCTTTGCGGAGAGTGACAGAGACTGCACCCAATAGCTGCTGTGCTGTACTCCAGGGAGCGCAGCAGTGAGAAGGTTCAGGTCAGCACCCAGCGAGCACATCTGGCAGAAATAAACCAGTGGCAGCAGCAGCAGCTGCTGAAGCCAGCACTGCAGGGATGGTGGTGAGGGAAGTGAAATTGGGCCCATTTATGGCCAGTTCAAATTCTTTCAAATACCAAGCCATGCAAAGGGACCTGTCCACCCATATATAAGTATATGAGTTCTAAGTGTTGTCTTCTTCTCCCTGGTCCTGGGGAAAACTGATGGCTAGGTGCTAGGAAGAGCTACACAAGTAGACCAAGCTGGGCAGTCACACAATTTCTTATAGCTCTGCATACACTTTTTTTGTTCTGTGCATATTGGCTTTTTGCTTCAGTTTCCTTCCTTACTGCTTCACTCGGACCTCATTCCTGATGTTCCTCTTTCTCCTCTGCCCTCTTCCTTTCACCTCCCTTTTCCTTCAGTGTCTTCCCCTTCACTTCTCTTTACAGGTGCTTTATCTCTTGACCAATCCCATTGCTATTCCCTAAATAACAAAAAAAACCAAAACAAAACAACAACCCACCCCAAAACAACCAACAAAGAACCCAATTATGAGACTAGCTTCCTCCTTATTACCACACTAAAGCTCACTTCGGTTGCTCGGTCTATCCCTGCCTCAGCTGGCTCTCTCCCCTGGTGTAGATTGAGAGACCTTTGTGGGAAGGATCATCTTCTATTCTGTGTTTGCTCAGTGCCCAGGGAAATAGACTTTATTTCCCTCAGCCTCTGTGCACTAAGTACCACATTAATCTTTGCTAAGGGTAGAAGTTTAGAAGGCTACAGCTCTCCTAAAAATAATATAAAGAAGCATAATTAAATATAGAAAATATGTGCACACACACTGCACTGTAAAAAGCTGGAATTGTACTAGATGTAGATACAATCCTGTTGTCAGACACATGCACAAAATTGAATCCACTGAGGGTTACAAACGAATTATTAACAGCTGAATCTGTCTAATAAATTTTTGGTACACCTATTAAATACTACACATATATACACACATACCTATATGTATACGTCTCTGCCAAGTTAGCAGTTCTGCTCCACCACCAATATATGAGTAAGACTGAGCAGTTTGGCATGTATGAATCAGATGCTGGTGAACTACACCACCAACTGCAGATGCTTAATAAAGCTTCCCCTTCTCCCTTTAGCCTGCTCCCTCCTCTCTTCTGGTGCAACGACTGTTTTGTCTGTTTGGAGATGACAATGTTCCCGATGAGGGCTTTCTGGCAGCAGCTGAGTGACAGGTATGAGATTGTTTTCACAAGAAGCCATTGACTTCTGCACCAAGGCAGCTAGCTTGTCGCTGAAGTGGCAGCAGTGAGAAACTGGTGCAGGAGCTACCTAAGTATATTGCTGAAAGGTGATGTGTCAGGGAATGAACTAGGCTTGTGCCTTTTGTTCTTCTTTGTAATGAATTAGCGATGACTCAACCTTTTTCTAGCGCTTGTGCTGTGCATGAGTTACTTTCACGAATGTTACGATTTGCCTTCTTATTTTGCTGGATCTTAACAGAGGGATGTGGATTGGAAATTCTCAGGACTAATCACAGGAACATGGATGTTAAAGATGTAACAAAACAGCTTCTTTGCAAAAGCTGAGCAAAAATAGCCTGAATAAAAAAAAATAAATTCTCTTGGCATCTGCTGTGCCATAAAATCCCTACTTCTCAAAAGCTTTTTCTACATAGAAAAGGTATATTCTCCATATACCTTAAATAGCAAAATGGCACAATACTCCTTAGCAGTTGGAGTAGATTATCATTGTAGGTCCCTTCCAACTGAAATACTCTATTCTATTCTATTCTATTCTATTCTATTCTATTCTATTCTATTCTATTCTAACATGTGTATATATATATATTTATATGTGTATATATATCTCAAAACCCACCCTAGCCAACACAGATAATTATCTGATACAAGAACTGCACGTAGACAAGCCTTTGTCTACTTCTTGCATGTCTTTCAGGACAAACAAGGCCAGGTAGGCCTTCTCTGTACCTCAACCAAAAGTGTACAAGCACAGTTTCTTCTCTTTTTTATTCACTGTTGCAATAGGAGAAGAAAAGATATATGTTCTGTCCCACTCCTGTCTCCCTCAGCGGACAAGGAGTATGAATAGGGAGATCTGTGATTATTCTCCAGCCAGTTCTAAAGCAGTCACCTGTTGTAAACATCCTGCAAAGGAAACACTGTTTTGTGTGCTGTGTATATTGATGCACGCTGGACCCAGTCGCACAAGGTAACTCTGAAAGCCCTCAGCTTCTGAGCATCAACTAGAGGACAGAACAACTAGCACCATGCAGGGCTGGGGTCCCTGTGTACGCATACACCAGTTTCAAATATAACCTTGAAGGTGTTCAGACCTTCAAACAGCTACAAATCAGTATAAACCGTAACTTCAGAATACATGTCATCTCCAAGCGGGAGGCCTGGATCCAGAGATGACATTTCCACTGCTAGTCATACCTGATGGTTAGTCCTGTCCACAGTGTTGGCAGTGGAAGCATGGTCACGAGTGTTTTGTCGGACTCGGGTGGAGTTTTGCTGCTCAATGGTTGAAGAAGTGGGGATGCAGAACTCTCTGAAACACCTTTTGAAATTCTCATCTAGAAATGCATAAAGGACTGGATTAAGGCAGCTATTTATATACCCTAGAGCAATACAGAAGTGCCAGGAGACAGTCTGGAAAGTAGTTTCTGGGATGTTGACCAGGGCTTTAATGATGACGTAAATGTGGATGGGAGTCCAGCAGACGATAAATACCGCCACCACTACAAGAACCATCCTCGTGATTCTCCGCAGGTTCCTGTCCTTCTCTTTGGAGCCAGATAACATGCGAACACTCTTTAGGCGTAAAATCATCAGCCCATAGCACACGGTAATGATCAGGACTGGCATGATGAAGGCAAAGATGAACACACAGATTTTCAGGAGGTTCTCCCAGTACCAAGCAGGGTGGGAGAACGTCAGTGTGCAGTCAATGGAGCCTAGAGAAAAAAAGAAAACAGCAGAGAAGAAGCAGTGGGTCAGTTTTTCATTTGCTTTTCTTTAAACATTTTTTGTTAAATATCATAGGCAAATGCATGAAGATTTACTAAGTGAACAGCTAAAATGAAGCAATCTGTGACCTGTCATTGGCACAAACATTGATAGGACACAGTGCTGCAAAACATCTGTGAAGTATCAGTTAGAAAAACAAAACCAAAGTAATGTGTTCTCTTTTGCATTTTATGGCTTGGAATTGCATGTATCTTGTACAAGAAAAAGACCTGAATTGCCATAAATGCTTAAACTTTGACTCATTTTCACCTTCAGTATAAAACCTGGCAAAAAAAAAGAGATGGTTTAACCACTGTATCTGCTGAGAGTTTGGGCATTTCAGGGCGATGGGGAAGATGATGATATGATACTTGTTAACCGTGCACAATGGAGGGTCTGGATTTATGCTGAGATGCCGTCACTTCATGGAAGGTCTTTGAGCGCCAGTGAATGGGTGGTGAAACACTGGAACAGGTTGCCCAGAGAGGTCGTAGATGCCCCATCCCTAGAAACATTCCAGGTCCGGCTGGACAGGGCTCTGAACAACCTGATCTAGTTGAAAATACCCCTGCTCATTGCAGGTGAGGTTGGACTAGATGACCTTTAAAGGTCCCTTCCAACCCAAACTATTCTATGACTCTATGAACCAGAACGTGGTCTCTGCTCTGTATCATGTCCTGCCAGACTAGGTACAAACTATCTATGACTGCCAACTTCCATGGGAATACCACAGGTAAAGCACAGGCTTCAGTGCTGTAGGAGACTGCATAACCACCCCACAGCAGAAGGCAGGTAGGCACAGATACTTTTTCAAACACTACAGTAACTGCGTGTGGCAGCGGGACCTGCCCCGATCCACAGGAGCTGGAGCTGCCTGTTGTAAAAGACATCATGTGCAGTGCTGCGTCCAGTCAACTACAGCCAGACACAAAACTGTTGAAGGGGTACATCTGCACTGACACCTGCTTTATACAGGTTGGAGGTCAGAAGTTAATTTAACGCCTCTACAATAAAGTGAAACAATGCAGAAAGGGAGTTTAAACATTGAAATATTCAATTTAGGAATAAAAGTCAGACTTACCATGCCTGTATTTAGTAGTTGCCATGAACATAACTGGCAGGCCAATTGCAGAAGAAAGAATCCAGTTGCAGACATTGACAATTTTGGCATTTCTGGGGGTACGGAAATCAAGGGCCTTAACTGGGTGGCAAACAGCTACGTAGCGATCCACACTCATGGTGCAGAGTGTGAAGATACTGGTGAACATGTTGTAGTAGTCTATGGATATAACGATCTTGCAAAGGATTGTACCAAATGGCCATGTTCCCATCAAGTAGTTCACACTCTGGAATGGCAGAGTACTTGTTGCTAGGGCATCTGCCAATGCAAGATTGAAAATATAGATATTGGTGGCAGTCTTCATTTTCGTGTACCTAGAAAAAAATCAGCAAAGTATGTGAATGACCACAACTGACAACGTTAAACAAAACTGAGTCCAGTGCACCACGTTTAAGAAACTTCTGTGAAATAATGTGCTAGATACCATAAAAGATCACATTTTCTGCTTTTAACCAAATGACTCTGCTAAGGTTTATCTAAATAATCTTTGCAGTTCAGTGAGATGTTAGTTCAATGGTGTAAGAAAGAAAAGATTAATTTAACTTGTGCAGAGAGGAAGGATACACATAGAAGCAGCAATATTATGGATACTAAAGAAGTGAGAAATTATTTGAAAAAATTGTATTTGTACATATCAGACTCTGTATTGAATGGATAGGTCTTCTGCATCTGCTGATGTCACGTCAAGTATCAGAACTGCGGTCTATAGAAATGGGGAACTCATTAGTAGGTTGTGGAGTAGTGATGATATAATTCCTTAGGGAATAAGTATCAAAGAGGTTAGTGTAATTATTAAATCTGCTGTGTTTAAAAATTCAGGCTTTTAAGAGTTTCTAATTTGTTCCTAAGTATAGCATTCTAAAATCATTTGTAATGATGGCTACTGCCTTGCTTTACTAATCTCAATGGCCTATGCAAGTGGGACAGCTGGTTCTTCCAAGTAAATGAGAAGACAGATGCTATTAATCAGACGCATTAAGCATATCAAGAGAGCCATCACCCTAGGTGGGTGCTGCAGCCCTGTTGCTTGAGGTAGGAATGCATGCTTTGTTCCACATTGCCTATTTTGGCAGAAGGGTCTTCAATCTCCTTTGTACCTCCCTCTTGCTAAGTCTGTGCCACTAACTACCCAAACCCCACTTTTTGAATTTTGAATATGTCACACTTCAATCACAGCTGAGCAGGGTGAGTTTTTTATGCTTTAATTTGTGTTTGCATTGCTAAAGGTAGAGTCCAAATTCCTCCATAGTTTCATCAGCTTTTGTGAAGAGCCCTTTACGGTTTCAAGTCCTTTGTCACCTGAGCAGCACTTGAGATCCACTGTTGATGAGGATGCCACACTTTTGCAGTGGTACAATGACTGTTTCACTCTAAGTAAAGTTCCTGGCTCTGCTGCCCTGCTTGCTGCCAAGGTTGCTGGGCACTGTGGCTGCCTGGCTTTCGGGGGGCAGATGGCTTGCTCTTTTGATAAAACTCCCTTCTGTTTCTGGAAAGTAATAAGTACAGTGCTTGATCAGACATTTTACAAGTTATAGAGTGATTTGCAAGAGGAATAGCCCATTTCTAAAGATCTTTCAGGCAATCTACTGGGGAAGACAAAGTGTAAAATACAGTATTGCATGTTTTTTTCTCTCTGACTTTGATCTCTTCAGAACATGAGTCAGCTGCAAAAAAATGGTGACAGGGTTGTGTAGGGAACACACATTTGGAACTTTTTTGGTAGAGTCTGGAGAAATGCAGACTTCTTGCCGAATGCATCTAGATAGCTTTTATGATGAACATCTGAAGAAGCTTGCACTGGCTTTATTCTCTCATTTCCTAGTACTGTGCATGAGGAGCCACTAACAACCCTAATTGCAATTTAGGTTGTCTTTTCAAAAAAGATTTTCAAGTAGGTCCCAGCTCTTTCTGGACTGCTGTCTTGAGAAAGTATGATCCGAGTACGATACTCCCACATTTTAAATAAAACCTATATTCTGAAAGTACCCTAAAAACATTTTCGTACAGGACCACTACATTTATCTATCAGATTGTAACACTAACTTAGGAAGAGATAGATGCTGCAAGCATCCATGCCTCTCTCTGCTAGGAATTATTTAGGAAAAAATGTACAGGATTGCAGCGTGGGAGAGGTACGCAGTCAGCTGCAGCTCTAAAAACAGTTTGGAGGAAGGAGAAAACATTTTCTGGGCAATTTGCTGGAGAAACTTGCAGAGGAGAATGAAAACAGCAAGATTTCTATATTGACTTTACTATTACCCAGAATGAAAATGTGGTACTAAGCCTTCCTTCTGCTATGTCTCCCATTGTGTGTCAAAAATGAATGTCTTTTCCATAGGTCTGAACAGATCCAGGACTAGCTAAGGTTGTGTCCAGAGAGCTAACCTGCAGGTTCGTTTGCGTTATGAGCAGACATATCCAGCTTGCTCCAGCCTGAGCTGCTCAGGCAGCAGCAGCAGCAGAGGGGCAGAGGCTCTCAGTTCTGCACAGACAAGGGAAGGCGATGAGGATCCTGTACCCTCACCCAGGCTGCTGATTCCGACTCAGCTCTGAGGTGATTGTCCTATCTTTATGGTTGGACAAGAAATCACGCTTAGGTATGCTGCCCAGTGCTGCTGCCATCACAAATGATTCTGGCACAGCTCTGTCTGGAAAGCACATCATCAGATGATAATGGTAATGATTTTTTAATCAGTAATTAAAGCCATTCTGATGATTTAGAGGGAATGCTTAATACAGGAAAAAAAAAAAACCCAAACAAAAACCATCAACCAGTATGTAAGTGACTTTCAGGTTAGTGTGCCAGAGGATGGGCAGAGAAAAGCTCTGAATAAATGGAATAAAGCTTCTTCACTGGGACTGGCATGGGCCTCATCCCACTTAAATGCTACACACTTTCCAGTTTTGCTGTCTTGCTTTCATTGTCAGTTTAAGCTTAAAAGTTCTTGGACTTACTTCGTTTAATGGGCTCTATAGGCTATTAATGAAGGATTTTGCTTGATGTACTCTGTAATCTTTATATTTCTAATCACGCTATTCTTACAAAGAAAGGAAGCAGAGCTTTTGTGGTAATAGAAAGTATTTACCTCCACAATTGCCTAATCAACAAAAGCCTATTGAAATTTACAGTATTCTTTTCAGTGAATTCTATGGCGTTTGGGTGTTTGTCTGTACTGAATACCTCAAGATTTTATAAAGGGCTTATTTCTAAAAGGTACATTTTGTTAAACATGTATTTTTACAAATAAGTAGATTATCAGTGTCCCCAGGATTATTTTTTTTTGTATGAACAAATAAATACTGAAGTAATTGATTAAAAGTAATTTTAACAGCATGAAAAATAACAGTCCTCAAAATGGAGCTCTTCAAAGCCTTGATCGTAGCTGTTATTGTATCTTTTGCTAAGGTATCAGCCTATTTGAACAAGCAGCACAAACATTTCCATCATCCAGACATAGATGTGTATGTGATAAGATTCCGATACTTCAGAGGGACTGGACTTTATATGTAATTAAAGTCACAGGATATCTGTATGACTTATAATACCAGAAGTATGGGACTTATAAATGCAATCTTTTAACAGATACTGGTTTTGCACTTTCATTCAAAGCCACTAGAGAACGTAAAAACAAACAGATGTGTGAAGAAAGAGTCTTAAATGCAAACCCATGAAAATCTGAATGCTGGTATTTAGACTGCGTTGAAATTTCAGCATCTGAAATACTATGTATATTAAATTTTGCATGACAATGAGCAAGGTTGCAAGTGAAGACAGAAGTTGGCTTTGGGCAACATTACTTTTATTTTTACAGCTCTGCAATGAAAGACTAATAGAGCAACTGATGATTCGATTTTGTGTGAATATTTAGTTTGATACTGCTCTTAATACACATTTAAATTAATTATGCTCATTATAATACTGATTTCCCATGAGTATGCCCTTTCTATCTCCTCAGTGCAGGTTTAATATCATAAAATGCCTATATTTATGAAGCATTTTTTTGGTGGTAGCAGTAGATGATGGATCAGATTTACAACAGTAAGAATACACTTTATGTCTGTCTACTCCTGTACGGCAAACTCAGCCTTGCCTTTATCTTCAATCCAGCAAAGCTTAAAATACTCTTCAAGTTTGAAGATCTGATCTGTAGAGGTCCACTCACCTGGGATTTGCTTGGAATAAGAAAAAGCAATACAGAAAATCGTAAGAATCCTACTCAGCTAGTAGCTAAGTTCCTAGTACTCAAGGATAAATAGAAAGTCTTGAAACGACCTCTTCAACTGGCAGCCCATGGGCCACTTGGAGTTTGAAAACCAAATAAAAGGGTCACCAAAGTAAAGTAGAGAGACCCCCAGCCCAACTGCACAAAGTGTAACAACATCTTGAACAGGAGCCACGAGCACCTTCCCTTCCACCTCACAGACAGGTGACAAAAGAGATGTGAGCATGTTTGTGCCCCTCTCTCTTTCTGCAAGACGTGCCACAGCTCTGTTTCTGGCCTGCCCACTCCAATGGTTTAGTCTCCACCTTATCACCTCCAAAAATTTTTGAAGACTCTTTCCTTTTAAGCCTGCATGGCTCAAAAGTAAAGAACAAATAACATGATGACCATTTCTTTTCTTTAAAAAATTGTTAGTTTGCATCACACTTTTTCTAAGCCTAATAGACACAGTTGGTATACTGCCATCTGCGTCTTGTCCCTGTCGCTTCTTGGACAAGCCATTTACATCCGTGCGGATTGCTCAAATATACCCTCCTCCAGACCCTTCAGCCCTTCTGTACCAGATCAGTTTTATAGCATCCCTGTACCACGATTAGCGCAAAGAAGTCAGAGAGGTGGTCCATGTCTAGCCCAATGAATATAGTAACACATAGCATTACAATTAAATTTGAAAACTGCTCCCATCTGAACAGGAAGAGTGAGGAGAAAAGGAGAAAGAGTCTTTTGCTCTTAGGAAATGGGCTGGCTGATGATAGATTGGTAATAACTACTTTCAGCAACACAAAGGCATGCAAGCTTTTGTCCACAGAATGCTAATTTGGAGACAAAGCTTGCTTCAACTGATGTGTGTTTAAGTTCAATGCAAAATATATGAAAAACTGGCTTAATTACAGGAGATTCATTGCAGAAAGCAGTCGTTCATGAAAATGGTTTGGCTGTTGAAAGAAACAACAGCCAGCAATTCGGTCTTGCATACAGACAACCTGACATAACTCTTGTTGATGCTGGAGGAGATTAGGTTAGCGTTTCAAATTCATGTTCTTCTTGCATAAATGACTTGTTAAACAAATGAAGAATCATTATGTGCATACATTAGATTAGTTGAGGTCTCCTTGGGTGGGAAGATTAAAACATGTGAAGTATGCCTAGTTGAACCAATTTAAATGAACTTTTATTTCCATGACTGTTCTGGTGCATCTTTTATATGCAACTCAAAAACAGTAGGAAAGAGGGATTTTTTTGCATGATTTCCTGAGATATCAAGTACATTCATTTTTCACTGAGCCATTACAGCTTTGACAAATGTCCTAGTCAGGATGGTCTGTAACATTCACACACACACACCCCCCCTAAAAAAAAAAAAGTCTTCTGTCTGCCAATCCAATGAGTATGTTTGACACTGAAGTGAGGTCTCTCAGCTAGGTCATATGCTGGAAGGTACCTTTGAGCTAAAGGGTCTCAAATGAAAGACAACTGACGGCCATCCTATCTCATTGACCTTTTTCTTTCTCTGCATGGTAGTGGTTCTCTATAGAGTGAAAGACCCATACTTCATTTCAGCCACAGTTGTATGCTGTGGCAGACTGTTACGTATTAAACTTTTGAAGTCATACATATTCAGGATGAGCCTATCCTACCTGTCTGGGAGCATATGACTTAATCAGCTTGAAGATTTAGTCTTTGATTTCGCTATACAGGGATACTTCAGAATGCCTATGTCTTAAACCATTAAATTCAAGCTCTGGGTACAAGCACCACAAATTCGTGTGCAACCCTTACATGTTATTATGCAGTCAGGCCACCCAGATTGGAGGTGCCATACTGTGGTTAACAATCTACTCGGTCCTTCTGATTTATGTTCTTCTGAAGAGATCATATACAAAGATGTAATTTAAAAATAATAAGCCCTCAGGGAAAATAAACAAACAATAAATCAAAAAACCCCTCCAGCAGGTACAACATTATAGCAGAAAATGTTCATACTTAGTTACAATGAAATTGTGCAATTTGCAGGCACATTCACTTCCTTCCTGCACTGATCTGGAGTTTGAGGGTAAAAGCTGAATCGAGGAAGGCAACAAGATTTTACTGCCTTTAAGAAAGACAGAGGGCAGTGGTTGTTGCCTCCTGCTAAGGCCTTGCGTCCTGACTCCCGACATGGTGCTAGCCAGTCACCTCTGTGACTGGTGATGGTGGTTTAACCAGGGAGATGAAAAAACATACAAACACCAAGCATCACTTCAGGTGTCAAGGCATGACACACTAAGGGGGTGTACTAGATCTAAAACAGCAAGGTCTAGTTACTTGACACACGTGGTGGGGAACGCAGCAGCAAGGCTGCCACATACATTACGCTGAAACAGCCTTCCCCTCTCTTCCTCACACACCAGCAAGGGGATGTCCATTTACTGAAGGAGTTTGTGCTGAATGTGTATCTGAACATAGGACAAATAACTGCTGTACTGTAGTTGCTTCAGCTGCTACCTCTTTTCTCCCCAATACTTTGTTTTCCTACTGCCAAGTTCCTTTTCCAGCTTATTCTCCTCCATAGCACAAGAGAAATTAAGCCAGAATTTCTCCAAAGTTTACTTCTCTCGGGTTCTCTTGCTAGCATCTTTGACTTCCCAGCTTGTCCTTCCCTTGCACCAGGGCTGTCTCAAGGCATGTGGGGATCCATCAGCATGTGCTTACAGAACCCAGGCAGGAGAAGCAGGCAGAGCACACCACTTCTCGTGGAAGAGCATTGGCTTAAGGCCGGTTCTCCTATTCTTAGAACCAATTAGTGACTTCTTTCAGACCTCACCTTTGGGAGAGGGAGAGCTAAAGGAAGCCTTTTAGGTGGAGTCAGCTTTCTTCAGACTCCTCTGCAGGTCTTTTTGGGAATGATGTGGCACCAAGAGAGTTCAGAGGACATCTGACTCATCCTGTTTTCAATTAATTACAATACTGTGTTGGGCTTTGGGCTAAAATTCACTTGTTGCTTTCTTTGTGGCTCTTCCTGCTTATTTGCTACTGGAAGGCATCATATAGAGGTCCCCTTTCTGCTACTTAGTTTGAATTAGTGAGTTTGTCCCTTCCCAGAGAAAACAAAACAAGCTTCCTGCTTTGAGAAAAATAGCTATTTTGGGGAGGAAGGCTGGTCCTTTCCCTTGATGTCTGACTGAGAGGATTAACGAGCAAGGAGATTACTTCAGACAGAACACACAAACTCCACAGCTGTCATAACAAGTAACTATTTTATTATTTCCCTCTTATTATTTTCGTGCCTTTTAAAATTACATCTATATGCATAATATCCTGGCAGAAATCCATACGAAATAAAGCTGATGCAATGCATTCTTTCTTTTTCCAAAAAGAGGAAGGGAACTAGCCAGAACAGGTCTTTATAGATATATTCGTATCAACTTGCCACACAAACATTTAAGATGTTGCAATGTCTTATAACTCCTATTACCCTCATTTCTTTCTCTTTTCCTAGACACCACAAAAAGCCACTTAACAATAAATCCAAACATCAGTAACACATGCTCCAATGCCCAAACAGTCATCTGCTGGTACACTTCTTTCCCCTCCAGTCTAGCTAAACGGGGGAAAAATTATCTGCAAATTATTCCAGGACTTAATTTGGCTTGTTTGTTAAACCACCTTTAGCTGAGCCTCTGTTTGCCTGGTGCTGAGGCATATATGGGTCTCCAGTAAAGGCTGCCGCTTTCACAGTTATTGTGCAACACATCTCTCGGAAATAAATCAATGGTGCTAAAAAGGCTAACTCCAACATACTGTCATTATCCAGCAGCGGGTGCTTATTGCTGAAATTTTTGCTTTGCCAGGAAGACGTGGAAAGGGAAACTGTCAGTGTCTTCACCTTAACTTTTTCCCCTCTGCCTTCAGGGAAGCATGACTGAGAGTAAAGCCACTGACTACAGGTATGATAACTGCGGTGACGTTCTTCGAGGGGGACGGGTTAACAACTATTTTCTCTGGTTCCCAGGTGCTGGTTCCCTCCTCCTGATTTGTGGACTGATCACCTCAGGTGAGGACTGTACATGAAACATCCCCAGCTTGGCAGGGAAGTCTTTGAAGACAGTTTTCCCACCAGTAGATGTGAGATCCTCAAAGGTGTGATGGGGAACAGCAGAGGTAATGGCCCCTGGTAAGAGGGTATCAGAGAGGTGGCATGGGGCTCAAGGCAATGCCATAGACTGTACAGACCAACGTAATGCTAAGTATACAAGGTATGGTCTCTTGCATGCAAGAGATTGGGATCTTCTAGTGAAGCTGTCAAGTGTGACCTGGAAAGGAGCGACAGAGGTGAGAAAAAGGGACTCGATAGAGAAAAAATGCGAAGGAAGACTTGCCTGTGATGGGGGAATAGGGAAAGCAGGCAATGATGGGAGGCAGGCACGACAGGAAGAAGGAGCACGATTATGTGTTTTGAGAAGACCCGATGAAAAGTACCGGGAATCATGGATTTAGTCTCCATGTGACAAGGATGAGATTGCGTATGAAACTGGGGCTCTGAGGGAGGTACTGAGACCATGACTTTGTGAGATGGATTTGGGTAACTGCCTTCTTGGATGATTTTTCTATAAAGGCAGCACATCCAACTGCTGGAGGTTAGCACTGTGCAAGGGGAAAACAGGAAAAGATCCATAACTGCTGCTCCCTCTTCCCCCGTAAGAGATTTCTCTCAGCTGGGATTGCTCCACACAACACAACTGAGGAGTAGATGTTCTGTTTTACACAAGCATTTTTGTTTTGAAGTTTTACTCCTGATCTGAGATACAAGATCTTACAGCTGATAATTGAACACTTCTCAGTGAGAAGGTGGACAAAATATGCTATTTCATGTCTTTCACAGTTACCTGACTAGCTATAGTCTGTCATCCTTGCCTTTTTCATCATGCAAATTCAAAGGGAATTATAAATAAAATTTAAAAGTGTTTAGCATTAAACGGATGAATGAGAATGCTTCTTAACACACCTGGGCTAAACTGTAGAACTCCTTGCTAGTGAACACCATTAAAAGCCAACTTCCAAAAGAGAGCAGGCTCTTTAAATGATAATGATAGCAGCCCCACTTACAATACCATGAACCCAAACTTCATGGTATAAACCAGAGAAGGTACAGATAGTTATAAAAAGAACTCCATTTGAGACCAGCCTAATCACAGCAATTCAGAAACTAGTTGCTTTTAGATTTTTTAAAAATATAGTTATAATGATAAAGGATTGAAAACTTATTTTCACTTGGAGTCATAATGAAAAGAAATAATTTTTTGAAAAAGTGTGTTAATGAGGATCTCTATAATATCCATCTTAGAACACCTACATTTAAAAATAACCAACTTAAAATCTTTAAAAATGTTTCAGAACTCTGAAATTTTACTTTAGACAATGTTTGTTCCAAAACAGCTTTGTTTAGACATGGTAATATTTGTGACCTTTTATTTCCAACATTATTTTTGACTCTGATATTTTTGGGACTGCTGCATGGTAGAAATGTCCACAAAAGGCTATTGAATAAAATGCTGATGCAAACTGCAGCTCAGAAAGTCCCTCTGCAGTCTAACAGACTGTTAGAGTGATTCTCATACAGCGATGCTCCTATTTCTTCCACGCTTTGACGAAACACCAGCTGCTGCCTATGGCTGGAAAAGAGGTTCGTTAGCTAGCCTATGATTCTGAGACATTTGGGCTTACATCACGTTATGTTTGAGATTTTTGGAAATATGTCACCTTTTGATCTAGAAAAATTACAAAAGCTTATCAACGGTGTTCAGCAGAAGCCCTGCCTGATGATTTGAAAAAATACTGTGAGTTAAAATAAAGCAGTACTTCATGATTATGTTAGCTAATTAGCTCATTAGTCACTAGCTTGCTAATACTACATAATATAAACAATATGACCTTACAATATTTTCTAATTTTACTGAAGTCATGAAAAGTTGGTACAATTTGACTTATTTTTATGAGGAAATTAAAAAAAAAAATCCGGAAGTGTTGAACATTATTTTTCATGAGAGCCATTACCAAAATAATACTCCGGGAAAAACACAGTGGGATCAGAACAGCTTTTTCAAGAGAAATTGAGTGAGAGGGGATGTTTTCTGCCCAGAAGTGCCCGGGGGTAGCTGCTAGCAGAGCGGGGGGGGTCTGCCCTCCTGGGGCAGGCGTGCTGTCCCGTGGGCGAGAGCTCGCCGGGACTGGGCACGAGGCACAGGGTGGTAAAGGGTCTGGAGACGAGTGGTGTGGGGCTGCAGAGCCGGCTGCTGCTCTTACTTAACCCGCAGTCACCTCTGCTCCCTCAGAGAGACGGGGGTTATCCCCACATTGCAGGCTGATGTATTTTGGGCCAAATTTTGACCATAGCCGTGCCAATACAATTTAAAAAAAAATAAAAAATGAGAGTACAAAGTTATACATGCTGTTTTATCTGTCTGCTTCCCCTGATCTTGGGGGAGGGAGGGGAGCAGCTCGCTAGTCAAACATTTACCCACGAGCAGAGGTTGGTAAACTTGTGTCACAAACAGTGTGCAAACAGGGACACCTGCCTTTCTGTAATGCAGGATGCTGAGGGTCAACCCCTCACTACGCTGCTCATTTAGTTCAGCTTCTCCGCTGTTCCTGCCCAACCTGACTCCCTCAGGTCTGACCCCAGGTCTTCTCTGACTTGTGCTGGTGAGCAGTATCAACTCATAATTGACGTGACTGGTTAAGGCTGCTGTGACTTTATTTAATGGCTCTTAGCAAGGGGGTGGAACCTTTTGTTTGCAGACAGCCGAACAGGCAGGACACGCATTCGCACATGCGATGCCATCCAAATGCAGAAAAGTTCATGCAGCTGTGGACAGGAAAGTAAAGAATGAATTTTTTGCATTTCTTGGTTTGAGAGATGCTGTAGGCCTTCTTTCACACTGCATCCATAACTCCATGTTACCTTGCAAAGAACCACCCCTGTTTTTCAGAAAACCTTGCTTCGCTTCAGCCACTTTCAAGCTTGGGATCATTTTCAGTTTATTTCTCTAAGCAGACTCTCTCCGCTTCATATGTTATGACCTCTTTCCAAACCCCTCACTTTTCCCTTTCTGTGCACATGTGTGAGAATATTTATCCCTCTGGTGACATCAATTCTTTCTACAATTGAAATTTCACCCCAAATTCCATTCTACTTAGTAAAACAGTTTTCCTAAAGTGCGAATGAGCTGGGCCAAGGTAACCAGAGCTTTCAATACTGCATAGTCTTTCCAGATTAGATGATGTTTCAGTCACAGCTCGCTCTTTCAGAACACTATTAAGAGGCTGTTTTGAGAAATGTAGAAAGAAATCTCTTCGTTTCAGAGAGGACTTCTTTCCCTGTTTTATTTTTTTTTTTGTTTTAACCAGAGTAATGACTTACTCTAATGAAAGAAGACGTTTCCTTCCTCCTGTGAAGGATCATGGAGAACCTGAGGCCCCTTTGTTTGTGATATGCGACCAAATTAACAGCAAAGAAATTAAGGGATCACTCTTGACTTGAGTGACTTTAGCAGCTGTTGGTGGAATTACAGTCCTCTCAGGACACTTGGCACCATGGAGGACTGGGGCGTCCGAGAGCTATTCCTCTCTTCCAGACCAGCGATGCTAAAGATTTTCATCTATGATCTACTACAGCTTTCCAGCATATTGCCTTAATCACAGGGCATATTCTTCTTCCCACTCTAATGTGTGACTAATCCTACTGACTTCATGAGAAAGCTGGAAAAGCCTATAGGTTACTGTGTAAATTAATTCAATACCACATGGTACTAATTGTACACTGTCTCGTTGTACTCTGCAGAAGCTAGAAGCAGCATTTGCTGTTGACATAGCCATAACAACACTGTGTTCATATTAGTAATTTACACTTATACAAAGCACATGAGGAAAATAGATAACAAAAATTATCTACAGATTTTTCAGATTACAGGAAATTCATGGCTGGCAGTAAAACCTGACTATTACTGCTGTCACTCAGAAGACTTTTTTTGTACTTGACAAAGGAAACAGCTCAGTGCTAGTAACATGGGGTTCAGCCTCACACACTATGGTTATAACACGCAAATATTAATTCAAGGATGAAAGTATTCATCTGAACAGGAACCATTTGCGAGAATGAGGAGGGTTGATGAGAATGCATTAATTATGAAGTAACAGGTCCATAAATTGAAAATCCATGGTCCTGCTTTTCATGAAGAACCTCATTTTTGTATCGATAATGACAGTACATTTCTATCTCCTTGTTGGACATGTCCGCTTTCTGACCCCTGTTTGCCCCAGCTGGGGGGGATAACAGGGTGGCATTGTGGACTGATAGTGACAGTGCCACATCAGGCAAGCACTTGCACAGCTCTGGCTCCAAACCCATGGATCTGCCTCATGTGGAAAAGTTGTAAGAATAATAATGTTTATAAGAATAATATAATAGTTATTAAAAAATATTTATAAAGAACCCAAGCATGCGATATTAGCATGCAGCACACTGAATATGAAGTCACTGTTGCCTTCACTGGACCTGGACTCTGAAAGTGAGTAGGGACAGAGTTTCAAATATCTAAGCACTTACCTCCCAACTCCTAGTTTTTTCAAGGCAATCTAGGTACCAATATCACTTTAAAATCTTTTTTCTAGTAGTCTCAATTGTTCTCAAAATTAACACGAACTTCAATGTTTGGTTCTTCCTGAGCAGGCATGGTGTGAAAGGTAGATAAAGAAAGGGAGCTTTCTATGGTGCCAAATTCAATCCCGTAAAAGTTTTGCCTCCTGTCTGTAGCTGGATTCAAGGATACATGAACATGAGCACATATGATCATCATTACATATATGCATATTATATGATTCAGAATACTGTCATGTTAGTATAGCTTGCAACATGAAATAAAATAAAAAAGTTCCCTATTGCTGTCCAGATACACTAAACCTATAGAGAAGCACAGAAAGCAAATGCATTTTCTGTTGCTTAAACCACAAGGTCCTGTTCAGCCATTAACACGTAAACTCTTTTTCAGCCCAAATTGGTAAACAACTGCATGATATTAATTGGGAAGGAACTCTGTCATACCGAAAGCTGCTCTGGCACCTGGGTTCTGTCCTGCCTTTGCCATAGAATTCCTGGATGGTTTTGGAGAAGCCATTTAATTTATTTGT
Source organism: Burhinus bistriatus (assembly GCA_013397275.1). Taxonomy (NCBI): domain Eukaryota; kingdom Metazoa; phylum Chordata; class Aves; order Charadriiformes; family Burhinidae; genus Burhinus; species Burhinus bistriatus. The sequence goes on along the minus strand of VYXH01001640.1, from coordinate 183,583 downwards.
GTTTTCCTCTGTAAAATGAAAATACATTTTTGCTTTCTCCTGTTGCTTCTGGCTTTTGTTTTTAAGCTGTAATCTCAGGGAAAGATACTCTCTTTAGATAGAAAGCTAAAAGCAAGTGCCTCATTCAATTTGGCTTTGTGGTGCAAGTGTAATTCAATTAATTAATGTAAGAAATCTGAACCTAGTATGGGTTATGCCCGGTATAAATATATAATTCCAGGGGCAACCTGGAATTCTGCATATTTCTCTGCTGACAGTTATCCTTACTCTGTTACATTGTGCATCTGCTTTTCCTCCCGGAGAAACGCATTCAAACACTTGCTCAGCCGATCGCAGTCATGCCCCTGTTCAGAAGCCGTTCTGCAGCTGTACCTTCACACAGACAGCTTGAGTCTCGGACTGACCAAAACCCCAGGGCAGAAGAGAATCTCCCTACCTCTGCTCGCTCAAAATGCAGCCTCTAAAGTATAGTTAAAACCACCAGGTTTCTGAACTACTGTAGCCTGAACCACTGGTGCGTATTACTTGGGCTCCCAGTTAGATCTACGAGCTGCACGGGCTTTGCAGCGACATCCCCAATAGACGCCCAAGGAATCAATCATCCTCCGCCGTGCCGCGGCACCCTGCCTCGACCCCTCTCCTCCGGCCCGGCTTTTGATGGCTGGCACCCTCAGCGCTGCACCCACCACGAAGCCACCCCGGCGCCTGCAAGCGATGCTGGGCGCCAACCTCTGCTCCTGCCTGCCAGCTCCCTGCGGCCGCGGCACCCCTGCCCGACGGCTGCTCCCCCGACTCCTCGGGAAACGCAGTGTTCAAAGGGAAAAGGGGCGCTTCCTAGACCTGGGGAAACTGGAAGCGCTGGGGCTGCCCCGGCAGGGAGAGAGCGCGCCCCAGGGGCAGCCCCCTTCAGTATCGCCGGCTCTGCAGGCACCGGCGGCGGCTCGATTTGGAAACGACGAGCAGCCACGAAGGAAGCGATGCTCGGTCCGCCCCGTCCCGTCGTGTCCCGCCGCCCCGCTCCCGGGAGGTGGCGGTGTTCCCCCACGGAACGCGCCCGCCCCGCTCCCAGGCCGGCAAAGGAGCCCGTTTAATCTCGCTCTCGCCCGCTTTCCGCAGATTTACGGGCACGGGATTTCTCGTGCGTGAAAGGCACAGTTGTGAGTGACCTGCAAAAACCCGGGTGGGCTTGCCGGCGGGAAAGCTGCTGCAACACACCCCGGAAACTGGGATTACGGATCACAGCCGCGATTCAGGCGTATTTGTACCCGTGTATACGCTTGTATGTATATAGACATATATAAATGCATGTGAATATAAACATATATATCAAGCCTTGAGGCAGAGGATCTAAGAATCCGGGCAGAGAGAAGCTTTTAGCCGCGATGCCATCTACATTTTGCTCGTGCGCTTGGGAGAGGAGGGGGGAAAGAGGCGAGGATGCGTGCCGGCTGTCCGTCTGCGCGCCTATACCCGCACACGCTCACAGGCAGTGGCTAAAATCCCTTTAAATCCTCCCTCCCCAGCGGACAGGTGCGGGATTCAGGCCTCGTTGGCCAGAGCAGCTCGCAGAGGTGCTGCAGCACGGAGGGTCCGTAGAGCATCCCCGCACCTGCAGCGCTCCTTTTCGACGGACCGCCCAGCCCGGCCGGTCCTCACGGCCCCGCCGCGAGTTTCTCTTCCCCGATCACCCGCTCCGGCGCCTTCTCAAAAGCCTCCTGCCCCTCCCCCGCGGGGACAGGAGCACCTCC
>VYXH01001640.1:158267-181493 GCA_013397275.1 Burhinus bistriatus | reverse complement strand
TCCCTCCCGCTCCCCCCCCTTCCCCGGGCCGGCGGGCCCCGGGCAGCCCCCCGGCACGGCGCGGAGCCCCCGCCGGGGCGCAGCTGGTGTAGAGCGGGGCCGGCCCGCCCCGTCGCGCCGCGGTGAGGCCGGCAGGTTTCCCCTTCCCTGCGGGTGGCACTTGAAAGCAAAGCGCTTAACACGTTCCCGTCCCGCCGCAAGCATCGGTAGCGAACGCCGGAGAAAAAGTGCGGGGAGAGACTGACTTCGCGGGCTATGGACCGGGACAGGGAGGAAGGAGATGGGTACGCGACTGATTAACGTAATGAGTCAGAGATCTTGACAAAACGAGGCCCTCTGTGCTCACAGACGTAGCTGACCCTCGTAATAAAACGTGGTGAACTGTACGGCCCCACGCTGGGAGGGGTGACTGCGAACAGAATTGTGCTTTGGAAATCGCTCAGACCTCACGCTTCTCAGGATTTTCATAGGACTTTTCTGCTCCAGAGCTCCAAGGATGCTCTCCCCTAGACATTGGTGTGATTGTTATCAGATGCGATAACACAGATAAGGAAGATGTCCAAACCATTCTCTGAACGTACATGCATTGTACTGAGTGCTTGACTTCACACCGCTTATTTGCATCAGCACATTTCTGTGATCAGTTTGTTCCAGGTGAGCAAAGAGGTGCATGTCCGGCACTGCCTGCTGGATGGCTGATCACTGATTACTAGGACCTAGCTTTTTCACTGTCTCATCAATGAAATCAGAAGGGATCCTTGGTAAGGCAGAAAAAATCCCTCCTAGTGAGCAGGAAGGAGATAGACTGGCGGTGATTGCTCCTGCTGCCTCATCATGGACACACGCTTAGTGTATCTGCTCACCACGTGCAGAGCACCTCCCACTACTTCCAAGAGTGATAATGGCAGAATTGGAGAAGAAGCAGCAAGTTGCACCCTGACAGAAAGATGCAAAACCCCAGGCATTCTTGTCTGAGGAGTTCCCATGTTTCCATGCCACAAGCAATGGGAACAAGTGCCGACTCGGGCAGGGAACAGTAGCAGAGGTAGACCACACATTCTTTCAAAGTATCTCTGATCATTATCAGTGGGGAGGAAGAGGAGGGAAAGGGGTGTCACTGGACTTGGAGATGGTCATAGGTCTGCGTAACTGGTATTCCTTTTTTTCAAGTTATGTACTGTCAACTCTTACCAGGCATATAGTGGAATAGAGGAAGAAGATCAAGTAAGCTGTTAATGGGCACTTTTTGTGGGTAGTATGTATTACTTCATGGCCAGAAAGAGTATTTTCAGCATCCTTTATTGACAGAGAGCCTTTTAGCATCATATTCAGAAAAAGAGCTTAGAATAGGAGTTACATTGTCACTGGAAAAAACTGGACAAGGGGAAATGAAAGCAAGAGCTCAGATTTCACGTTTGAGGTAAAACAGGACCAATTTTGTTCAGTAACTTTACTTTTCAGCTAGGCCTCTTCTAATTGCTGAAATTAACAGCGTGTTGTGCAGAAAACTTTGCTCTCAGGGTGATAAGACCCATGTTTATAGTTTGTAGTTGATGCCAAGGAACGGCATGCAGAAAGGCTCTTGCTTAGACTTATTGCTCTAACAACCAAGGTCAGCCAACTTTGTTTCTTGCCCTGTTGGAGGGTCGGAAGCAGGAAAGTGTAGAGGGGTCACCCCTGAGGGGAGGAGCGGACAGGACAGGTGACCCAAAACTGACCAACAGGGTATTCCATCCCATCTGCCTCATGCTCAGCATAAAAGCTGAGGGATCAAAGGGTCAGCTCTCTTTCTTCAATGGCCGGTGTCCGAGGAGGACTCTGTCTCTGCATCTGCCTTTGATCCCGATCCTGAATCCGGATCCAGAATCCAGTTCCCGTCTGTCACTGAGTCCAGCTTGGGACTTCCCCAGTGCCTGCTGGTGACGTGATTTGTCATTCTGGGAGCTTGATATGGTTTTGTATATATTTCATTATTTTCTTTTTATTATTTTATTATTAATATTTCATTAAAGTAGTTTAGTTCCTTCTAAACTCATAAGTCTCTCTCTTTCTCTCTCTCCTGCCTCCCTTTGAAGTGGGGCAGGAGAGAGAGCATCTGTCATTCCACCTGATTGGGCCAATCTGGCCCAAATCATGACACATGTCAAAGTCACTTCCTTCTGAAGTATAGCATGTTTAGTCATACACAGAGCGGGAGGAACAAGGCTTTAAAACTTGGCCATTCTCAAAGACTTTTACCTCTGGGTATGTGCATAGTGTGCAGGAGCCTCTCTCTCTGTGCTTGCCCTTTGTTCCACCAAAGCCATCAGAAGAGTTTAATGTAAGCCTGGACACAATGAGTATTTAGCCCTTTGAATACACCTGTATTTAGCCTTTTGAATACACCTGTGCCTGGCTGAGGAAGGGACAGGGAAGATGGGGAACAAAAATCCAGGCTGCTAGGAGATCCACTCTGTACCTTGTGTCACAGCCTGGTTTGTATCATCCTCGCTGTCAGAAGGGTCTTTGGTGTATTAAAAATGAGTATCTCAAAAAAGCCTTAAAAATACATGTCTGTGTAAATCTAGTGTTATATACAAGTGTTTCTTATTAAAGACAGAAGAATTATTATGCCTGATTAAATCAACCTTTTGGTAGGTGCAGATAAAAACTCGGGCTGCAGAGAGGACTGGCAGAAAGCCCTGGGAGTTAGCCTGTTTGAGACAGGCCTCATTAAGCAGAACCTCAAAGTAGGGGAATGATAGTTAAATGCACATCTTTGCGAAGTCATAACAATGTTATTGCTCAAGGACATAGGCAATATGAAGTAAAACTTTACAATAATGCTTTCAGATGGTGAGGGACATTTTAAGTATAATAATGCATGAGACCCTTTCTTCAAATAATTTCAGATAATGAAGGAATGTGTAGTCAAGATTCTGCTGAAAAGATATTTGTAAAGTTGCAGACCAGTAATTCCTTTTTGTGGGTAGTAGTGTAGCGCATGTAGGAAAGGGAAATCCATAGCTTTGAGGCATGTACATTTTAAATGGATGCCTCAACATCAGGTTGGGTTCAGAATCACAACCTCCATCTCAAATCAGATTTCGGCTTGTCTCTTTTCTGCAAAGCACTAGGAATAGGAAAGTTCCCAGGGCTGTAACTAGAAATTGATGGGCTGAAGACTTGAGCAAGACTCAAGACTTGCTGAGAATTTTAGGGTGAAGATAGTATATCAAAGACTGTCCTAGGAATACTGGTCAGTGAGGTCACTCCGATGCAGTTTTATCTATCTATCTATCTATCTATCTATCTATCTATCTATCTATCTATCTGTCTTGGTAGCAAACCCAGAGTTTCACGTAGCAGGTTCACTTCCACAGTCTCTCCATGAGCCCTGAACTACAGTGTAGTTAATAAACAGAGCTGAGAGATGGGATTTTGTGGCTTGGCACTTTGTAAAGATGGCTATTGCATTTGGTTTGCATGGCAAGGTTTTGGTAGTGGGGGGGCTACAGGGGTGGCTTCTGTGAGAAGCTGCTAGAAGCTTCCCCTATGTCCGATAGAGCCAATGCTGTCAGCTCCAAGACAGACCTACTGCTGGCTGAGGCTGAGCCAACCAGCGATGGTGGTGGCGGCTCTGGGATAACATATTTAAGAAGGGGAAAAAAATTGTGCAATTTGAGACAGAGGGAGGATTGAGAATATGTGAGAGAAACAACTCTGCAGACACCAAGGTCAGTGATGAAGGAGGGCGGAGGAGGTGCTCCCGACGCTGGAGCAGAGATTCCCCTGCAGCCTGTGGCAAAGACCCAGGCTGTCCCCCTGCAGCCCGTGGAGGTCCACAGAGGAGCAGATATCCACCTGCCGCCCATGGAGGACCCCACAGTGGAGCAGGCTTTGACTCCATGGGAAGCCTGTGCTGGAGCAGGCTTCTGGCAGGACCTGTGGCCCTGTGGAGAGAGAGAAGCTCACGCTGGAGCAGGTTTTCTGGCAGGACTTGTGGCCCTGTGGGGGACCCATGCTGGAGCAGTCTGTTCCTGAAGGACTGCACCCCGTGGAAGGGACCCACACTGGAGCAGTTCATGAAGAACTGCAGCCCGTGGGAAGGACTCATGTTGGAGAAGTTTGTGGAGAACTGTCTCCCATGGGAGGGACCCCAAGCTGGAGCAGGGGAAGAGTGTAAGGATTCCTCCCCCTGAGGAGGAAGGAGCAGCAGAGACAATGTGTGATGAACTGCCCACAATCCCCATTCCCTGTCCCCCTGCACCGCTCAGGGGGAGGAGGTAGAGAAAAATCAGGGGTGAAGTTGAGCCCGGGAAGAAGGGAGGGGGGTGGGGAAGGTGTTTGAAGATTTGGGTTTTATTTCTTATTAACCTACTCTTATTTCTAATGGGCAATAAATTAAACTAATTTCCCTGAGTCGAGTCTTTTGCCTGTGATGGCAATTGCTGAGTGATCTCCCTGTCCTTATCTCGACCCACAAGCCTTTCGTTACATTTTCTCTTCTCTGTCCAGCTGAGGAGGGGGAGTGATAAAGCAGCTTTGGTGGGCACTGGGTGTCCAGCCAGGGTCAACCCACCACACCTGTATACTACTTTCTTCTAAGGAGCACAGCAAGAAGGGGCCTGGAAGCAGACTGTGCTCTCCTTCAGCCTTGCTGGTGGAAGTACTCCCTCTCCTCGCATTCTGTTACTACTTAAGAACCTGTGCTGCATCCATGTATCCTGAGCAGAGTGAGGAGCAGAAGTTACGCAAGAGAGGGGAAGGAGGGCATTATCTCAGTAATCCCAGAGCCATTTGCATCATAGCCTTTAACCTGTTCTGAAGTCCTCCAAAAACACATCCTCTTTTCCCCCCTCAAGGACATCCTTAAGGTGATATAATGATAGTTTTTTGGTAGCAGCATTGTGAAAGCTATTTTAAATCACATATACCATACTAACGGGCTGCATGACCCGGCCTCAAGTTTGGCTGGTGTTTGGGCAGAGCAAACCTGTGCATGTCCAGAACAGACTAAATGTGGGCCTTATCTCTTGGTTCCTTAGTAACGTTAGCTTTCATCTGTGCAATATGGTCCTGGGCAACAGAAGATGAGATCTTACAGCTCTTTACTATGTCAGACTAGTCCACTACACTCACCATGCAATGTAAGGAATGTGTAGCATGGAAAATGCAATTTAAGAATTTACAGGCAAGTCTGTTAATTAATATTAATATTTCAGTGGCCAGAAGAGCCCACTGTGGTCGCATTGGTTGATATTTTATCTAATGTAACTCAGATAATTTCTCTATCTCTTGTTTCTTCTTTAAGCCATTTACCCAAAGTCACACTAATTGAGATCAGCGTGTCTCCGTTTCCTTAGTTTCAGTGCAGTGTTTTATTGAAAACGTGTCTTTCTTCCCTGAAGTAAATAAAACCTCCATTGTTCAATGGATAGGAATTTTAAGTATGATTTTTATATAATGATACTACATAACCCTGGGACTTAGGCTACAGAATTCAGATGATGACAAATACACACAATCTAGAATTGTAAATTTCAACACTTTTTTCATATAACTTCAGGATTTGTAAAAATGTTTAGCATTGGCCTACGTTCTTTTGAAAATTCTGCTCCCAGTCTTCATAGACAATGAAAATAGTTGTGTGGGTTTTTGCCACAGGAGCCCAAGAGCTAGCCAGTTGAAGAAAAGGTTAGGGTAAATGGTTGTAGCTAATGAGAAGAAATGCAGAGGCGAGGGTGTGGAGCAGTTGGTAGGAGGGAGGTGGTAGTGAAGGAAAGATGCAGGATGTGAGAGGCATGGGTAGGACTGGGATGTGCCTTAGTAAAATGGAGTGAAAGACAAAACCAACTCAGTTTGGGTGTCTAGTACAAGCCAGCATCAGAGAGGTTAGATGCGAGGTAGATCGCTCGTCTGATGTAGCAGGGCTTTTCCTTCACTCTTACAGGTGTTTAGCTGTGAGGGAACCAGGTGCTGACTTGGGGAAATGACATTTGTCCTGACTTCTGGCACAAAATCTGCATGCACATCATTTAAAGCAATACGGTTACAGTTGACTGGTTTGTGCTCTACAGTAGCCATGTGAGGACTGGTTTTTGGAAGTGAGGGACGCCAGTGCCAACAGCCCTAATGGCCTGGAGGGCTGCTGTGAATTCTGGGGTGATAGGAATACGTGACATGCTTGTTACAGTTTGGGTTCCTAAAATTAATTTAATGCTTTAACAAATTTGCTACTAACATTTTTGCCTCATTTTCTAGCATGTGGATAATAATAATAATGTGTTAATAACTCATGTACAAGGCTGATCTCCAGTCAATTATCTTTGTGGAAAGTAGGAGTTTCTGTGTTGAGCTTTTTCCTTCTTCACATTGAAGAAGCAGTCGTAGACATGTGCATTACTTCTGTATTAGTGACCCAGGTCACCTGTGTCTCCTTGCTAAGGTGTGACAGTGACTCTGCAGATAAGGGTTATGTGCGGGGTGGCATATACTAAATTGGTTAGTTGAAAATAAGTACTTTAGGTTCCAGGGTCTCCGAGTTCTTCTGCACTTGTGAAAAATAAAATGTATCTTCAAAGTTTAATAAATGTAGTTATGAATGACAGCTTTTGTGTTTATATAACAGGTCTGAAGGGCATCATGGTTTGGGGATATAGATTTGAACTTCCTAATCTGGCAGGGCTACTAAGCAGATTCATTAGTGTTTGTTAAGGACTGTATTAACCGAATGATCCTTGAAAAAACTAACAATTTTGCATTTTCTGAGTTGGAGCTACACATTGAATGAGAAGAATGAAAGGTGTTCTGAAAAACTACTGCTGTACTGCATGACATAAGGGTCTAGAGGAAGTTAGTATGTGATATAAGTAAACACTGTAGTAAGGGGAACACTTAAGTTCATAAAATTTTCATTTTCTAACTCTTGAATATTTTGATTCTGCAAGTTTAATTCATGGTCATTGGTTTGGCTTGCCAAATCCACTAGCTCAACAGAGGGGAGGTTGCTGCAGCTCTGTGCCCTCAGGTGCAACCAGTAGTGAGGCTAGGCTTGCATTCCCAATAGTTGTGCATGCAAACACCTGTATAGAACCTACACCTAAACAGACAAACACAGGCGGCCACACAGACCAGCACAGACTCATACTGAGCACTCACAGAAGCACAAACAGCACCAACAGCCTCATCCTGTTCCCCTCTCTGGCTGTTCAGGATGAAGGTCTGCTAGTGGGAATATATATATAAAAATATACACCATGTGGCTCTCTTCAGTGACCAGCTGGGATAGACCACTCAGTCTGCCCAGCAGCTGCTCCCCGCATCCCAGCTGTTGGCACCTGGACATACAAGCCCTGAGACTGCAGCACCACTCCAGCTGCTGATATGTACCCACTTACAGACACCAACACACACAGGGGGGCACACACTAAGGCCCCCTAGGAACTGTCCTTAGACTCTCAGTCTACCCAGTAGCTGTCCCAGATCCCGCCCTTTCCCTGCTTGTGGTTCCTCCCTTAAGCATCCCGTCACATGTTTTGTGCAATCTCAAAATGCTCCTCCCCTGCATCCCATATTGTGTCCCATATCCCTAGGCGGTGGCACCCCTCAGTCTGTGAGGTGCTCCAGGAAGCTACTCCCCTAGACCCATGGTGCTGGGTGTCATGCCTGGCCCATGAGGCTGAGGCTCCCCTGTGACAGCCCAAGGTCAGTCTATGGAGGGATCTCATTTCTCCGATGGCATTACTGGCGTTCCCCTACCTGTCCTTGTGCCCTGGTGCTCCTTCCTGTGTGGGGAGATGGGTCTTTGATGGGCTGATGGCTACTGTGGTGGCCCCTGGACTAGCCAGGGCAGAGCATTATTTGGGTTCTCCCACCTGCTGCTGTCTCTCTGTGCTCCTGTGATATGTGTGCAAACACATATCACATGACTTAAAAGTCATCTTTGGTAATCTCACTACTAAATACTGATTTCTCTGATATGCCAGAAAGACAGCATTAGACATATGCAAAGGATGCACCTGTTGGAGAAATACCATCCACAAAGAGACCGACTCCTCTGCTCAGGGGAAAATGTTTCTGTGGCTTTTGCTGAAGGGAGGGCATCCAAATAGGCAATTTAAAGAAAACTATGTACTTTTAGGAAATCCTCAGAATGCACTAGTAAAGTACTTGTTATGGGGCTCACAGGTTCCACAAGGCATTTTGGGATAAACAGAAGACTCTGAGGAGCCGTCATAAATTGTCCTGTAACAAATATCACTTCTAAATCACAATTTAATGCCATTTTGCTAGCACTGAAAATAGAGCATTACGTGACAGTACGCAATTGACAGCCATTATTTGTTTAATGAAATTGAATAATACTATATTGCAGAATAAAGAGGTGAATTTGATTCTTGGAGTGGAAGAACACTAGTGAAATTGCTACAGAGTGGGCACGGTGATGCCTAGCTTTTTTGATTTCTCCATGTGATTTTATTTTGAGAGATAAATTCCTTTCAGAGTTAAGAGGAGAGGGAAAATGTTGATTATATTTTTGAGAATTTTCCAATGTGTGTTTTGGTTCATTTTAGAAACAGTTAAAAGCTGCAGAATTTAAAATCTGATAAGCTCTACTTATTTTCAAATGAGGAAATAGTCTCAATTTCCTCCTGTGTGAAGTGTGAGCTTATAATTCTTCCCATAAAACCAACTCTGGGATCTTGTTGCCTGATGTATTTGTCAAACTTAACATTTCATTGCCTCTACCTGGTTACATTTCCAAAACCTTTTCCTGGGCATCTGTGTTGGTTTGGGCTGGCATAGAATTAATTTTCTTCACAGTAGCTCGTATGGGGCTATGTTTTGGATTTGTGCTGAAAACAATGTGATAATAAATACAGGGATGTTTTAGTTATTGCTGAGCAGTGCTTTCACAGAGTAAAGGCCTTTTCTGCCTCTCACACCACCCCACCAGCGAGTAGGCTGGGGGTGCACAAGAGGCTGGGAGGGGACACAGCCTGGACAGCTGACCCCAACTGACCAAAGGGCTGTTCCGTACCATATGACGTGATGCTCAGTATATAAAGCTGGGAGAAGAAGAAGGAAGGGGGGATGTTTGGAGTGATGGTGTTTGTCTTCCCAAGTAACCATTATGTGTGATAGAGCCCTGCTCTCCTGGAGACGGCTGAACACCTGCCTGCCAATGGGAAGCAGTGAATGAATTCCTTGATTTGCTTTGCTTGCATGTTTGGCTTTTGCTCTACCTATTAAACTGACTTTATCTCAACCTACGAGTTTTCTCGCTTTTACCCTTCCGATTCTTTCCCTCATTCCACTGGGATGGGGTGAGTGAGTGAGTGGCTCTGTGGTGCTTAGTTGCCAGCTGGGCTTAAACTGTGACAGCATCCTTTATGGATCTTTTTTTAGGACTGGATTATTTATTCCATCCTTCAAACTCATATCCTGTTGTAACTTCTTGTTTCTCATTTCCTCTGCAGCACTTAGAAGAAGTGCTAAGAAAGAGGTACATTTGATCTACCATGGGGAAATCTTCTGTTCAATGTAACTCTATGATACAATTGCCATCATTCATGTTCCCATATCAATACTCTTAATTTGAAATAATGGGAAGTTTTAAATATATTGATAGTTATATTCCTAATTTTTCTTACATATAAAAATTTAAAATGTCAAAGATCATGCATACCTTGGTCAACAGCAGCTGTCCAAGCACAGTTTGATCTCCACATTGTGTGTTTATAAGGTCATTCTCACACATCACGAACCTCGTTGCACCAGTGGTTCAGACTTGAATGTATCATCATAGTGTACATGTTCACCTGGTTCTCCATGTCTCCATCAATTCTATTCTTCAGCTGCCTCACAAGGGAGAAGATGGGAGTCTATTGCAAAGAGAAAAGCTAACCTGTCTCTCAGTACTTATGCAAATGCTCAAGATGGTGCCAGTGTCCTAGATCACAGATATCACAGAATGGCTGAGGTGAGGAGGTCCCTCTGGAGATCATCTAGTCCAACAGCCTACTCAGAGCAAGGTCATCTACAGCAGATTACTCAGGCTGTCCTATCAGGTTTTGAATAACTCCAAGGATGGAGAATCCACCACCTTTCTGGGCAACCTCTTCCAGTGCTCAACCACACACAGAGTAATGAAGTTTTTTCTTATGTTTAAATGGGATTTCCTGCATTTCAGGTTGTGCCCATTGCTGGCTCCATCCTCTTTACACTGTCCCATCAGGTACTTGTACACATTGATAAGATCCTCCTGAGCCTTCTCTTCTCCAGGCTGAACAGTACCAGCTCTCTCAGCTGTTCCTCATATGTCAGATGCTCCAGTCCCTTAATCATCTTTGCAGCCCTTTGCTTGACTCTCTCCAGTATGTCCATGTCTCTCTTGTACCGGGGAGCACAGAACTGGACCCAGATGTGCCTCACCCATGCTGAGCAGAGGGGAAGGATCACCTCCCTCAACCTACTGACAATGCTTTTCCTAATGCAGCCAGAAGGCTGTTGGCCTTCTTTGCTGTGAGGGCACACTGCAAGATCATGGTCAACCTCCTCTTTGCCAGGACCCCCAGGACCTGCTCTGCCAAGGTGCTTTCCAGCCACTCAGCTCCCAGCCTGTACTGGTGCAAGGGGTTCTTCCTCCCCATGGGCAGGACTTGGCATTTGCCTTTGCTGAACTTCATGAGATTCCAGTTGGCCCATTTCTCCAGCCTGTTGAGCTCCCTCCAAATGGCAGCACAGCCCTCTGGTGTATCAGCCACTCCTCCCAGTTTTGTATCATCTGCAGACTTCTTGAGAGTGCGCACTGCTCCATTGTCCAGGCCGTTAATGAAGATGTTAACCAGCACTGGCCCCAGTATTGACCCCTGAGATAAACTACTAATGACGGAGTGGTCTCCAGCTGGACTTTGTGTTGGTGGTCACAACCCTTTGAGACCAGCCATTCAGCCAGTTTTCAGTCCAGCTCACTGTCTGCTTATCTAGTCCATACTTCATTAGTTTGTGAGGATGTTATGGGATACAGTGTTGAAAACCTTGCTAGAGAGAAGTGAAACAAAATCCACTACTATCCTCTCATCCACCAGGCTGGTCAGTTCACTGTAGAAGGCTATCAGGTTGTCAGGCATGATTTTCCCTTTGTAACAATCTATGCTGACTACTCCCGATCACCTCCTTGTCCTTGATGTGTCTGGCAATGGTTTCCAGAAAGATTTGATCCATCACTTTCCTAGGGACCAAGCTGAGACTGACTAGCCTGTCATTGCCCAGATCCTCCTTCTTGCCTTTCCTGAAGACAAGAATGATGTTTGCTTTCTTCCAGTCGTCCAGAATCTCCCTTGATCACCATGATCTTTCAAAGATAATCAAGAATGACCTCACAGTGATACCAGCCAGCTCCCTCAGCACTCATGGGTACGTCCCATCAGGGCCCGTAGACTTGTGTATGTCCAGTTTGCTTAAATGTTCCCTAACTTGATCCTCCTCCACCGAGGATAAGTATTACTTTTTTCAGACTTTCTCAAGGGGCTCAGGCCTGGGATTGCTGAAGGGCAGTTTTATCTGTAAAAACTGACGTGAAGAAGGCATTGACTATCTTGGTCTTTTCCTTGGCCTTTGTCACCAGGTCTTCTGCCCAGTTAAGGCATTAGTTCTGATAAGCCCTAATCCTGACCCATAAGCTCTCAGCTGGTTCCTCATCCATCCCTAGGCAGAGCTCTGCATTCCTGCTGCTCTCTCGCCTCCTTGCTGCCCCAGCCTGTCCTTCCAAAAGAGTCTGTAGCCGTCTATTGGAGCTCTCCTGTCATGTGAGCTATACCACCTTTTCCCTGTGATCCCAATGAGATTGTAACCCTGCAACAGCATGCCTCCACATGCCACGTGCTTTAGTGTACAGGCACTTCAGAGAGGCATCCAGTCATGTGGGTTTTCCAGAAGAGGTGTTAGAATTTCACCCACCTTGCTGTTATGTAGGCACTTGCTTGTTTATGTGGATACCTTTGGGCTGGTCTCCCTTCTGACCTGTTTTGTTAATTATCTCCTGTTCACATCATCCTACTCACTTGCTTGTTGCCCCAGTCCACCACTTCCTCACTCAATTGTTGGTCATCCGCTTCCTCCCCATCATTCCTAGTTCAAAGCTCTCCTCACAGGCTGGGCAGCCTGTGTGCCTTTGCCCCACTGCAGGGGGATTCCCATCTCTTCCTAGCTGTTCTTCATCCTCAAGGGGGTCCCATCATTATATCATCCTTAGAGCCATGCAGTCACGCATGTCTAGTATGCTCCAGGTCTCCCCTGGCTGCTGTGGTGCAGGGAACAAAACTGTAGAGAGCTAATAAAAACACAATATGAGCTACACCTTCCTGCCTTTCTAACATTTCATGGCTTAGAGAAAGAAAAATAGGATGCCAAGTCTGAATAATTCTTTCCTATTGATATTCTCAATATTGAGATATGAATCTCAAATTTTTGAAATTTAGGTAGACCACATATGGCAGCTTGCTCTCAAGGCAAAATCATGATCTTCAGCCCTCAGGAAAGCCAGCTGTAAGCTTCCAAAGTTGGAAAATGGAAAATGGCTACTGGAAAATGGAAAGAGAGGAGGAGACAGGATTTGATTTAAACAACTGATTAACTTACCCTAGGAGCAGGTCCCCTGTACCACTAAGCATATTTATCTTTGTTGACACCTCTTTTAGTCAGATTTAGTCAGATTCTCAGCTTTGTCTTTTGGCATGCAACAGTGAAGTTGTTCTTTTTATCGAAGGCAGGGGGAAGTCCAAAAAGCATAAGCAGGAAGCAGCAGTGACTTCAGTCACAGTTATTCATACATCTTTTCATAGAGAATTTTCAATGTCTCACTTCTCAGAATGGGCCTTACTTGGGGTATTACTCCTCCCTGTGCTGGGCAAGATTAGAGTATCTGTTATTCCAATCTTAAGTTTATGCAACTTAAGAAAAAAATATATGCTGACTTACTTTAAAAAGCCCCCCAGTGAAAACAGTTTAACCACAAGAGCTGGAAAGCATCATGTTAAAATTAAATCTGCAAGTTCCCTCTGGATATCAAAGGTATTTTTGTTTTTTGATGGCAGGAACTGTTGCCTCCTTAAGTTGTAAGAGCAATATTTTGTTAAATTTCAAGAAGACAACTTAAAATCTAAGGACTGGCAAGGCTTTGGCAAATTTTCTTTCCCTTTTTGATAGTGACCTCCTGGTGTTACATGTATTGCAAAAGTCATGGTGCACGAAAAAGGATTGCTGCTTCTTTGTGTTATGATGTTCCTACTTTATTGCTTTTTTGCTGCTGGTTGCTCACAAGGGGTGAATACACTGAGACAAGATGAAAGTGCTGAAAAAAGTGTGCAGCTGAAGCTGACAGATGACAGCGCTGTGTCAGCCACTTGCCTGAATCAGAGAGGTACGCGTTTCCTTCTGAGGAGTTAATTTGCAGCTGAGATATACTTTAAGGGTTAGGTAGATTTAAATATTAGGGGTTCAGCATCCTAATGGATCAACCTGGTATCGTTTCCCATAAAGGGATACATTGGCTTTTATGAGCATTCAGTGGGAGTTTAATTCTCTGTGTTCTTCTGGAAGGACCTCTGAATGTCTTTAGTGAGCTTCGTTCAGGTTAGTGAGTTCAATCTTTCTTGTCTTCAGTCCCTTTAGATACTCCCTTAGTTTCAATACAGTTTACTTAGGAGTGGTAATTTGCCTTAAATGAACTCAAATATCATCCTGTCATGGACAAAAATATTAAATATCACGAGGATCTTGGTCAGTGGGATATCAGCGTAGTTTAGGCTCTGAGGTTCAAAATTATGAACCTGTCACCTAGATTTTCACCTTCAAAGTTGCTCAGAAACTTCTTGCCTATGCTTAGATGAACTTCAGTCTCCACAAAAGGAGAATGATGATTTTTTTGGTAAGGGTATGTGCTTTTGAGAGATTTCTGAGCTCTTGGGAGATTTTTGGTCCTGCTGCAAAGACAGTGTATTTTGTATTAAGTGATAAATAGAATATGTTTCTTTTTAGGGGGAAGAGAAGGTCTTTCTCTATGATCTAATTGTTAGATTGTAGATTTATGTGCTTGCTTTGCTCTTCTTCATCCACTGAATCTTGAATTTTCTCTGATTGATCAGACAAATTCAGAGGTTTTCACAGGATAAAGGAAGGATTCGAACCCATGTCTGTCATCATCCAGAATAACTAACTGTTGTCTAAAATCAATCTCTTTCAGCTTTATTTTCAAAGACAAAACTGTCCTTTTCTAAAAAGGGGTCAGGAGAAGGATCAAGTGGAGGGCAATACCTTTTGTTATCTCTGAGGCACCGAGAAGGGCAGGATGTCAGACCTCACCTTTGTCCTTGCCATACCATGTCGGCTAACTTAGGGGGTCACACCTTGGCAGGCAGAGTTTGATGGATCTCATTCAGAACTGCCTAAATCTGCTTGTTTGGTGCACAAGGAAACAAGAACCCTGGATTCTTGTGTTCTTGATTTGAAAGCTAGAGCAGCTGGTCAGCTAAGGACACAGTGGTCAATGCTGTGATAGTTATGTCGGTGTTTTAGAGTTTTATGTATGTATGTGTCTTGCCTCTAAAACAGTCTTTTTGAAATTGAGTAAGTCCTAAAGACAGTATTTTAATTTTAAATCTTAATCAAGGAGTTGTCATCTCTTTTTCTTAGAATCACTGGAAAAGATAAGAACATGTTTTCCAGAGTTTTGTGGGGAGATATTACTTGTGTTTTTCAGGTAATTATTGATTTTTAAACTCCACAACAATACTTTGCACTCAGATAGCCTCTGATGTAAGATGACAGAGGTAATGTCAAATGATCTTTATATATTTGTTCACACACACCCCAGTGTTTTATTTTGATACCAACAGAAATATGCTTGCTGTTAATGTAAAACGTAAAAATAAACTTCCTAGAAGAAGCTTCTGACATTCAGAAAATCTAGAGGAATAATGGTGTTTCAGAGTTTTCCACTGGGGAACTGTGTATACTGTATGAAGTTGGTGGAAGGTTTCAAAGGGCTTATAAAAAATGATATTAGATAGACTGTAAATTACTATGAAGAGAAGCAGAGAAGAGATGGATTCCTTGGCTCAGCTTATGGACCTTAAATCCTAGAAAAATATTTTCTAAGAAATGTGATATTTCTTAACAAAGAGTAAATGTTATCTTTTAGGATTTTTCTTGCTATTTTTTTTTTTTCAGGCTAAGTTGAATAAAATATATTACATGGGGATAAAGAGAGAAAACTGTTGATGTGCCCTTCAAATACACTCCGTCATGAAAGCATAAGCCAGCGCTGAGACACCACTGGAATGAGCCAAAATAAAAATTCAGCACACCTCCTCACAGCCTTTATCTCTCTATTCTCCCACATGCAGAGGAAGCACACTTCACTACCATATCTACAGTAACTTATGGGAGATAATTTTAGATGCTCATATAAATCATGAAAGCAGTGTCCTCACAGCAGTTCTTGCAAAAGGCACCAATAACAAACCCAACTGGGAGCAATTATCTACAGGCATGCCATGGGCTTTTCTTTTCAAACCTTTCCACAGTAACTGATATTGTAAAGTGAATTAATCTCTCTTTTGTCTTCCCAGTAAGTATCAATTAGTGTAGAAGAAAGCCCTCTGTTTGCCAGCTCATGGCAGTAATTGTTGTCTCCTGCTCGATTTGTCTGCTATGGCAAGGAATGCTCAAAATACTCCTTGAAACATTTGCGTGCACTCTTGCTGTGAGCAGTATGCCTTGCGTCTTTCAAAACTGGTCTGGAAGACCACCTGTTTTCTGTAACTGAGCACTACACTGTAAAGCTTCCACTTAACAGATGTAGACCAGAAGGCAGAAGCAGGGCTAAAGACTAAGCGAAGATATAAACAACAGGAAAGGAAGAGACGCGCCGGAAAAGCTTGAATTCCAATAAAGAGTCTGATGTCAAACTCTGGCTTCTCATACACACCAGGTGCAGCCATAGAAACCCCTGAGGATAGTGAGGGAGCCTGAACCTCAGTTTGGGTCACTGGGTGATGGGAACAATCGCCTTGAGATGCAACAGAGCTCAAATTGGGTTAATAAAGGTCAAGTCATCAGTTTAGCCATGAAGAGTCAGTTTGACCAAAGCATTTAGGTACACGACCACCAAATCACAAACCTTTTCCAATATGCAAAGTTCCACACTTCTGTTTGGCTGCCATTCATCACTAGGTGCTAACTATTTTATCCTTACAGTGTTCATTGGAATAGGAACTAGTACTAAGGTTCAGCTCAAGAAGGAAAGCTCCTTAATTGCTGAATAGGAATCATCATTGTCCCTTTGGTCTGGCTAAGTAAATGGTTAATGATCTGAAGCAAAGTGGAGCAGCTTCCAAAAAGAAAGAGCCTTCACTTCCTATTTTCTTGTCTCCCCCTGAAATATCACCTACTGTTTAGGCACTGGTCTGAAAATTATACTGCAGTCCTTTTGATCTCATGAGAGAGGTGAGCTCAGGCCTTCCAGCTCCTGGGCATGTATTCTTGTCCTTGAGGTGCTGGTTAGGATGTATGAAGGAAAAAGCATCACAGCAGTAGCAGTGATTTATGAAGTGACATGGGGATGGGCACCCGGCAGTGGAAGAAGAAGTCATGGCTGTGATTCCAAACTGGAGGGAGGCATCTCCCTGAAATGTAGTGTTAAGGAGCTGAAGTTCCAAGCAGAACTGCTGATTTTGGTGTTCAAATTCCTTTTAACATTTGCAAATGCCTGCTGTAAAGACACCCTTGGGTGTGAACTCGAACCACACAATCCTCTACAGAGGACTGTTGCCAGATAATAACATTGTCTAAATAGAGTAGCTTAAGCAGAATGCTGATGTGGTCTCCTGAGCTTCAGTTTAGATTTATGACAGAAAATACACTTCTCCTTCTGAGCTTGCTTACTTGCATTCGTCCTTGTCATACCTTTGACAAATGTTCAAGATTGCATCTTACATGTATTGTGTCTCTACATAATGTACCAAAGAAAGGCACTTAGACTTCTCCACTTTTCTTGCCTTAGAAAGCAGAACTATCTTGGGATGATTCTTCTTTTACCTGTGGCTTGTCAGTTCATGGGCTGAGGAATGAGGTCAACTGTTGTTGCATTGTTCCCACACTCATCCATTTTGAATTATGAACCCGGTGAAAGGAGACATTGCAGGATGACAAAGAGTTTTCCTGGCTAATTTTTGTCGTAGAGGGATACCTGCTCAGCTTATTTCTTTGAAGGAGGTGCAAGAGACAACTTACAAACAGGTAGTAATCTTTCTTGGTGCTACATGGCATAGGACTTCAGTGGAACATGAAGATGTATTATTGCATTCAGAGTACCGTAAGGTAGTTGTGTTGTGAATGCATGCAAGCATGCATAAACTCTGCTCAGTGAATTATTAAGCCTCTTTATCAAATGCGTAACAGTCAGCAAACTACACAACTTGTCTGAGTCATAGTTTTCACATTTGTATAGGAGCAATAATACTACTACTTATAACAGGATGAAAGGTTGTAAGTATGTCCTGTATTTATCTATGTATTTTTAAGTGACATAAAAACTAAAATTTGAGAGAAACATTTGTTTCTGATTTCTCTGTTTTTTGTTCTGTCTTCCTTCCTTTTCTGTTTTCTGTTTGTTTATAAGTAGCCTGCAGTTACTAAAAAGAGAGCATAGGAGATGATTCACTTCCAAAAAACCACAATAGTAGAAAGAAAACAACTTCAAGTGAAGCTTTCACACTTGTCTGTATAATAAGCACTTGTAGTTTCTCATCAATTAGTGATTGCAAAAGCTAATTTGAAGTAGGAGATGACATATAGGAAGATGACTTTTAATTTGCCACTAAGATTCTGGATGTTAGCAGCCACTGGCAATAGGAAGGTGTCCTGTTGGGGTACACTGACATTTAAAGTGAAAGAAAAAATTAGTCTTTTTTTTCCTCTTTGGATTGTAGAAATGATTGTTTATGGAAAGTTCCATAATTTCAACTGTGTTAGAAAATCTTTTCTCTCTTTGATTTCTCTCTCCTATGAAATATCTGTAGTCTATGAAATTGAGATTTCTTGTAACCTCTGAAGTGTGACTTTGATGTTGTCTTTGGCTGGAAGAATTGATAGAGTGAAGAAGCATGTGCATTTTTGTCTGAGGTAAATGGGAGCATATATAGGGAATGCAATGGAAAGTTGCATGATGGATGGCTAAAAACATGGATGTCATAGTTGGTTTTTTTGTTTTGTTTTGGTTTTAAATGTTTTTATGTATTTGAGGTGTTTGAAATGATAGAATACTAGTGTCTGTGTTAGCCCTATTCTTGCCTGGTTTGGGTACGCTATCCTTAGCATCACATTCAAATAGCAAAGCTGTTCCTTTTGTGAGTGCCACCATCTTTGTGTACCATAAATCATTTAATCAAAAAGAAAACTATAAGTCTAATTTGGCTTGGATATTACTCAAGTAAGTAAGGTATAATTCCACTGAAATCGGTGGAGCTGCACAGGGCAACAGGCACTTGAGGAAAGAGTTGTTGTCAGTTATTGTTACCCGAGGAAGAGATTCTGTCTGGTGTATTGATTTACTTAGACTGCAAGCTCTGGGGGGAAAGGGTCTTCCTTCTGCTATAACTAACTATGGAGCACCAAGGCAAAGAGTTGTGGCAAACAAGGTCACTAGAGCCTTGGTCCCATGGAGTGGGGCTGCCAAGGAGAAAGGAAACAGCAATGGTAAGCCCTTCGCCTATCCGGTGGTGCCTGGGGCCACACTATCTCACAGTGCAGCCATGTCAGGGCCCATGAGTTTGGGAGGTTCTACAATAGCTATATTTAACGGTATAGCTACCACGCAGTGATAGCAAATGCTGCAGGAGGTGGAGGAGAGAAGCAATGAATGGCACTTTTTGGCAGAATTGTTACTGCACCAGTACTTCAGAAGGAGCTTGGGGGCACTTGTATTACAAAAGGATCTGTTGTCCGAATGGGAGAGAAAAATGAATTCCTGACTTATGTGTTCATTAACGATTCAGTAGATCTGATATACAAGGAAGCCTTAGCCTTCTAGAATGAACTGCTACTGAATTTCCTTTGTTTTATTTCAAAGTAATATGCTGTCATTTCTCACTTCCTGTTGAAGTGTTTATATACTGTCACATAATTTCTTGGTTCTCTCATGGAAGCTAGTACATTTTACTGAGGCGCTGAAGCATCCATTACATCTTTTATGTATCTCAGAAGGGCATTACGAAGTTCAATTAACATTTGAGAAGTGTTCCGCAATCCTCAGATGACACGTACAGTGGAAGCACACAAAATGGTTATTACCCATTGAATGCATAATTTTTCATGCGTATATATCTTTCATCAAGTTACTCTTGGGTAGAAGTGTCTTTTTCTTGATAAGAAGGCCACTTGAACTGGTGCAGTGGTACTAGCCAAATATGGCATTAGGAGCTGTGAGATTTTTTTGCTCATAGATATCACTCACATTTGAAGGGAAAATGACAAATCATTGTTCAAGACTTTATTTATATGAAAATCTTAACAATTCTAAATCCTGCAACTTGTAAGAGCTTATGAAGTCAGTGTGAGAATAAGCACAAAGGAAAGGAAGTCTAGAAGGCAGGAGCCATGATCCTGCACTGTGAAGATTTCACCTGCCATGCATGACTGTCTTTGCAGTCCCTGCACCACTTCTAAGGTCAAGTAGAGTAAGCATAGTAATTAGAACATGAATTTAGAGTTCAGATCATCATTGTAAGTTTGCCCTTTGATATGGCAGATTGTGGGAGGATGGATTGCCAAAACCTTGAACTTTCATTAGTCCTGGGATGAATCATTTGCACAGAAGAAAGGCTGAAGTCAGTCTGCCCTCTTTGAATGAATAAAGGCTTTTTATATACAAGTACGGTGAAGCTGGTTTGAGAGCACCCAGTGATTCATGCTTTCCAATAGCCCACTTGGATCAGTCGGGTGGCCCTTCTGATGGAGCTCTTGAAACGCAAGCACCCAAGAGAGCATTGTACCATCAAATGCTATTTGGGGTTAGAGCATGAGTGCAAAATAAAATGTAAGCAAATGCATACAGTCCTTCAGCTGTAATACAGAAGAGTTAATTGCAGCTGAGGATCTGGCTCTAATAAGTAACTCAGCAAGCTAGTGAGTTTATTTCTTCCGTTCCAGGTCCTGCTAGGAAAGTTATCCTTTGTGCTTGAGTATCATAAGAGTGCAGCAACTTCCAGTATCACTTTTCTTATGGCACCTGCTGTTATTCCAGCCCAGCCATAATGAGATTTCCTTCCTGCCAGGAACTGAAGAAAGAATCCCAGCTCAGCAGGATGTATAAGAGGGAGAGAGAACAGAGCTACAGTGGGGAGAAGTATTAGCAGAGTGGGCAGTACATTGAATTGTGTGTGAGAGGGGTTTCTTCCTCCTGAGGAAGCTTCTGTCTCTCCATTGACTTTGTCCCTGCTGGACTCCACTAGACCTCAAAATCCCAAACACAGGTGCCTCTGTTAGGTGCCCAAATGTAATTAAAATGAATGTAGACTTCAATTTAATTAATTCCTATGTTATAACTTGCCCATGAGAACATATCAAGTCTTATATTACCCTGGAATCAGCTGAAATAATTTTGATTGACTAAAACCATGAGTTTTTCAGGCTGAGGCAACAGAAGTTTGATTTGAGTTTATCTATGCCTTTTCTTCCATGGCATTGTAAGACAGGAAGGAACATTTTTTTTGCTCTATTGGGTGTAAATTGAGGTAGGTTTGCAGGAGCCAGTGGACTTGTGCCTTTTCAAGACAGCTGGTACTATATTCTCTTGAATTTATTCTGCTTAGTTTTCCTTGTAAGTTTGTGGTATAATAGAGTACCAGCTTCTTTCTTTGGGATAGACTCTGGTGCTTACCACAGCCCTGGAGAGGGGGAAAGGGATGCAGGTGAGCTGCAGCTACTGAGTGGGGGTCATTTGAGTCTCATCGTCAGTGTGGATCTGAGCAAGGAGTGGGGGAGAAAAGATCAGTTGACTTGATGTAACTTGCTGATAAAAGGAGTTGTTTACTACTCCTTGCTTCTGCTTCCAGACACCAGTGCATGCACAAAGGGATTGAACCCTGAACTGGGGCTGGGCACATTCCCTGTCTGGTTCCTTACCAGCAGCTCCTTGCTGCTGGATCTGTCAATGTGCATGCAGATCCCAAGCTGTGCCCTCACTGTGTTGAGTGCGCACTGTACGACCTGCCTCTTCTGGCAGGTAGATGTGGGATGTGCCAGGGCTGATTCCTTGCTTGGTACATACTGCTCTACATTTTCTTCATTGGGTTCTTTTGTGGGTTTCTATAAGCAACACTAGCAAATAAATCAAAGTATATTAAACACCATATCTGTCATCGGATGTTAGTAGATGATGTGTCTTCTCACCATAAATATCCTGCTATTTTTAACTATTGATTTGAACTTTTGGTGGTGGTATAGAAAATTGTGAGTAGAGTAGCTTTATGCACTCATATAAAAATAAGAGCGAAGGGTTGATTTTGTCCCAATGTGCTATCAGAACAACCTGCTATCTCTTTTTAAAGGATTTGCTCACTATTTGTGTGGCAGAGGGGATGGGACATTTCCAATCATCTTAGGAAATCGATTTGTGTCCTGCAGGCTAGAAGCCATTAACTTTTCTAAAAAAAGTGTTCGCTTGTAATCCCAGAACAGTGCTAAAGGATGAATAGGCATGGGTATTATCAACGTTCACTTTATGTGATGTTCTTTAATATAAAGATGGATCTATATCTCTATTTTGGCCTTAACTCCCCACTCCTACAAAGCCCACCAAACTTGTGAAGTTTATTTCTAGCATTAAGAGTAGAAGAAAGGGGAAAGAAGGGAGAGGAAAAGAAAAGGCAGCCTACCTGTGGAGAGACATACTGTGTATACAACACATGACATCCTTCGTATGGTCCTCCAGATAGAAGAAAAGATCGACTTCTTTGACTCCATCTGAAATCTCTCTCTGGAAGGCCACTGTACAAGAAGTCAGGAATCTAAATTCCAGATTGAAATTGGAGGCACCAAAAATAAGTGAACCATTCTGATATAACTAATATATGTCCCAAACAACTTCACAAATGGAGAGCACAAACTGCCTTCTCTGTCTGGCCGTAATGCTACTTTAATTTAGAATATCTTCTCCTTATGCCAAGCAAGGTTTGGATTTACAAGTCCAGCAGCTAAAAGGCAAATCAGTTTCAAATTGCCCAATAGTGCAAATTTCAGTGATTTACTTTTACTTGCATCTTTTTGTCTCCTAAAATTACTTGTTCCTGTGTAAATTTCTCAAGCCCATCCAGAATCCCTTTCTGAGACACACAAAGTAGAAAATCTGTCAGAGTTTACAGTTTTTAAAATTTATTTTCATTCCAATTATATATGAAACCTGACATTTTAAAATTTGCCAAGAAAGAATTTCCTGAAAAAATCATTTCACACAGAGCAAAGTTTTACTTTCCAAACATTTTTTCTTTTTTTTTTTTTTAATCTATGATTTATTCTTATTAGTTTCATCTGTTCTACTTGTAATTTTAAAATTAAAAGTTGCAATCAAAATCAGTTTGCACCACAGTCATGGCACTCCATGTAATGTTCTAGTATTCCCAGAACCTCCAGTTCAGATGCCAAGATCTTTTGTCTCTTCTGTCACTCCATCTCTATAAGGTTCGCCATGTTGCTTCTGTGCACAGTTGTGTTACTTGGTGTTGGAGTCCCTGTTCTTTTCAGACTGACTCCCAGGTCTCAGGCTGGACCACTGCCATGCGAGGTCTGCAGGACGGAGGAGCTTCCTGAGTGCTGGCATGGGAACAAGCACCCCGACCATCCAGTTTGCCTCAGCATACTTTACACGTACATCTAGTACTATCTTTGTGAATAGTTTCTGGAGTGGGAATACATTTCTCCTCTTCATAATTTATGCAGTCCAAGAAGTAGTTACATTTGTTTGCTAAAGCTGCACCTACACTTTGCTCAGCATTGTCCTTTACCACGTCAAAGCTCATCTGCTGTTCCATTAAGAAAACTACCGGGACAAGGCATGCAAAGCTAGAGAGCCTTAGGGTTGTAAAAAATATGTTTGTCAAAGAAAACAAAGTGCAAAAACAGAAAAGCAAGCTCTTCTTTTTTTAGAAAAAAAAAGAATTCTTCCTTTTTTTTTTTTTTTTTTTT